>CM055123.1:378617232-379185827 GCA_029206835.1 Rana muscosa
CTAAAGTTTACACGAACATTTTGTCTGTTCGCAGGTTCTGGTGTGATCCGAACAGGGGGGTGTTCGGCTCATCCCTGTTAGAAAGTATTATTTTAGTAAAAGGGTGATTGATGATTGGAATAAACTACCAACAGAGGTAGTCAGATAGTCAACAGTAAACGGCTTTAATCATGCTTGGGATAAACATAAATCTATAGTCAGACAACAAGGTTAATGGGAAAAAAAAATTGTCAGACTCAATGGACTATTCAGTTTTTTTCTGCCGTCACTTTTCTATGTTTCTATGTAGTGGGGTGCCGTAATAAGTCAAACCAAAAGAGGATACATCACCTACTAAGGCTACTATTAGTCTTTATTGATCATGGGACATATACAGTGTCCATATAAAAACAACCAGAGAAAACACCTCCTTAAAAATGAGCACATAACTCCCTTCGGACCCTTCTTACCCCCCAACCCAATCCCCCACCCTATGATATATGCCCCATGATCATTCTGGAGACCTCACTTACAAAAAGATATTGAGAGATAGAAGGAGTTCAGAGACAGGTAACAAAAATGATGAATGATTTGGGGAATAAAACATATCGAGAGAGACTTCAGAAACGTAATATGTACAGTCTGGAGGAAAAAAGGGAAATGGGAGACATAACTGAAACCTTTAAATATATCAAGGGGGTGAAAAAGGTTCAGGAAGGTGGTATTTTCAATATTAAAACCAAAATCAAGAACACTGGGACATGACCTCAAACTAACTGGAGGAAAGTTAATCTTAGAAAGTATTATTTTAGTGAAAGGGTGATTGGAATAAACTACCAACAGAGATAGTGAGATAGTCAACAGTAAACGGCTTTAGACATGCTTGGGATAAACATAAATCTATAGTCAGACAACAAGGTTAATGGAAAAAAAATTGGGCAGACTCGATGGACTATTCAGTTTTTTTCTGCCGTCACTTTTCTATGTTTCTATGTAGTGGGGTGCCGTAATAAGTCAAACCAAAAGAGGATACAGCACCTACTAAGGCTACTATTAGTCTTTATTGATCATGGGACATATACAGTGTCCATATAAAAGCAACCAGTGAAAACACCTCCTTAAAAATGAGCACATCCCTCCCCTCAGACCCTTCTTACCTTCCAACCCAAGCCCCCACCCTATGATATATGCCCCATGATCATTAAAGACTAATGTTAGCCTTAGTAGGTGCTGTATCCTCTTGTGGTTTGTCTTTCATGTTGTATTTTTGGATGCACCTCCTCTACATTTTTGGGTTTAGGCACCATAGCCATTTAAACTCCCATAGATCTCATTTTGTGGGTTTCTGTAGTGCTGTAATAAGTACCTGTTGGTAGGCTGATCGTGGTCATTTGTTTAACTTAATTTTTGGTACTACTTAAACTGAAGAAATACCTTTTTAAGGATGAGAAGTGTCTAAAGAAAAAAAGGTACTTATTTATTTGTATAAGAATCAAAAAGGTGTTTAACAGTAAGTTTTACTGAGTGAGCAAATAAAACAAAATATAAAACCCAATAAACATAAAGATATAGTAGAAACAAAAAATCTTTGCTTAAGTCAATTTTGTGTGTGCAGATTTGTGGAAATGTGTGTCCGGTTGTTAGAGAACAATTCTGGTACAGAGCAGATATATGTAGCACAGGTGTAATTCAAGTCTTTGTTACCAGCCGACCAGTAGAAAAGGGGGGGATGGGATATTGCCCTTTAGAACATAGTAATACCTAACATACTTTTACTGGATTCCAATATCAATCATTTGGCTCAAATATGATAACATATCCTAATACAGTTTTACATAAAATACTGTTCTTTTATAATTTTTGCCCTTATTAGGAAACAGTACAGTGGAAAGATAGCATTCATAAGTTACAGTATATACCTTATAATGATCAATAATGTTCACATAATCTCAATAGTCTCCTTCTCCTTCTCTCCAAACCTGGAACAAATTGCAATCACAGAGACCATTATCTGGGGACTCTTCTCATTCATACAATAAAAACTCTAAAGGAACCCTTAGTCCAGTTAGTAAAGGAGATTTATATACAGTAATATGATTTGCAATCTAACATCCTTTAGCACTGCTTAAGTGAGGGCCAGAGTGGGTAGACAGAAAGCCCTGGAAACCATAGACAATGGAGATTGGAACTTTGATTTTTGTGAACCAGTTCCAATGGTATTTGAGATCCTGCTGTGCTCTTCCTTTTGTGGTATTGAGGAAATCCTCTAATCATTGTTTTATCAGTGGGTGGCCAGATCATACAAGGTCTGGAAAGCATTAAGCAAATCCATGTCATTAACAACACCCAACCTGCCAATAATGGGGGCCAGTCATACGTGATCCTTTATGGTGGTTTATAACAAATTAACATTTAACCTTCTATCATATTGGAACAATAATTTTATGTGTTCCTGACAGGGTGCCTCGTAATATTTTTAGCCGTATTTTCAATTTTCTCTTGTTTTTCCTTCAATGAATCCAAATTATCCACAGAGCCCAAAGATGTTCACCTTGAAGAAATCCCTGTTACTCCTTTTCTTCCTTGGGACCATCAACTTATCTCTCTGTGAGGAAGAGTAAGTATGAATAAGACTTTTTAAAATAAAAGTATAGACTTTTAAAGCTTAAAGTGGCTCTAAGGTCTAAGTATGTTTTACCTTAATGCATTCTCTGCATGAAGATACAAAACTCCCCACTATAATATTGACAGCACCCGTGCTTATGGGTTACTTCAATACTATATACCCCTATAACTAAAATATCCAACAATCAAATGTAGTAATATCAAAAATGTACAGCAGCAGCAGTTCACCACATGTACCCCTGTACATGTATACAACAAAGTATTAGGAGAGAAAGAGCCACGCTTAGCATAAACCTTAAATACATCCAAAGTCTTTTTCCCAATTTGTGCAAACTTGCATTAAAGTTATGTGTGAATGTGATTGTGCTAAATTGTGACATAAATTGTGATATAGAAATACAAATCAATGTGATAACCCCCACAAAATATATGTTGAAATCATTTTAGTCCATCTGTGACATAGTTTTATAAACCAAGTAAATCCCTTGTCAATGTCTGCAAAGTCCCGTGCCTCAATCTCCTTGTAGCTCGTGAACACAAAATAATCCACTCCAATGTGAATGCACAAGACTTATAACCAGTTCATCACACCAGCTTTCTGTGAATAAATCTTCACCACCTTCAATACCATTTGTGCTCCAAAGTGCCCGTTTAGGTGTGCCCAATCACAGGATTTATTAGACCTCTTATAAACACTATATTGTCAAAGGTATTGGGACACCTGCCTTTACATGAACTTTAATGGCATCCCAGTCTTAGTCCATAGGGTTCAATATTGTGTTGGCCCACCCTTTGCAGCTATAACTGCTTCAACTCTTCTGAGAAGGCTGTCCACAAGGTTTAGGAGTGTGTCTATGGGAATGTTTCACCATTCTTCCAGAAGCGCATTTGTGAGGTCAGGCACTGATGTTGGACAAGAAGGCCTAGCTTGCAGTCTCCGTTCTAATTCATTCCAAAGGTGTTCTATCGGGTTGAGGTCAGGAATCTGTGCAGGTCAGTTAAGTTCCTCCACCCCAAACTCGCTCATCCATATCTTTATGGACCTTGCTTTTTGCACTGGAGCGCAGTCATGTTGGAACAGGAAGAGGCCATCCCCAAACTGTTCCCACAAAGTTGGAAGCATGACGATACTAAGCTAAGCAGGGCAATAACTTCTCCGCAGGAAGTGGAAACTTTGCAAGAAGATCTGAACAAATTAATGGGGTGGGCAACTACATGGCAAATGAGGTTTAATGTTGAAAATTTTAAAATAATGCATTTGGGTGGCAAAAATATGAATGCAATCTATACACTGGGGGGAGAACCTCTGGGGGAATCTAGGATGTAAAAGGACCTGGGGGTCCTAGTAGATGACAGGCTCAGCAATGGCATGCTACGCCAAGCTGCTGAAGGCAAAGCAAATATTGGCATGCATTAAAAAGGGGATTAATTCCAGAGATAAAACAATAATTCTCCCTCTCTACAAGACTGTGGTCCGGCCACACCTAGAGTATGCTGTCCAGTTCTGGGCACCAGTCCTCAGGAAGGATGCGCTGGAACTGGAGAGAGTCCAGAGAAGGGCAACAAAACAAATAAAGGGACTGGAGGACCATAGTTATGAGGAAAGGTTATAAGCACTGAACTTATTCTCTCTGGAGAAGAGACGCTCGAGAGGGGATATGATTTCAATGTACAAATACTGTACTGGTGACCCCACAATAGGGATAAAGCTTTTCCGCAAAAGGGAATTCAATAAGACATGCGCCCATTCACTAAAATTAGAGGAAAAGCGGTTTAACCCTAAACTGCGTAGAGGGTCCTTTACTGTAAGAGCGGTTAGGATGTGGAATACTCTTCCACAGGCAGTGGTTTTAGCGGGGGGCATCGATGGTTTCAAAAAACTATTAGATAAGCACCTGAACTACCTCAACACACAGAGATATACAATGGAATACTGACATAAAATAACACACATAGGTTGGACTTGATGGACTTGTGTCTTTTTTCAACCTTGCCTACTATGTAACTATGTAACTATGAAATTGTTCAAAATGTCTTGGTATGCTGACAACTTAAGAGTTCCCTTCACTGGAACTAAGGGTCAAAGCCAAACCCTTGAAAAAACAAGACCAGGCCTATTCTGACACTTTTTGTTTACATGTAAAAATCTTTTTGCTAGAAAGTTACCTAGAACCTTCAAACATTCTTTTTATATATATATATTTAATATATATATATATATATATATATATATATATATATATATATATTGTGAGGGGGTTAACTCAGCAGCGGGTGTGTGTGACCCCCTGGATGGGTTCACCACACAAAAACAGGCACAGCAGACAGTGGTAGGAGAAAACAAAAGGGTGTGGTTTTATTTGAACTATATACAGACAAAAAAATACAGCAGAAACAAAAGAAACAGGAAAATAAATCCTGGTCAACTTGACCGCTCACTACACACGTTGGTGTCCCTAACTAGCAGCTGGGTACAACCTTGTGCTGTCCCAGTCCCTAGCTCCCTGCTTTTAGAAGTTCTTTGCAATAACCACACAGGCTTTGGCTGACCGCACAGAGATCACACTCCCCAGACTATCCACACAGATCTGGTTCCAGGTTGGAGCATCTCCCTCAGCATGCTGGGAGTTCTTGTAGAGGCCCTAATGAGCCCACTTACTTCAGCTGGGCTCATTAACTCTTCCCCTGCAAGACTCCCAGCACTCTCCCTAGTGGTATAAATCGGCATAAAGCCTGAATCTAGGACATATATACCTTCCATCCTGGATGCAACCTGATGATTTTACCTGCCTGCTGTCACATACCCCCCCCACCCTCTTGTTTTAACCTTGGGGTTGGAACACAAGCAATCAAGCATGCATGTACTCGAGACAAAGCATCCACATTCCCCATTTGAACGCCAGGGCGATGCTTTACCGTAAAGTTGAATTCTTGTAGGGCCAGGAACCACCTATTTACTCTCCTATTTGTCTCTTTGTTTTGAGCCATCCACTTTAAAGGAGCGTGATCAGTAATTAGGTCAAAGTGCCTCCCTAGCAGATAGTACTGAAGGGAATCTAGAGCCCACTTCACCGCTAAACACTCCTTCTCAATCGTGGCGTAATTTACCTCATGGGACTTCAATTTCCTGTTGAGGTAAATGACTGGGTGCTCTTCCCCGTTCCAGACCTGGGACAATACTGCTCCTAACCCAACGTCTGATGCATCACTTTGTACGACAAAGTCCCTAGAGAAGTCTGGTGAGTACAACACTGGCTGGCTACATAAGGCTTTTTTTAAGAATTTGAATGCTGCCTCAGCCTCTAAGGTCCATTTAACCATGACAGACTCTTTCCCTTTTGTCAGGTTGGTTAGGGGCACAGCCTGAGAGGCAAAGTGGGGAATAAATCGCTGATAATAACCAGCGATTCCCAGAAAGGCTCGTACCTGCTTCTTGTTGTTGGGACGTGGCCAATTCTGTATGACCTCGACTTTATTGACTTGGGGTTTTATCACTCCCCTCCCAATGGTGTACCCAAGATATTTGGCCTCCTCCTGTCCAATGGTACACTTCTTGGGGTTGGCCGTAAACTCAGCTTCCCGGATATAGTCTAGGACTGCTTGCACTTTTGGCAGATGTGAGGCCCAATCTGTGCTATGGACAATTACATCATCCAGGTAAGCCGCAGCAGAGCCTGCTGGCTCTGATAGGCACTTCTAAAGGCCAATCAGACGCTGTGACTGAATAGTGGGCGGCAGCAATACATAGGTTCATGCAATGCATGAACCTATGTATTGTTGTGGTGAGTGACGGCCGGGCGCAGAAGCGATCGGTAGCGGCGCTTCTGCGCCCACTATGGTCGCGCCGCCATGTGTAAAAAAAAAAGACATTAAAAAAAAAAAAAAAAAAATCTTAAAGGGCCCGTTTTTATTTTTTATTTATTTTTTATTTTTTTATTTTTTTGGTGACCACAGGAGGGGGGGGGCGGCGCCCGGGCACCCCCTATGGACGGGCCGCCACTGCAAACAACCCTAGATGTGTACAAGGGGAGAGTGGAGTCGCTGATGTGAGAAATTAATTTGGGATGTCCAGAGAGATACCTGATATCATTGAAGGGACAAGGTGGGGAAAGGGCAAGGGTATGACAGAAGGGGTATAACAATGAAGGGTAAGGGAGGAAGGGAGAAAGGGAAAGAGGGGAGGAAAGTGCAAGAATGAGAACAGTGCAAGTGGATTCCAAGGGCACACCACCATTCAAGGGCCCAAAATGTCCAGCTTAAATCCCACTAGAAGATAACATGTGGCCCAGGGATATGACAAATATGTGTCCATTGTATCAGTCAGCATGACTAAGTTGACCCTGAATTTGGTTTCAGCCACACAAAAAAGAGAGTAGACAATTTTTAGGCTTTCTCAGTTGTTTGGATGCTGTAAAAACATGTAATTTTAATTGGATCTTGGAAAGGCCTTGAGTTTTGAGGTTTAAAGCAGTATGAAACCCAAAAGTAAACATTTTATTATATTGCAGCTTATCAATTCTTAGATGTGATGGCTGAATTTGTTTTCTTTTTTTAGCCTTTCTTGTATTTTCACCTGGTGATCTGGCCAGTAAGTCTGTTGTTTTTCAACAGAACAAGCAGTCCTTCAGATCTCTCAGATGTAGAAGGTCAAGACAAACCAGTTAACCCTGACAATTATCAGCTTTTATTTATGTAAAACCTCTATCCCAAAAAGGAAACAAACTGTTGCTGTAACTGCTTTTACTTCAATTTGTAAAGTGTATATAAATCTGCTACTACATCCAACAATCCCCCCAGACTGAAAATTCTCCAGTCCAAATGTGTCTCTGTTTCTCCTTCATCCAGAGTGTAGGCTCCTTTATTACAGGAGGTGAGTTACTGGCCAAATAAAGCTTAAAAAACTAAAAAATTAATGCAGTCACCACATCTAATGATTACTAAACTGCAAAATATTACATTTTGGCCATATACTTATTTCATTTTTAGAAGGTCGGTTTGATTTCCTAATGGTTAGTGGAGTTATAGCGATGATTGTTTTTGACCGTAACAATGAGAAAATCTGAAGGAACAGAATGGAAAATTTAGTTTGAATGAGTGAAATTCTAACAGTGAATGTGATTTTCATTTGGGAAAATTTGCACATATTGTAATGTGGATGTTCTAAGGTACAAAAGGTACTTTTTAATAGATCTGGGATTCCATGCAGGTAGCGGGTCTGGATTCGTTTTTAAGGGCATTAGAACAATATTAGTTGGCTCAACGATGGCAAGATCTAATGTTCTGGTGAATGATTTTTCAGAATTTCCATTCAAATGAAATCCTCCTGGTGTATGGGCAGCTTTAGCTGTGTCCACTTACTGATGGGAAAGCTCTGTGCCGTAGAATGAAATACATCAGAATGTTCCAGCTCGTTATTCAAGAGATTTAAGTTTGTGGCATCTCGCTGTGCCGTATTCCTTTACCATGTTACTGTGGTCATAGAATAGTAGTCAGCGTGGCCTAAAAATACACATTTGTGGTCCCAGTGAAATACAGTTTTTGTGTAATAATCAATGATGTTTTATTTACTGATAACTGTGTCTTCTCCCAGGAGAAATGCAGATGAAGAAGAAAGAAGAGATGATCCCGAAGAAAGGAATGTTGAAGTGGAAAAACGATTTTTACCAATTATTGCAAAGGTGCTCGGTAATTTGTTGGGAAAATAACCAAAAATTTTTAAAACTTTGGAAATGGAATTGGAAATCATCTGATGTGGAATATCATTTAGCTAAATACACATCAGATGTCTTATAAAAAATAAAGATATCACATGCATTGTGTTTTCTTCTTTTTTTATTATTATTTATATAATGAACCTACATTAGTTGGGGGGACAAAATGTCCTTAGCGCACTTTTCAGGGAAACGTAATCATTTATGGACATTCAGTTGGATTCAGAAGCCCCACTGATCCGGATAGATCCTCCACTTTATCCAATCAAGATAAAAGCATACAGAATGGATCAGTCCACACTTAATTATTATACTTTTACTTTCTTTCTACTAATATTCAAAAAACATTTTCCATCCAGCATTTCACCATCAGTAATGTTCACTGGAATTCATTGCAGCAATACCGACATTGCTATTGCTGTATAAGATTAGATGCATAGGAGTAAACGGTTTCTCTATTTTCAAAGTGCTATCATCCACTGTCCATTAAACATAACAGCACACTGTGTATAAAGCTTTCATTGTACGAATGTGACAAAATGTTGCCATTCTTACTACAGAGTCACCAACGTGTTGGCCGGTGCAGTTAGTCTGCCCACCCCTAGATAGCTCTGTTCCCATTATCAAAACATATACAGTAGTGATGAGCCGAACACCCCCGGGTTCGGTTCGCACCAGAACCCGCGAATGGACCGAAAGTTCGCGCGAACATTAGAACCCTATTAAATACAATGGATGCGAACGTTCGGATTCTAAAGTGCTAATTATAACGACTATTATCCATGTTATTGTCCGAAACAGAGTTTGGGAACCCGGCTTCTGCACCAGGGGACATGTATCAATGCAAAAATAAGTTTTAAAAACGGACGTTTTCCGGGAGCAGTCATTTTAATGATGCATAAAGTGAAAAAAAAAAAGTCAATTATTCCTTTAAATATTGTACCTGGGGGGTGTCTAAAGTATGCCTGTGAAGTGCCACGTGTTTCCCGTGTTTAGAACTGTCCCTGCACAAAATAACATTTCTAAAGGGAAAAAAGTCATTTAAAACTGCTTGCGGCTTTAATGCAACGTCTGGTCCCGGTAATATGGATGAAAATCTTTAGGAAAAATGGCATAGCTACCCCATCAACCCCCCCCCCCCACCCCAGCCCATTACCAGCCCCTTTGGGTCTTGTATGGATATTAAGGGGAACCCCGCACACAAAATAAAAAAGGACCTATATACTCTGAACAGCCGTATACAGGCGGTGCATACAAGACAGGGACTGTAGGTTTGTTCTTATGTAGAATCTGTTTATAATTTTGAACAGCTGCATTGTTTAAGTGGAGCTCCATGGCAAATTCCTTTTTTTTAGTTTTTTGTAAAACATAGGGAACGGTTATCACCCCTGTCACATTTTTTTTGCTGTCTGTGCCCCTGTTCAGAACATTTCACCTCACTTTGCATCCCAATGACAACTGTTTTTGAAATGTGGTGTTTTTATTGAAACAAGGATTGGTGATAAAGCATCAGTAGAGAGGAGACACCTTTCTCCCATATTAATTCTTACAGGAGAGAATTTTCCTTCCAAGGGGTAGATTTCCTCTCACTTCCTGTTGTCTTCTTCTGTTTGCAAGTAGTAGTAGTTTGTAAGTTGGATGTTTGAAAGTAGGGACCTTCCGTATATACTCTGCAGAAATTGGACCCTTAGGTGTTGGTGTTGGCACAACACTGAAAGCACTCACAGTTATTCTTGGTGGGTGCTGGAACGCCCTTCTGTCAAGTATAATATCAGGAATTGTAATAACATATAATTGTTGATCAGTGGTAGTAAAAATTGGCCCTTTGATGGTGGTGCTGGTGCCCCAACACTGTAAGGCCTGACAGTTACTCTTGGTGGGCTCAGCAATGGTCCCTGCTGTGAATTATTAGATCAAAAATTATAATTGCATGCCCCTGTTGAACAGGGGCTGAAAAATTGGGCCTTTGGTGGTGGTGGTGGTGGTGATGGTGGTGCTGGTGCCACAACACTGTAAGGCCTGACAGTTACTCTTGGTGGGCGCAGCAATGCTCCCTGCTGTGAATTATTAGATCAATAATTATAATTGCATGCCCCTGTTGAACAGGGACTGAAAAATTGGGCCTTTGGTGGTGGTGGTGGTGATGGTGGTGCTGGTGCCACAACACTGTAAGGCCTGACAGTTACTCTTGGTGGGCGCAGCAATGCTCCCTGCTGTGAATTATTAGATCAATAATTATAATTGCATGCCCCTGTTGAACAGGGGCTGAAAAATTGGGCCTTTGGTGGTGGTGGTGGTGGTGGTGATGGTGGTGCTGGTGCCACAACACTGTAAGGCCTGACAGTTACTCTTGGTGGGCGCAGCAATGCTCCCTGCTGTGAATTATTAGATCAATAATTATAATTGCATGCCCCTGTTGAACAGGGGCTGAAAAATTGGGCCTTAGGCACTGGTGGCACAACACTGCAACCCCTCACAGATACTGTACTTGGAGCACAGCAATGAGGCCTGTTGCAAAGTATTGCATCAAAAATTTTAATTACACGCCCCTGTTAAACAGGGGCTGAAAAATTGGGCCTTAGCCACTGGTGGCGTCACCCATAAACCAAAATGATCTTCCAAGCTATCATCGTTAATCGTATCATTGAGGAGGAGGAGGAGGATAGCCAGTCAACATAACAGCACAGGCACTCAGCATCAGCATCAGTCTTGAAGGGATGTGACATTTTAAAATCAATTAGTCTGTTATATCAGCATCTGGTGTGTGGTAGCTAGTGGTGATCCAAGACTGGTTCATCTTGATGAAAGTCAGTCGATCAACCGAGTCGGTGGACAGGCGCACCCTGTGATCCGTGACAAATCCTCCAGCAGCACTGAATGTGCGTTCTGAAAGAACGCTGGATGCAGGACAGGCCAGTAGCTCAATTGCATACTGTGCAAGCTCTGGCCAGTGATCCATCCTCAAGACCCAGTAAGCCAGAGGATTTTCGGTAGGGAAGGTGTCCAAGTCTGACCTTGCCCCTAGGTATTCCTGCACCATGTATATCAGACGCTGGCGATGGTTGCTGGAACCGATCATACTTTGGGGCTGCGGACTAAAGAATTGTCTGAACGCATCGGTCAGACGGCCACCTTCCCCACCGCTCCTTCTTTGACTGCCCGAAGCCTCAGCAACTCGTTGTCCAGGACCAGGAGTTTGCAACCTCCCAGTCTCTGGGAACGCGTTGCACAGACCTTTCTGCAAGGCCTCCCGGAGTTGTCTCATCCTCTGCTCCCTCTGCGACGGTACGATAAGGTCCGCAACCTTACCCTTGTACCGTGGATCAAGGAGAGTGGCCAGCCAGTAATGGTCCCTCTCCTTGATCCGAAGAATACGAGGATCCTTCCGCAGACTTTGCAGGATCAGGGAGGCCATGCAGCGTAGGTTAGCTGAGGCATTCAGTCCGGAGTCCTCTGGGTCACTAAGGACGACATGATCCGCAGCCACCTCGTCCCAGCCACGTACAAGTCCACTGGTTTCTTGGGACTGTAAATCATCCCTAAAAGACTGCTGCTGATGATGCTGAGTGCCAGCCTCCACCTCCATGCTGACACAATCCTCCTCCTCCTCCTCCTCCTCCTCCTCCTCTTCCTGTGCGATGGGTGGGACAGAAGGAACACTGTCTGGGTAAAGGGGGCCTTGAGAGGCAAGGAAGTCCTCCTCTTCCTGCCTCTGTTCTGCCTCAAGTGCCCTGTCCATTATTCCACGCAGCGTGTGCTCCAACAGGTGGACAAGAGGTACAGTGTCACTGATGCATGCACTGTCACTGCTCACCATCCTCGTGGCCTCCTCAAATGGTGCCAGGACAGTGCATGCATCCCTGATCATGCCCCACTGGCGTGGTGAAAAAAACCCGAGCTCCCCTGACCCTGTCCTGGTGCCGTAGTCGCACAGGTACTCATTGATGGCCCTCTGCTGCGTGTGCAGCCGCTGCAGCATGGCCAACGTTGAGTTCCACCTGGTGGGCATGTCACATATAAGGCGGTTCTTGGGCAGGTTCAACTCCTTTTGAAGCTCAGCCAGGCGAGCACTGGCATTATAAGATCTGCGGAAATGCACACAGACTTTCCTGGCCTGCCTCAGGACATCCTGTAAGCCCGGGTACCTGCCCAAGAACCGCTGCACCACCAGGTTAAGGACGTGAGCCATACAGGGCACATGGGTCAGTTGTCCCTGTCGGAGGGCGGAGAGGAGGTTGGTGCCATTGTCGCAAACCACCATTCCTGGCTTAAGCTGGCGTGGCGTCAACCACCTCTCGGCCTGCCCCTGCAGAGCAGACAGGACCTCTGCCCCAGTGTGGCTCCTGTCCCCCAAACACACCAGCGCAAGCACGGCATGGCATCTTTTTGCCTGCGTACTTGCGTAGCCCCTTGAACGGCTATGGAGCACCGCTGGTTCCAAGGACAAACCACAGGAAGAGGCCATGGAGGAAGAAGAAGAGGAGGGGGTGGAGGAGAGAGGTGTGTCACAACCAGTAGTAGCATTTTGGAGGCGTGGCGGTGGAACAACCTCCAACACTACTGCACCTTGTCCTGCATCCTTCCCAGCTGCCAAAAGAGTGACCCAATGGGCCGTGAAAGAAAGGTAACGTCCCTGTCCATGCCTGCTGGACCATGAGTCAGCGGTAATATGCACCTTACCGCTGACCGCCCTGTCCAGCGAGGCCAAGACATTGCCTTCCACATGCCTGTAGAGAGCCGGAATAGCCTTCCGTGCGAAAAAGTGTCGTTTGGGAACCTGCCACTGAGGAACCGCACATTGCACAAACTCACGGAAGGGGGCCGAGTCTACCAACTGAAAAGGCAGCAGTTGAAGCGCTAGCAATTTAGCCAAGCTAGCATTCAACCGCTGGGCATGTGGATGGCTGGGAGTGAACTTCTTTCGACGGTCCAGCAGCTGGGGCAGGGAAATTTGCCTGCTAGAATCGGACGTTGGTGTACTGCTAGCAGAGTGCCCGCAAGTACTTGCCTGTGACACACCTAATTCTACACCTTCATTCCTTTCAGAGCAGGTTTCAGAGAGGAGTGAAGGTATAGTGGGGTTGGAGATCCCAGCTGATGCGGTGCAAGAAGAGGTCAGCTTTGTTCTTTGGTGTGGGTCTTTAAGGTAGGCTTGCCAACGAGCTGCATGGCAGGTCAACATATGTCTGATCAAGCATGTGGTGCCCAAGCGGCTGATGTTTTGGCCACGCGATATACGCTTGAGACATATGTTGCAAACAGCAGCTGTGCGATCTGATGCACTCGCCTCAAAAAAGGCCCACACCAAAGAACTTTTTGCATGACGGGCAGAGGCAGCGCCCTGCACAGGCGGAGCTCTGCGGTGTGATTCCGTCGGTGTGCTGCCCATACGCTGGCCACTCAAGGGCATCCTGCCTCGTTGGAGATGTGCCTCCTCCTCATCCTCCTCCTCCTCCTCTCTCCTATTAGGCACCCACGTGAAGTCAGTGACCTCATCATCCCCTCCCTCCTCATCACTGGAGCCAATCTGGCAATATGCTGCAGCTGCTGGAGCATGACTGCCAGATTGGTGTCCTTCTTGAGCATCCCCTCTCTCTGCTCTCACGCTGCTGCCTTCCTCTAGCTGGGTATCATCATCAGATCCTTCCAAACGCTGGGCATCCTCCTGGAGCATGTACCCAACACTGTGCTCAAACAGTTCGGGGGACTCCTCAGGAGGAGGGCATGGTGGGTCTAGGGAAGGATTGACTAATGAAGATAATGATACCAGAGAAGAGGACGCTTTGGCAACTGCTTTGCCAGTACCCTGAGCCTGGGTGAGAGAGGATGAGGAGGATGAGGTGGGCTTGGTCATCCACTCTACCAAGTCTTCGGCATGATGTGGCTCAACATGTCCAGCTGCCGAAAACAAGGACAAGCGTGTCCCATGGCCATGTGCTGATGACAATGCACCACGTACACGACCAGCACTGTTGCCCCCAGACACAGAGCCTGCTTGCCCTCTTTTTTTGCCTCCTGACTGTCTGCCTCTCCTTGGTTGCCTTCCAGACATTTTAATGGATGGCCTGCAGGGAGATGGGAAAAACAGCAATAAGGGCTACCTTCAGGTGTATACTGTGCAGGAGGCTTAGCAACAATGACACTGACACTGTCCCCTGCCTATCCTTCTCTGTCCCTAAACACAAGGATTGAAAATATGGTTCAGCAAAATAGTTTTAGAACAGAATAGCACACTGACACTTTCCCTCACTGTACCTCTCTGTCCCTCAACTCAAGGATTGAAAATATGGAACAGCAAATTTGGTTTAGAACAGAACAGCACACTGTCAGTTTCACTCACTGTACCTCTCTGTCCCTCAACTCAAGGATTGAAAATATGGTTCAGCAAAATAGTTTTAGAACAGAATAGCACACTGACACTTTCCCTCACTGTACCTCTCTGTCCCTCAACTCAAGGATTGAAAATATGGAACAGCAAATTTGGTTTAGAACAGAACAGCACACTGTCAGTTTCACTCACTGTACCTCTCTGTCCCTCAACTCAAGGATTGAAAATATGGTTCAGCAAAATAATTTTAGAACAGAATAGCACACTGACACTTTCCCTCACTGTACCTCTCTGTCCCTCAACTCAAGGATTGAAAATATGGAACAGCAAATTTGGTTTAGAACAGAACAGCACACTGTCAGTTTCACTCACTGTACCTCTCTGTCCCTCAACTCAAGGATTGAAAATATGGTTCAGCAAAATAGTTTTAGAACAGAATAGCACACTGACACTTTCCCTCACTGTACCTCTCTGTCCCTCAACTCAAGGATTGAAAATATGGAACAGCAAATTTGGTTTAGAACAGAACAGCACACTGTCAGTTTCACTCACTGTACCTCTCTGTCCCTCAACTCAAGGATTGAAAATATGGTTCAGCAAAATAGTTTTGGAACAGAATAGCACACTGACACTTTCCCTCACTGTACCTCTCTGTCCCTCAACTCAAGGATTGAAAATATGGAACAGCAAATTTGGTTTAGAACAGAACAGCACACTGTCAGTTTCACTCACTGTACCTCTCTGTCCCTCAACTCAAGGATTGAAAATATGGTTCAGCAAAATAGTTTTAGAACAGAATAGCACACTGACACTTTCCCTCACTGTACCTCTCTGTCCCTCAACTCAAGGATTGAAAATATGGAACAGCAAATTTGGTTTAGAACAGAACAGCACACTGTCAGTTTCACTCACTGTACCTCTCTGTCCCTCAACTCAAGGATTGAAAATATGGTTCAGCAAAATAGTTTTAGAACAGAATAGCACACTGACACTTTCCCTCACTGTACCTCTCTGTCCCTCAACTCAAGGATTGAAAATATGGAACAGCAAATTTGGTTTAGAACAGAACAGCACACTGTCAGTTTCACTCACTGTACCTCTCTGTCCCTCAACTCAAGGATTGAAAATATGGAACAGCAAATTTGGTTTAGAACAGAACAGCACACTGTCAGTTTCACTCACTGTACCTCTCTGTCCCTCAACTCAAGGATTGAAAATATGGTTCAGCAAAATAATTTTAGAGCAGAATAGCACACTGACACTTTCCCTCACTGTACCTCTCTGTCCCTCAACTCAAGGATTGAAATTATGGAACAGCAAATTTGGTTTAGAACAGAACAGCACACTGTCAGTTTCTCTCACTGTACCTCTCTGTCCCTCAACTCAAGGATTGAAAATATGGTTCAGCAAAATAATTTTAGAACAGAGTAGCACACTGACACTTTCCCTCACTGTACCTCTCTGTCCCTCAACTCAAGGATTGAAAATATGGAACAGCAAATTTGGTTTAGAACGGAACAGCACACTGTCAGTTTCACTCACTGTACCTCTCTGTCCCTCAACTCAAGGATTGAAAATATGGTCCAGCAAAATAGTTTTAGAACAGAATAGCACACTGACACTTTCCCTCACTGTACCTCTCTGTCCCTCAACTCAAGGATTGAAAATATGGAACAGCAAATTTGGTTTAGAACAGAACAGCACACTGTCAGTTTCACTCACTTTACCTCTCTGTCCCTCAACTCAAGGATTGAAAATATGGTTCAGCAAAATAGTTTTAGAACAGAATAGCACACTGACACTTTCCCTCACTGTACCTCTCTGTCCCTCAACTCAAGGATTGAAAATATGGAACAGCAAATTTGGTTTAGAACAGAACAGCACACTGTCAGTTTCACTCACTTTACCTCTCTGTCCCTCAACTCAAGGATTAAAAATATGGTTCAGCAAAATATTTTTAGAACAGAATAGCACACTGACACTTTCCCTCACTGTACCTCTCTGTCCCTCAACTCAAGGATTGAAATTATGGAACAGCAAATTTGGTTTAGAACAGAACAGCACACTGTCAGTTTCACTCACTGTACCTCTCTGTCCCTCAACTCAAGGATTGAAAATATGGTTCAGCAAAATAATTTTAGAACAGAGTAGCACACTGACACTTTCCCTCACTGTACCTCTCTGTCCCTCAACTCAAGGATTGAAAATATGGAACAGCAAATTTGGTTTAGAACAGAACAGCACACTGTCAGTTTCACTCACTGTACCTCTCTGTCCCTCAACTCAAGGATTGAAAATATGGTCCAGCAAAATAGTTTTAGAACAGAATAGCACACTGACACTTTCCCTCACTGTACCTCTCTGTCCCTCAACTCAAGGATTGAAAATATGGAACAGCAAATTTGGTTTAGAACAGAACAGCACACTGTCAGTTTCACTCACTTTACCTCTCTGTCCCTCAACTCAAGGATTGAAAATATGGTTCAGCAAAATAGTTTTAGAACAGAATAGCACACTGACACTTTCCCTCACTGTACCTCTCTGTCCCTCAACTCAAGGATTGAAAATATGGAACAGCAAATTTGGTTTAGAACAGAACAGCACACTGTCAGTTTCACTCACTTTACCTCTCTGTCCCTCAACTCAAGGATTGAAAATATGGTTCAGCAAAATAGTTTTAGAACAGAATAGCACACTGACACTTTCCCTCACTGTACCTCTCTGTCCCTCAACTCAAGGATTGAAAATATGGAACAGCAAATTTGGTTTAGAACAGAACAGCACACTGTCAGTTTCACTCACTGTACCTCTCTGTCCCTCAACTCAAGGATTGAAAATATGGTTCAGCAAAATAGTTTTAGAAGAGAATAGCACACTGACACTTTCCCTCACTGTACCTCTCTGTCCCTCAACTCAAGGATTGAAAATATGGAACAGCAAATTTGGTTTAGAACAGAACAGCACACTGTCAGTTTCACTCACTGTACCTCTCTGTCCCTCAACTCAAGGATTGAAAATATGGTTCAGCAAAATAGTTTTAGAACAGAATAGCACACTGACACTTTCCCTCACTGTACCTCTCTGTCCCTCAACTCAAGGATTGAAAATATGGAACAGCAAATTTGGTTTAGAACAGAACAGCACACTGTCAGTTTCACTCACTGTACCTCTCTGTCCCTCAACTCAAGGATTGAAAATATGATTCAGCAAAATAGTTTTAGAACAGAATAGCACACTGACACTTTCCCTCACTGTACCTCTCTGTCCCTCAACTCAAGGATTGAAAATATGGAACAGCAAATTTGGTTTAGAACAGAACAGCACACTGTCAGTTTCACTCACTGTACCTCTCTGTCCCTCAACTCAAGGATTGAAAATATGGTTCAGCAAAATAGTTTTAGAACAGAATAGCACACTGACACTTTCCCTCACTGTCCTACTCTGTCCCCCCCTACAAACAAGATTTAGCACAGAATAGCACACTGATAATTTCTACGAGTGTCCTTCCCTGTCCCTAAACTCAAGGATTGAAAATATGTAACAGCAAAATTGGTTTCGAACAGAATAGCACACTGACACTTTCCCTCACTGTACCTCTCTGTCCCTACAAACAAGATTTAGCACAAAATAGCACACTGACACTTTCCCTCACTGTACCTCTCTGTCCCTAAACTCAAGGATTGAAAATATGGTTCAGCAAGATTGGTTTAGAACAGAATAGCACACTGACACTTTCCCTCACTGTACCTCTCTGTCCCTACAAACAAGGATTAGCACAGAATAGCACACTGTCACTGACACTCTCCCTACCTATCCTTATCTGTCCCTAAACACAAGGAATCCAGGATTATGTAAAGGAAAAATAATGACACTGTCCCTGCCTATGCTTCTCTTTCCCTACTCCGGTCCGGAACACACTACACAAGGCCGCCGCGCTGGCGGCCTTTTATAGTGTGGGGCGTGTACTAAACCCCCTCAGCAATAATTGGCCACAGGCATCCTGCCTGTGGCCAATCATTGCTCTCCTCGCTGCCGGCGCTGTGATTGGCCAAGCATGCGGGGTCACAGTGCATGCTTGGCCAATCACAGCGCCTGGATGACACTGCGATGGCGTAGTGCATTGTGGGCCGTTCGCGTCACTCGAATTTGGCGCGAACGGCCCAAACAGTTCGATCTTCGTCGAACGATCGAACAGCCGATGTTCGAGTCGAACGTATGTTCGACTCGAACACGAAGCTCATCCCTAATATACAGTAACTCCAAAACAATGTGTTTTACTTCCCCTTCAAATTACATGACGAAGGCAATCATATTAAATGTGATCAAAATAAAAAAACTCAGGTGTCCAAACAAATGACCAAATCTGTGATTCTAACAATATATACATACAGTATGTAGCACTATCCCCATAGGAGTTGCTGATGTCAGAGTTTCCCACTGCTGCATAGCCAGTCACTAGGATTGCCACCTGTCCAGGATTCACCTGGACAGTTCGGGTTTGAAATCATGTGCCCGGGTTTCAGAAAGCCTGAAACCTGGACACATTATTTAGACTGGACTATTGCTTCCCAGCAGGGTTTCTGGCTGCAGTTGTCTAAGCTGAGAGTGTCTGTTACACTCTTTCATATTGCCCGAGAGAGAGCTTGATCTGCACCTATTCCCCCCACACCTACCCCTCTGTGTCTTCCCACACTCCAATCCCCGGTGCTGTGCCTCAGAAAAGTTAGGAGGGGCTGGACATTTAAAGTCCAGCAACCTCAGATACATCTGGATGAGAGGTGCTGACTCACCATCCATCCCTGTCTGCATACCTTCCAACCGTCACTGATTGGGCGGGACTTTCCTGCATTGATACATTTTTCCCGCGCTCCCGCAATACAGGAAATTTTCCTGCATAATGCAGCACGGGAGGAGGAAGGAGGAAGAGGTAAGAATCACCCGCCCCCTTGCTTATCAGCCTGCAAGAAAGAAGTCGCTGAACGGGAGAAAGTAGGAGACAAGCCACTCGGCGCCCCCCCCCCCCCCCCCCGGCAGTCTGTGATAGCACCCCGCCCCCTTCCCCTTATTAACGTTAAAGTCCGAAGTCATGTTCGGCAGTCGTGCAATGGCAAATGTGTACTTTTTGGCGTTCCCGCGATAGCACCCCCCCCTCAACAACTTTAACCACTTGAGGACCGCCGCACGCCGATGTACGTCGGCAGAATGGCACGGCTGGGCACATGGGCGTACAGGTACGTCCCCTTTAAAAGCCCAGCCGTAGGTCGCGAGCTGACCCGGTCCTCTTTTCCGTGACCGTCCCCGCGGGAACAGTGGACCCAATCGCCGCTGGTGTCCCGCGATCGGGTCACAGAGAAGAAGAATGGGGAGAGGTAAGTGTAAACAAACCTCTCCCCGTGCTTCCTAGTGAGCCTGTCACTGATCGTCTGTTCCCTGTCATAGGGAACGACGATCAGTGATGTCACACGCTAAGCCACACCCCCCACAGTAAGTAAAACACATCAGGGCACACTTAACCCCTACAGCCCCCCTCCTGGTTAACCCATAAACTGCCAGTGTTATTTTCACAGTAACCAGTGCATTTTTATAGCACTGATCGCTGTGAAAATGACAATGGTTCCAAAAATGTGTCAAAAGTGTCCAATTTGTCCGCCATAATGTTACAGTCACGAAAAAAATCACTGATCGCCGCCATTACTAGTAAAAAAATAAATAAATAATAAAAATGCCATAAAACTATCCCCGATTTTGTAAACGCTATAACTTTTGCGCAAACCAATCGATAAACGCTTATTGCGATTTTTTTACCAAAAATATGTAGAAGAATTCATATCGGCCTAAACTGAGGGAAAAAAAAAATGTATATATTTTTTGGGGATATTTATTATAGCAAAAAATATTTAATTTTTTTCAAAATTGTCGCTCTATTTTTGTTTATAGCGCAAAAAATAAAAACCGCAGAGGTGATAAAATGCCACCAAAAGAAAGCTCTATTTGTGGGAAAAAAAGGATGCCAATTTTGTTTGGGAGCCACGTCGCACGACCGCGCAATTGTCAGTTAAAGCGACGCAGTGCCGTATCGCAAAAAGGGGCCTAGTCCTTATGCTGCATATTGGTCCGGGGCTTAAGTGGTTAAATGGCAAATCATCTTCTTTTCTTCCTCTCTCCCACCACATCCCCCTCCCGCTCAAACAACTCCCCCCCCCCCCGCTTCTCAAATGGCCCTGCTCCCCAAGTGTCCCGCAGTCCAATGTTGAAAAGTTGCGAGGTATGCTGTCTGTGAATGTCTCCCCCCCTCTCTCCCTTCTCTCTCCTGCCTCTGAGTGAGTACACTGAGGTAAATCAGGGTTCTCAGGGCACCCCTTACATCAGAATTCCCCTTTACACCAGAGGCCACAGTATTTCCCCTTACATCAGAGTCCTTTCCATACATCAGAGTTCTCAGTGTTCCCCCTTAAATCAGGGTTCTCAGAGCATCCCTTATATTAGAGTCCCCAGAGTTCTCCCTTACATCAGAGTCTGCAGAGTCCCCCCTTATAGTGAAAGGAAACTCTGCAAATTCAGATGTAAAAGGGGAACTCTGTGGACTCTGATGTAAAGGGGGACTCTTGTTATTAACTTCATATGATTAGAAATGGTATTTAATAGCAAAATATATGTATGGTTAATACTATAAAAATAATTGCCGTTCGGGTTTGACTTGAAGAAAAGGTGGCAATCCTACCAGTCACAGAGCATTTCCTTCTTGTATCCAGGCACAGGAATCAGTTTGGCGTGTTTGGTTATTTTATTAGGGGATGATAACTTGGATGGGGTAAGGGATTATGGAATGTCCACCTAAACATTGTCCAACAATCAGAACCAGGAACAACTTACTACCTATTTACAGATTCCTCTTCTTCCTTCCTCCTGCACAAACTTGGTTCCCTTGTACAGCTTCCGCTGGCTCACTCCTAGAGGAGCTAAAAATCTCTAGTTAGCTCAGCAACAGCCCATTACAGGCTAGGAACTTTCAGTCTCTTGGTAAAGTAGCGCATGTGGAGTGAACAGCATCTCTCACCACCTTCTGCTCCCCCCATAGACACTGATCCCAGCTCTACTGCTTGCAGAAATGCTAGCCCACCTGGTTGCCACCAGCCCACCTGGCTGCTTTCTCTTCCCAGTCCTCCTGCCTGACACACACATGGAGACTCCCCAGGGCAAGTTTGGATGAAGACTTGGCACACAGCTGTCTTCGAGAGAGACCTGCTACAGATGTCTCTCCACTTGTCTGTCCCTGCACCATACTGATCTACTCACGTCTCTCCTTGCTCTCTCCACATTCTCTCCGGTTTGGGTCCCTCCAACTGCCTCCTGTGGTGGGATCCTTCCAGGCCAGCCTCCCGAACTCCAGCCCAAGGTAAAGCCCCTCCCGGCAGGGGTTCCTCAAGGGCCACCAACAGACTCCCTCAGCACTGCTTCTCCATCTTCCACCCGACTCCCCCTCTGGCATGGCTTATGTCTATTTAAGGGCTCCTTAGATCCCTGCCAGGCCTAGGGTTGCAACCTTTTCTTCAAGCAAAACCCGAACAGTTTAGCGGCGCACCAATTTTTTTTTTGTATATGTAGCACACAGATCCTTTACCCTGCTTACCTCCACTTTCAACTGGGACACACCATGCCACATGCCCAGTATCCTCCATCTTGTAGAGGGTGAGCGGTGTTAATAGTTTTGGGTCCTGCAGTGAGTTACCTCCTTCCATTGGTTCTCGTCCCTAGAGTGTAGGGAAAAGTCTATTCTCTCTCTTTGAAGAAGGCTATTGTCCAGACAGTATTAAACCCAATAAAACAGTTTATTTATCTTGCTTGCAACTTGACAGGAAAGGTTGGAGATAGAGAAAGTTAAACAGGGAGGCAGGTTCAGGCACGCGGCACTTAATTACCCTCGTTGCCACTCAAGCCTAAGTGGGTTTTGCTCACCCAGATAGTCCCCTCTCACGGTCCTAGCAGCCGGTGTTGAGCAGGAACATTTATTTATAATTTTCCTAAGGACACGATCATGATATTAGCCTCTAAGTCCTAAACTTCCCAGTACTAGTAACACTTGAGACCTTAGGTGCCAATGGGGCACGTTACAAGGCTTGTGGCGGATTGTGGAGTCCTTCACTCTGACAGGTAACCAGGCCTCTCCCGAGACAGTGACTTCCTTCACCGATCCCCTGGATAGGTCCTCCCCTGGTTCCCTCTCCTTCAGAGCGGGTCACCCTCCCACGGGTACCCTGGGACTCCTCTTCTGGTGTAGGCCTCAGCTAAAGGTGCTGGGCCTACCTGGAATGATGCAGCCTCGGGCTAAAGGTGCCCGGGACTGAACACACACACGCACCCCTGGCCTGGAGGGCCGGGAGACGCGAACTGCTCTCCGAATAATGGCGTCTGCCCCTTATGTATCCTCTCCCAGCATGCACAGTGGGTAGACCACGCCCACTGCACGGCTGCCAAGAGAGGACACCCAATCGTGATGCAATGCCACCTGTGGTTCGACCTGAGACCTGGGCGACAGCGCCACCTACAGGTCACAGGGAACTGTACTGCCAGGCAACATCACAACAGAGCAGAGGCCAATTAAAAGAATTATAACAGCCTGAGCCTAACTATTTGCTCAGGCTAGCCCCTAAATTTAGGCATAGCGACCCCAGTTTTGGGGGGTCCGCTACACACATCCCTCCTAAACAAGCCACTGTCCCAGTGGCTAGAATAAATCAAAAGACCCCTCTCAATTCTGAGTAGGTGTTGATTTATTCAACTATAAAATTCTAAAATGGTGCCTGAACCAAATATTTTGGGAAATGGGAAAAGGAAAAGAAAAAAAGGAAAACATATCACAACATACACTTTGACATCCCATTCTCAATGTCATTTTGTTAGCAATACACACAACATATCACATCTTACACATCCCACCCCCTCCTGAATAACTACCCCACCCATTCTCCGGTAGAGTTGATAGCAGATCACACCTGCAAAGGGAGAGAGAGGGAAAATCAACATGCATCATAGTAAACATTCTATGTACTAACTGCACAGAGAAGTGAGCCACTTCTTCTGGAAGAAATTACTTCCTTCTGCAAGTATAATATGCTAATCCTAGCATCACTTGGCATATATTATTCATATCTGTATATATATTTCTTAACAAAAAAAATAAAGAAGGTTCAGCAAATCCCTGCCATCTGGTGGCAGCACAAAGTTACTACAGTCACTATATTTGCGCATGAGAGTGAATCACTGCGCACATAAAACACTTCTCGTCTTGACCACAACGTCCTTCGTGCTTTGGCCCTGGCTAAACTACCCCAAAGTCCAGATCAAAGGAAAAAAACTGTCTCTTTCTTTTTTTTTCTTTTTCTTTTGAAGAGCAGAGGAGGGAGAAAAAAAACAAAAAAAAAACAACTCTCCTATTTCCTCTGCGGAGTAGACTTCCTCTGTAGCAGAGGGCAAAGTTACTGAATCCAGGGCAGCTTGTCCATATAAAACAGGATAAAGAAAAGAAACACACAAATTCTTGTTTTATAGGTAGTAGTGAGGATCCGGGAAAAAAAGAGTTTTCCACTGTTTATCCAGTGTCTCTATAAAGTATATAGCATCCCCTCTTTCTTTGTTGCAGATCACCACTCGGTCTGCATGTATGTTCTGACCATAGTTCCATTCTTTGCGGCAACCTCTGAAGCGATCAGCCACAGCGGCTGAACAGGCAAAGTACCTACGAGATTTAGGCACTTCCAGGTGATCCCAAACAAAGTCAGAGTACCACCTCTCACGGTAGGCCTCTATCTCAAATAAGAGCTCCCTAGGAACATAAGGGTACTCCCAACCATACTCCTTAGTGACTCTTTTGTTAAGGAGTCGCTGCAACCGGGCAATATGTGGCAGAGTTGCAGGGTCTCCTGTTCCTGGTAAAACAATGGCATCCGGGGATCTTTTGACCGACACTGCATCTGACATTGGTAGGTGCGGCCGCAACGGCAGACGTCCCTCTGTAATAGCGGACATGGGTGATGCAGGTGCAGGCAGTGTGGGTATGGAAACAGCCTCTTCCTCCAGAGCAGGGGCTTTCACCCGGGGTGTAGTTTCCCCAGAGTCCATGGGCAATCCCTCTCTAAGGCTGCGGGACGGGGTAACCCGAATCCTGTCCCAACCCTTCTTGACGACGAATCCTGTCCCAACCCTTCTTGACAAAGATCTTATCAATCTCCACATCATCACCTAGTTCAGAGGATGACTCAAAATCCAACGAGTTACACTCCTCGGCAGGCAAATAGTTTTTGGTGGACACAGACACACTGTCTCCAGACGATAAAAGTTCCCTCGGGTTGGCTGTCCACACATTCCCAGTAGTATGGGGTATGGGCTTCTTTCCCTTCCCGGCAAACTTGCTATCACAGTTCCCCCAGCCTCCTTACCGTCCCCCGACGTGGACTTCCCGGGGATCCCTCCGCTTTGGGAATCCGGCTCAGGCAGGCGCTGTGGCAGGCTTCTACCGTGGCCGCGGGAGGCCTTAACGTATCCCACTTTCCTTTTTGCAAGTGGGATGGAAGTTTCCCTAGTGACGGAGGCAGCATCCGCTGTGGCGTCCGTCGCTGGCTCCGTGGTGGCCGGAACTTTATCTTTATCATCCGTTGTGGCCGCAGCGATGCGTGTGGGTTCGGCTGTAAGGGCGTAGTTATCTTCCTCAGAAGTAACAGTCCCCGTAATACAATTGACCCGGTAGGCTCGGGGTGATTCGGTGGGCTGGTCCATCTTGAACAGAAACTCCCCGCAGGTCAAGCACCTTCCGAATGGCCGTATTTGCACAGCCAGACCACCGCATCTGGGACAAGTATAAAGCGCGAAGCGGCCCCTAGGCTTGAGCCGGATCCCCGTATCCGTGAGGGGAGCAGTAATGGGAGCAATGTCCATGGCAGAGGTAGTTGGGAACATCCGAGGTCCCAATGAAATAGAAGTCCATGGAACGGCAGACATGTTGCTTCTCCTTACTAGTCCAGGCTCTTACTGTCCCTTCGCGCCAAATGCACCACATGCAACTCACAATTGGCGGGGGCTCCTCCCCCTTTTCTTTCCTGCACGCAGCTCGCTGGCTTTTCTTCTATTGAGGCACGCCCACGAACTACGCAGTTAGAAAAAAACTCAAAACACAGTCCTGTACCTCCATTTCTCTCGAGAAAGTAGTGACGCAGTCCAATTTTCCTCAATGGCCGATCTCCACAGAACACACAGACATGAGAGAAAAATAGTCCAACTTCCAGGGGTAGCTGCAAAATCCCGGAATCGAGCCCCCACGTGTAGCACACAGATCCTTTACCCTGCTTACCTCCACTTGCAGAGTGGGACACACCATGCCACATGCCCAGTATCCTCCATCTTGTAGAGGGTGAGCGGTGTTAATAGTTTTGGGTCCTGCAGCGATTTACCTCCTTCCATTGGTTCTCGTCCCTAGAGTGTAGGGAAAAGTCTATTCTCTCTCTTTGAAGAAGGCCATTGTCCAGACAGTATTAAACCCAATAAAAGAGTTTATTTTACTTGCTTGCAACTTGACAAGAAAAGTTGGAGATAGAGAAAGTTGAACAGGGAGGCAGGTTCAGGCACGCGGCACTTAATTACCCTTGTCGCCACTCAAGCCTGAGTGGGTTTTGCTCACCCGGATAGTCCACTCTCACGGTCCTAGCAGCCGGTGTGGAGCACGAACATTTACTTCAAATTTTCCTAAGGATGCGATCAGGATATTAGCCTCTAAGTCCTGAATTTCCCAGCACTTGTAACACTTGAGACCTTATGTGCCAATGGGGCACGTTACAAGGCTTGTGGCGGATTGTGGAGTCCTTCCCTCTGACAGGTAACCAGGCCTCTCCCGAGACAGTGACTTCCTTCACCGATCCCCTGGATAGGTCCACCCCTGGTTCCCTCTCCTTCAGAGCGGGTCACCCTCCCACGGGTACCCTGGGACTCCTCTTCTGGTGTAGGCCTCAGCTAAAGGTGCTGGGCCTACCTGGAATGATGCAGCCTCTGGCTATAGGTGCCCGGGACTGAACACACACACGCACCCCTGGCTTGGAGGGCCAGGAGGCGCAAACTGCTCTCCGAATAATGGCATCTGCCCCTTATGTATCCTCTCCCAGCATGCGCAGCGGGTAGACTACGCCCACTGCATGGCTGCCAAGAGAGGACACCCAATCGTGCTGCAATGCCACCTGTGGTTCGACCTAAGACCTGGGCGACAGCGCCACCTACAGGTCACAGGGAACTGTACTGCCAGGCAACATCACAACAGAGCAGAGGCCAATTAAAATAATTTTAACAGCCTGAGCCTAACTATTTGCTCAGGCTAGCCCCTAAATTTAGGCATAGTGACCCCAGTTTTGGGTGGTCCGCTACATATACAAAACAAAACGTAGTAAAAATAGATGCAAAACCTGTATAATCTTTTTTTTTAATTGTGCTGCACCAAAACGCATGATATTTTGTTACTATACGTTTTGCCGCAGGTGAATGAGTGCAAAAGCAAGGGGTGTGGTAGTGAAGACGTAATGGCATCACTACAGAGCTGCAAAAGGGCTGTGTTTTTGTGCATTGCAGGAATGTAACGCAAAAATGTCCACCTAGAACAGGGACAATAAACTGAAAAAGAAATTCCAATTGCTAACATTTTCTTCCAGCTGAGGTCCAAATTTTGCTCTAATGTAACGTAAAAGTATGCCAATCACATCCATATTTCAAGTAAAATAAAATAGAACCAGGTTATATAAGGTGTCCTTATCAGAGTCCCTGTAACATCTGGTGTCCGCACCAGAGTGCCCCCCACATCTGGTGTCCCCATCAGAGTGCCCCCTTACATCTTTTGTTCCCATCAGAGTCCCCCCTTACATCTGGTGTCCCCCCTTACATCAGGTGCCCCCACCAGAGCCCCCTTACATCAAGTGTTCCCACCAGAGCTCCCATTTACATCAGATGTCCCCACCATAGCCCCTCCTTACATCAGATGTCCCCACCAGAGCCCCCCTTACATTAGGTGTGCCCACCAGAGGTCCCCCTTACATCAGGTGTACCCACCAGACCCTCGGCTTACATCAGGTGTTCCCACCAGACCCTCGGCTTACATCAGGTGTTCCCACCAGAGCTCCCCCTTACTTTAGGTGTCCCCACCAAAGCCCCCCTTACATCAGGTGTCCCCACCAGAGCTCCCCCTTACATCAGGTGTCCCCACCAGAGTTCCCCCTGTACTCACTGATCACTAACTGCAAAGAAGTTCCTCATTTCTACTTCCAGTCTCCACACAGTCTTTTTTCATTCCTCCGCAGTGCCACTGAGACTGAGTTTTCAGTCTGTGCCAGCTCTCTATTGCACCTTATCCTCTCTCCAGCTATGAGCCACAGTCCAGTCTGAATAATGTGTCTTGTTTTCAGGCGGGCTGAAAACCGGACACGTTTCAAAACCCGGACTGTCCGGGTGAATCCTGTACAGATGGCAACCCTAGTCAGGCCCCCAACCTGGGAATTGGCTAAAGGCCCCTAAATATTCAAAGCAACCCCTCCTAGCCTCTGTCCACTATCTTTCAGAACGTTCTCCAACATTCTAGAAACAGGGGAAGGCACCAGAGAGCTGGCCTCTAATAACCCTAACCCAGATTCAGTGTTTCACCATTTTTTGCACATTGAAGCTCTGCAATTTCTCCATTGTGACACCATCACTACTGTATTGTAATAATTGTTTGATTTGCACTGGATATTCATTTATAGGTTTTACCATTGCACTTATAAGTCCATTTGTAGAACTGTATAAAGGAAGTGTAGGGTTGTGCTGCATTTTTTAGCTTTCTATTGGTGTACAGAGGCCAGTATATACTGAACACCATTGAAGAAACCTCCACTTTCTGACCACACCCACTTTTTGGCCATGCCCACAGGTATGCAGTATCAGTGGCACGCTTTGCGGGTCGGAATAGCACCCTCACTTTTACCTCGTGCACCACCAAAAAAAAAAAATTGCCTGGAGCCGCCCCTGCCTGGATTGGATTTGAATTTTCCCTCCAAGTTCTTTCTCTATCTTATCCTCTTAACATTTGTTAGTAATATCCCAAAAAATTCTAAGAAGTATCTTTTTTCTCATGGACGAAATGTGAGAAATAACGTATACATTTATATCATACAATCATTCCATAAACACATACACTGCATATATTATTTCAGGAGAATATGTTTATAAAATAGTTTACCATTTGCCAATAAAATTTTTATAAAATATGTCCCTGGATTTCATTTTAAAAATCTGGTCACCTTACCGAGGGGGCGTGCAGGAGACGTGGTTCTGGGAGGATGTCCATGGATGCCCTCTTAGAACTGGAGAGCCACGCTGTGGCCGTCTTTTGGCTATAGTATGGTAGGGAAGTGATTAAAGCAGGGAATAAATTAAGATCTCAAATTGTTTTGCCTTTAGGACCCCTTTAACTCTTTCCATACAGGGCTTTTTATACCACTTCAATACCGGGCCTATTCTGGCACTTCTCTCCTACATGTACAAATCATCATTCTTTTGCTAGAAAATTACTCAGAACCCTGAAACATTATATATGTTTTTTTAGCAGACACCCTAGGTAATAAAATGACGGTCGTTGCAACTTTTTATCTTGCCCGGTATTTGCGCAATAATTTTTCAAACGCCTTTTTTTGGAGAAGAAAATGGTTTCATGAATTAAAAAATAACAAAACAGTAAAGTTAGCCCAATTTTTTTGTAAAATATGAAAGCTTATGTTACGCCGAGTAAAAAGATACCTAACATGTCACGCTTTAAAATTGCGCACACTCATGGAATGGCGCCAAACTTCGGTACTTAACCACTTGTCCACCGCCCACTGTCAATTGACGGCGGGCGGAGGATACTCTCGTTCTGGGAGGACGTCATATGACGTCCTCCCTTTAAAACGAGCTAGAAGGCACGCGCTCGCCGCGTTCACAAGGCCCCGGTGCGCGTGCCCGGCGGCCGCGATTGCCGCCGGGCACCCGCGATTGCCCGGGAAACGAGCAGGAAAGTGGGTCTCTGTGTGTAAGGGACAACCATCGGTCACCTCCCCCAGTCAGTCCCCTCCCCCCACAGTAAGAACACATTGAGGGAACATATTTAACCCCTTCCCGCCCCCTAGTGGTTAACCCCTTCCCTGCCAATCACATTTATACAGTAATCAATGCATTTTTATAGCAGGGATCGCTGTATAAACGTGAATGGTCCCAAAAATGTGTCAAAAGTGTCCGATGTGTCCGCCGCAATATCGCAGTCACAATAAAAAATCGCAGATCGCCGCCATTACTAATAAAAAAATAAAAAAATAAAAATGCTATAAATCTATCCCCTATTTTGTACACGCTATAACTTTTGCGCAAACCAATCAATACGCGCTTATTGCGATTTTTTTTTTTACCAAAAATATGTAGAAGAATACGTATCGGCCTAAACTGGGGAAAATTTTATTAAAAAAAAAATGGGTATTTATTATAGCAAAAAGTAAAAAATTGTGTTTTTTTTCCAAACTGGACGCTCTTCTTTTGTTTATAGCGCAAAAAATAAAAACCGCAGAGGTGATCAAATACCACCAAAAGAAAGCTCTATTTGTGGGAAAAAAAGGACACAAATTTTGTTTGGGAGTCACGTCGCACGACCGCGCAATTGTCATTCAAAGTGTGACAGCGCTGAAAGCTGAAAAATGGCTTGGGCAGGAAGGGGGTTTTCGTGCACAGTAGGGAGGTGGTTAAAAATCTCCATAGGCAACGCTTTAATTTTTTTTACAGGTTACCAGGTTAGAGTTACAGAGGAGGTCTAGTGCTAGAATTGTTGCACTCGCTTTAACGCACGCGGCGATACCTCACATGTGTGGTTTGAACGGCGTTTACATATGCGGGCGGGACTTATGTGTGTGTTCGCTTCTAAGCGCGAGCTATTGGGGACGGGCGTTTTAAAAAAAAAATGTATTATTTTTTTTTTTTTAATTATTTGTTTTTATTTTTACTTTTTTTTCTTTTACACTTTTTTTTTTTTTTTTGATCACTTTTATTCCTATTACAAGGAATGTAAACCTCCCTTGTAATAGGAATGTGTGTGACAGGTCCTCTTTATGGAGAGATGCGGGGTCAATAAGACCCCACATCTCTCCTCCAGGCTGGAAAGCATGAGATCAGTGAAAAAAAAATCACGATCTCATACTTACAGCCGCAATGGCGGCTTTGTTTACATTTGAGGACCCGGGCGTGACGTCATCACATCGCGCCCGGGCCTCCGACGATCATATAGATGACTGGTGACCATCTGTCGTTTTTCGGGAGCAGTCATTTTAATGATGCATAAAGTGAAAAAAAAAAAGTCAAATATTCCTTTAAATATCGTACCTGGGGGGTGTCCAAAGTATGCCTGTGAAGTGCCACGTGTTTCCCGTGTTTAGAACTGTCCCTGCACAAAATTACATTTCTAAAGGAAAAAAAGCCATTTAAAACTGCTTGCGGCTTTAGTGTAATGTCTGGTCCCGGTAATATGGATGAAAATCTTTAATAAAAATGGCATAGCTACCCCATCACCCCCCCCCCCCTTTACCCCAGCCCATTACCAGCCCCTTTGGGTCTTGTATGGATATTAAGGGGAACCCCACACACAAAAGAAAAAAGACCCTATATACTCTGAACAGCCCTATACAGGCGGTGCATACAAGACAGGGACTGTAGGTTCTTATGTAGAATCTGTTTGTAATTTTGAACAGGTACATTGTTTAAGTGTAGCTCCAGGCAAAAAATCTATTTTTAAGCTTTTTGGAAAACATAGGGAAGGGTTATCACCCCTGTAACATTTGTTTTGCTGTCTGTGCAGTGTGCACCTGTTCAGAACAGTTCACCTCACTTTCCGTCCTAATGACAAATGTTTTTTGAAAATGTGGGGTTTTTATTGAAACAAGAATTGGTGATAAAGCATCAGTGGAGAGGAGACACTTTTTTTCCCATATTAACTCTTACAGGAGAGAATTTGCCTTCCTAGGGGTAGATTTCCTCTCACTTCCTGTTGTATCCTTCCGTTTGCAAGGAGGAGTCGTTTGTAAGTTGAATGTTTGAAAGTAGGGGCCTGCCGTATATACTCTGCTGAAATTTGCCCCTTACATGTTGGTGTTGCCACAACACTGTGAGCCCTCACAGTTACTCTTGGTGGGCGCGTGAATGGGCCCTGCTGTGAATTATTAGATCAAGAATTGTAATTGCATGCCCCTGTTGAACAGGGGCTAAAAAATTGGGCCTTTGGTGGTGGTGGTGGTGTTGACACAACACTGTAAGGCCTCACAGTTACTCTTGGTGGGCGCAGGAATGGGCCCTGCTGTGAATTATTAGATTAAGAAGTGTAATTACATGCCCCTGTTAAACAGGGGCAGAAAAATTGGGCCTTAGGCACTGGTGCCACAACACTGCAACCCCTCACAGATACTGTACTTGGAGCACAGCAATGAGCCCTGTTGCAAAGTATTGCATCAAAAATTGTAATTACACGCCCCTGTTAAACAGGGGCTGAAAAATTGGGCCTTAACCACTGGTGGCGGCACCCAGAAACAAAAATGTTCTTCCAAGCTATCTTCATCAATCGGATCATTGAGGAGGAGGAGGATAGTCAGTCAACATAACAGGACAGTCTCTCAGCATCAGCATCAGTCTTGAAGGGATGTGACATTTGAAAATAAATTAGTCTGTTATATCAGCTTCAGGTGTTTGTTAGCTGGTGGTGATCTAAGACTGGTTCATCTTTATGAAGGTCAGTCGATCAACCGAGTCGGTGGACAGGCGCGCCCTGTGATCCGTGACAAATCCTCCAGCAGCACTGAATGTGCAGTCTGAAAGAACGCTGGATGCAGGACAGGCCAGTAGCTCAATTGCATACTGTGCAAGCTCTGGCCAGTGATCCATCCTCAAGACCCAGTAAGCCATTTTCGGTGGGGAAGGTGTCCAAGTCTGACCTTGCCCCTAGGTATTCCTGCACCATGTATATCAGACGCTGGCGATGGTTGCTGGAACCGGTCATACCTTGGGGCTGCGGACTAAAGTATTGTCTGAACGCATCGGTCAGACGGCCACATTCCCCACCGCTCCTTCTTTGACTGACCGAAGCCTCAGCAACTCGTTGTCCAGGACCAGGAGTTTGTAACCTCCCAGTCTCTGGGAACGCATTGCGCAGACCTTTCTGCAAGGCCTCCCGGAGTTGTCTCATCCTCTGCTCCCTCTGCGACGGTAAGATAAGGTCCGCAACCTTACCCTTGTACCGTGGATCAAGGAGAGTAGCCAGCCAGTAATGGTCCCTCTCCTTGATCCGAAGAATACGAGGATCCTTCCGCAGACTTTGCAGGATCAGGGAGGCCATGCAGCGTAGGTTAGCTGAGGCATTCGGTCCGGAGTCCTCTGGGTCACTAAAGACGACATGATCCGCAGCCACCTCCTCCCAGCCACGTACAAGTCCACGGGTTTCTTGGGACTGTAAATCATCCCTAAAAGACTGCTGCTGATGATGCTGAGTGCCAGGCTCCACCTCCATGCTGACACAATCCTCCTCCTCCTCCTCCTCCTCTTCCTGTGCGATGGGTGGGACAGAAGGAACACTGTCTGGGTAAAGGGGGCCTTGAGAGGCAAAGAAGTCCTCCTCTTCCTGCCTCTGTTCTGCCTCAAGTGCCCTGTCCATTATTCCACGCAGTGTATGTTCCAACAGGTGGACAAGAGGTACAGTGTCACTGATGCATGCACTGTCACTGCTCACCATCCTCGTGGCCTCCTCAAATGGTGCCAGGACAGTGCATGCATCCCTGATCATGCCCCACTGGCGTGGTGAAAAAAACCCGAGCTCCCCTGACCCTGTCCTGGTGCCGTAGTCGCACAGGTACTTATTGATGGCCCTCTGCTGCGTGTGCAGCCGCTGCAGCATGGCCAACGTTGAGTTACACCTGGTGGGCATGTCACATATAAGGCGGTTCTTGGGCAGGTTCAACTCCTTTTGCAGCTCAGCCAGGCGAGCACTGGCATTATAAGATCTGCGGAAATGCACACAGACTTTCCTGGCCTGCCTCAGGACATCCTGTAAGCCCGGTACCTGCCCAAGAACCGCTGCACCACCAGGTTAAGGACGTGAGCCACACAGGGCACATGGGTCAGTTGTCCCTGCCAGAGGGCGGAGAGGAGGTTGGTGCCATTGTCGCAAACCACCATTCCTGGCTTAAGCTGGCGTGGCGTCAACCACCTCTCGGCCTGCCCCTGCAGAGCAGACAGAACCTCTGCCCCAGTGTGGCTTCTGTCCCCCAAACACACCAGCGCAAGCACGGCATGGCATCTTTTTGCCTGCGTACTTGCGTAGCCCCTTGAACGCCTACGGAGCACCGCTGGTTTCGAGGACAAAGCACAGGAAGAGGCCATGGAGGAAGAAGAAGAGGAGGGGGTGGAGGAGAGAGGTGTGTCACAACCAGTAGTAGCATTTTGGAGGCGTGGCGGCGGAACAACCTCCAACACTACTGCACCTTGTCCTGCATCCTTCCCAGCTGCCAAAAGAGTGACCCAATGGGCCGTGAAAGAAAGGTAACGTCCCTGTCCATGCCTGCTGGACCATGAGTCAGCGGTAATATGCACCTTACCGCTGACCGCCCTGTCTTCATTCCTCTCAGTGCAGGTTTCAGAGAGGACTGAAGGTATAGTGGGGTTGGAGATCCCAGCTGATGCGGTGCAAGGAGAGGTCTGCTTTGTTCTTTGGTGTGGGTCTTTAAGGTAGGCTTGCCAACGAGCTGCATGGCAGGTCAACATATGTCTGGTCAAGCATGTGGTGCCCAAGCGGGTGATGTTTTGGCCACGCGATATACGCTTGAGACATATATTGCAAACAGCAGCTGTGCGATCTGATGCACTCGACTCAAAAAAGGCCCACACCAAAGAACTTTTTGAATAACGGGCAGAGGCAGCACCCTGCACAGGTGGAGCTCTGCGGTGTTATTCCGTTGGTGTGCTGCCCTTACGCTGGCCCCCCGAGGGCATCCTGCATCGTTGAAGATGTGCCTCCTCCTCATCCTCCTCCTCCTCTCTCCTATTGGGCACCCACGTGAAGTCAGTGACCTCATCATCCCCTCCCTCCTCATCACTGGAGCCAATCTGGCAGTATGCTGCAGCTGCTGGAACATGACTGCCAGATTGGTGTCCTTCTTGAGCATCCCCTCTCTCTGCTCTCACGCTACTGCCTTCCTCTAGCTGGGTATCATCATCAGACCCTTCGAAACGCTGGGCATCCTCCTGGAGTATGTACCCAACACTGTGCTCAAACAGTTCGGGGGAATCCTCAGCAGGACATGGTTGGTCTAGGGAAGGAGTGACTGATGATGACATTGATACCAGGGAAGAGGACGCTTTGGCAGCTGCTTTGCCAGTACCCTGAGCCTGGGTGAGAGAGGATGAGGAGGATGAGGAGGGCTTGGTCATCCACTCTACCAAGTCTTCGGCATGATGCGGCTCAAAATGTCCAGCTGCCGAAAAGAAGGACAAGCGTGTCCCATGGCCACGTGCTGATGGCGATGCACCGCGTCCACGACCAGCACTGTTGTCTCTAGACACAGAGCCTGATTGCCCTCTTTTATTGGCTCCTGACTGTCTGCCTCTCCTTTTTTGCCTTCCAGACATTCTAATGGCCTGCAGGGAGATGGGAAAACCAGCAATAAGGCCTAGCTTCAGGAGTATATTTTGCAGAAATCACACTACGCCTGCTGTAAGTGCTGCAAATGCCTGTTGGTGTAACACACCAGGAAAACACAGCAATACGGGCTAGCTTCAGGTGTATAATGTGCAGGAGGCACACTCCGCCCGCTGTAAGTGCTGCAAATGCCTGTTGGTGTAACACACCAGGAAAACACAGCAATACGGGCTAACTTCAGGTGTATAATGTGCAGGAGGCACACTCCGCCCGCTGTAAGTGCTGCAAATGCCTGTTGGTGTAACACACCAGGAAAACACAGCAATACGGGCTAACTTCATGTGTATAATGTGCAGGAGGCACACTCCGCCCACTGTATGTGCTGCAAATGCCTGTTGGTGTAACACACCAGGAAAACACAGCAATACGGGCTAACTTCAGGTGTATAATGTGCAGGAGGCACACTCCGCCTACTGTAAGAGCTGCAAATGCCTGTTGGTGTAACACACCAGGAAAACACAGCAATACGGGCTAACTTCAGGTGTATAATGTGCAGGAGGCACACTCCGCCCGCTGTAAGTGCTGCAAATGCCTGTTGGTGTAACACACCAGGAAAACACAGCAATACGGGCTAACTTCAGGTGTATAATGTGCAGGAGGCACACTCCGCCCGCTGTAAGTGCTGCAAATGCCTGTTGGTGTAACACACCAGGAAAACACAGCAACACGGGCTAACTTCAGGTGTATAATGTGCAGGAGGCACACTCCGCCCGCTGTAAGTGCTGCAAATGCCTGTTGGTGTAACACACTAGGAAAAAACAGCAATAAGGCCTAGCTTCAGGTGTATACTGTGCAGGAGGCTTAGCAACAATGACACTGACACTGTCCCCTGCCTATCCTTCTCTCTCCCTGCACACAAGGTTTATCAAAGAATATGACACTGACACTCCCCCTGCCTATCCTTCTCTCTCCCTGCACACAAGGTTTAGTAAAGAATATGACACTGACACTGTCCCCTGCCTATCCTTCTCTCTCCCTGCACAAAAGGTTTATCAAAGAATATGACACTGACACTCTCCCTGCCTATGCTTCTCTCTCCCTGCACACAAGGTTTAGTAAAGAAAATGACACTGACACTGTCCCCTGCCTATCCTTCTCTCTCCCTGCACACAAGGTTTATCAAAGAATATGACACTTACACTCTCCCTGCCTATCCTTCTCTCTCCCTGCACACAAGGTTTATCAAAGAATATGACACTGACACTCTCCCGGCCTATCCTTCTCTCTCCCTGCACACAAGGTTTAGCAAAGAATATGACACTGACAATGTCCCCTGCCTATCCTTCTCTCTCCCTGCACACAAGAATAGCACAAAGAATATCAACACTGTCCCTGCCTATCCTTCTCTTTCCCTGCGCCGGAACACACTACACAAGGCCGCCGCGCTGGTGGCCTTTTATAGTGTGGGGCGTGTGCTAAACCCCCTGAGCTATAATTGGCCACAGGCAACCTGCCTGTGGCCAATTATGGCTCTCCTAGCTGCCGGCGCTGTGATTGGCCAAGCATGCGGGGTCACAGTGCATGCTTGGCCAATCACAGCGCCGGGATTGCACTGTGATGGCGCAGTGTATTGTGGGTCGTTCGCGTCACTCGAATTTGCCGCGAATGGCCCAAATCGTTCGATGTTCGCCGAACGGTCGAACAGCTGATGTTCGAGTCGAACGTATGTTTGACTCGAACACCGAGCTCATCCCTAGGGCATATGTATGCATATGTATGTATGTGAGTGTGCATATGTATATGTATGTGTGTGTGTGCTTATGTATGTATGTGAGTGTGCATGTATGTGCATGTGTTTTAGTGGCGGTGCATCCATAAGGGCGCACGGGCGCCCCCCCTCTCTCCGGACACCCCCTCTATGACCAATGGATAGATTTAAGCATTGGACGAATCTATCCATGGCCACCGCTGCCCCCCCTATTCAGGTGCCCGGCCCCTTTTGGGGCGCCGGGCACCTGAATTACAGTGGCGGGGGTGGAGGGGTATTTTTGAAGCACCTCATTAGAGCCTTAGGCTCTAATGGGCTTTAAAATAGGTGAACTGCGAGCGCCATGCACTGAGAAACACAGACATAGAGGAATCGATCTCTCCATTTTCCTCCTGCAGCCGCTGAATGCCTGCGGGAGGGAGAGGAGGAGAAGCCAGGGGAAATAGAGAAATCAGTTCCTTTATATGCCGCCACCCACTTGCGACCGGGCCCTGTTGTTCCGCCACTGGGCTCCGAGAAAAGAGCCCTGTCCGGGGGTCAGGGGGGCCCTTCATGGTTTCTTGCATCAGGGCCCTGAAGGTTCTAATTACGCCACTGACTGTAAATCTACTGACAGACACATTCTAAGACTAATCTATATAACCCTGTAAAGCAAAAATCGCTATACATACCCTTTCTACAGCCAATCTAGTCTGATCTCATGCTAAGCGGTTAGCGGTATCTTCTCTGTGTAGGCGTGTGCAGGAGAGACAACTGACAATGGAAGCCCCATAGCAGGTGGTGCTGGAGAGTGGCACATTCAAGAACTTTTTGGAACTTTCTAGTAGCTCCTAGAAGCTGGGTGGCTTCTAGGAAGAAGAGAAGGTGCTTGGAGCCATAAAAGGAACTGAGGGTGGGGCTCTGTGCACCCTCCAGAAGAGAAAGGAGGAGCAAGTCGTGCTGTGCTGCATCCACATGGCTAATTATGGCGACTAGAGAAGCATAGAAAGATGGAGGTGAGCTGCCAGCAAGGCATGGAGATTGACACCGCGGTCCGGTCCTTTCCATGGACAGGCTTCACCCTTTGCCACCACGGGCTGTGCAAAACATTGTGCCCTTTCTGCAACAGGTAAACTGAGTAAACGCAGAGTAAACTCAGAGATCTCACCATGGGCAAAATGTTGCAAGTGTGCTGCTTACCTGTTCAACATGGTCCCTGAATGAGTGGAGCCTTAGGATCTCAAGTAGGGATGAGCCGAACACCCCCCAGTTCGGTTCGCATGAGAACATGCGAACAGGCAAGAAATTTGTTCGAACATCCGAACACCGTTAAAGTCTATGGTACTCGAACCTTTAAAATTTAAAATGCTAATTTTAAAGGCTTATATGCAAGTTATTGTCATAAAAAGTGTTTGGGGACCTGGGTCCTGCCCCAGGGGACATGTATCAATGCAAAAAAAGTTTTAAAAACGATTGTTTTTTCGGGAGCAGTGATTTTAATAATGCTTAAAGTGAAACAATAAAAGTGAAATATTCCTTTAAATTTCGTACCTAGGGGGTGTGTTTAGTATGCCTGTAAAGTAGCACTTGTTTCCCGTGCTTAGAACTGTCCCTGCACAAAGTGTAATTTCTGAAGGAAAAAAAGACATTTAAAAACACTTGCAGCTATAATGAATTGTCGGCTCCTGGCAATACAGAGAAAAGTCATTGAAAGTCATTGATAAAAAATAAATAAAAAAATGTGTGGGGGTCCCCCCAAATTCAATTACCAGGCCCTTCAGGTCTAGTTGGTAAGGGGTACATTGTACTCCTACCATTTCACAAAGAAAGTCAAAAAAATGTTTTAAAAACACACACCGTTGAGATAAGTCCTTTATTAAAAAAAAAAAAAAATTAAAAAAAGATTCCAGCAGTAGTAATCCACTCTCGGTCTCCACTCCAATGCTAACGGTATCCTGCGATGGGTGATCTCCTCTCCGGGGTCCAGCGATGGATGATCTCTCCTCTCCAGGTCCAGGTTCCAACGATGATGTCCAGCGCAGCGAGGAACAGCAAGCATCCTGTCTCCACCGGAGACACCTGGGAATCCCGGCAGCCTGACAGGTCTCTTATGTAGCTAAGGACGGGGCCACCCGTCACGTGACCCCATCCCCCTCTGACGCAAGGGGAAACCCGGACTTCCCCAGTGACACCACCCCCCTCTGATGTAACGCAGGTTTCAGTGTGACAGGTGGGGGCAGTGTGACTAAACTGACTTAACTGACCACTACAATGACCTATCCGACCACTACACTCACCCAACTGACCACTACAATGATCTACCTGACCACTACACGGACCTACCTGACCACTACACTGACCTACCTGACACCTACAATGACCTACCTGACACCTACACTGACATATCTGATTCCTGCTAACTGTGGCTGGAAAGTCCTGTACATCTGCAGACCTCAGTACAGCCCTGCACTGCTCACACAAATCTCCCCGTTCCCCAGTACAATGTACATCGGTGGGTTCCCTCACCTCTCCATGTCTTCCACCATCAGGCTCTCCCCAGCACCAGACAGACAGTATTCCTTTGTGGTCCTGCTACCCAGCAGCTCCTTGGTATCCCCCGCTGGCTGGGAGGTCCATCAACTGCCACCGTACCTCTTCTATGAACATCTGCACCATGCACCGCCCCTTCCCCCCCCCCCGCTGTTCTCACACAACAGGCTGCACCAGAGGTGGCAGGCTGGCTAGACCAGTAGGCTGGCTGGACCAGGGAGAATATGGTGCTGCATAGGAATGCAGGTCACAGGGATATGCCTCATCAGAGGTTTAGCGTGAGGCCGCAGCACAGCACACTTGGAACGGCACAAAAATAATTTAGCGCCCCCCCAAATGTCTGGCTGCTCCCCTACGCTACACCACTGGCTGTGGATGCGCCGTAGGCAGCTGCCTAGTTAACCTAGTGGCAGCGCTGGCCCTGGGTGTCCTGTGAAAAGAGGAAAGCTGTTGCTGCTCCACAAAGAGTCAGTGCAGCACCAGGTCCTAAAGGCTTAGGCAAAAGAACAAGGCAATGGTGTCTGCATGCAGTGTCTCTGTGGTAATAGAATGGGCCAGTGCCCGCTCACCAGTCCCAATGACTCTTGGTAAGGGAAGTGCCGTGGGTCTCCATGATAGGCCTCGGTAGAGCAGTGCTCAAGGGATAATGCGGTCCGGCGTCACACCGTGCTTCAGCTTGGCTGGATCTGGCATGCACGTATGAAGAGCGGCCTCCAGGCTGCCACTAAACAGTCAGAAGTAGCTGGCAGTGGATGCTCCTGCACCCGCACGTGATGACTCTCTCTCTCTCTCTTGCCCTCTAGTACAGGCTGCGACTCAGCCACAGCACACACTGACACAGAGTCACTTGCTCGCAGTTCCAGGCCAGGGTCCCAAGAGAGAGATCCCAACTGCACACAGGCATTTTTTTTACCTCTCCCAGCATCCTCTTCTTCTTCCCCAGCCGGCTGGTATTTGTAGTTCAAAACAGTCCAGCTGAATGCAAATCTTGGCTCCCAGGACTACACGTCCCAAGATGCTTTGCTTTACTTTTAGAACTCAGTCACTCTATCTTCAGGATCTGACAGCACAGAGTCCAGGCTGAACACTAGGAGAGAACAGCTTCACAGCAGCAATGCTGCACAGTGTCTCCTGACAATACAGGCAGCATTAGCCAGCTCCTGGCTACATCGCTTTGCTGGGTTTTTTGCCTTCCTCTGGATAAACTGTAGGTATAGGATTATATATAAAGGATTGTATGTTGTTTTTTTTCCCTTTTATTTGTTGAACTAGATGGAATTATGTCTTTTTTCAACCAGACTAACTATGTAATTGTGTAACTATATGTACTGTAACTATGCACATATGTGGCAGTATGGCATTAAAACCCACTGCCGTGTTGTCACCTATATGTGAACAGCTCACATAAAATGGATAAAGTTCTGAAAACCAGGCAAAATATAAATTAACATGGAAAGGCAAATAGTTTCTAAAAGCTGCCAGCATGGAAAAACTATTCCAGAATTGCAGGATCCTGATGTGTAACAGTGTTTTCTCAGTATTTGCCTTCACATGTTAATGAATACTTTGTCCAGATTTCAGAAATGACAGGTGAAAGTGTGACTGTACAGTGTGGGACAGATTCAGCAGCAAATATCACTGGACTCTTATTTCTCCTTACCTGATTACTTAATTTCCTCCATCTCACGTCTGTCTTTCTTGGGGTGGTTGACCTGGCAAGCAGCACTGGGTGCCAGCCGGTCTTTCTCTTCTCTTCTGACTCCCTGGCTAGAGCCTGAAGTGGATTCATATGTGGTGGGCTAATGGAAGTGGAATAGATGGGGTACAGGGGGTTCAGTTGTGCTAGACCCCATTGGTTGAAGCAGAGGGATGGAGACAGCACAGCTGTAGCAATCCTGTGTCCCTCATCGTGTTGGGCTGGTCTGGGGTTGGGGGTGCTGGAATAGTTTTTTTGAGTGATGTCTGTTGAGGCGACTCTGTCCATACTGACAGAAGTCTGAAAGTCGTCCTGAGCACCACCACTGCTGGGGACAGAATTGGGGACACTTTTTATCCAGAGACAGTCTCCTGAAATCAGGGTCTGTCCCGAGAAACCAGGGATGTCCGGTCACTTTCTGGTACCACATACACTTTATTGCAACAGCAGGTCACATACAAAATTGGGTGTTAATGTGCCAGTCACTTTCTTTTAAATGAAAGTGACTGAACACTTAAAAAGGAATACATAACTGTCCAAAATGACCCCATAATACTGTAAATAAAGCAAAAACTTGGGATGGGATTCCTCTTAAATTGATTTTAGACTAAAACGGTCTAAATAGCAGATCAAGAGATAACTAAACTGCTGACTGGGTGCTGATATATGTCCTACCTGGAGGCTAGGAGATAAATATTTTTTAGTAAATACATGTGGTATCAGGTATGTGAGAAAAGATAGACGTGACTTCTAAATTAAACTTTAATTAAAACTTCTGTTTACTCAACTTGTTTGTCTTCTATCATATAAGCCAACCCCGTTTTTTGTAGGGTAGACCTCCACTGAAGTCTTCCAGCTGTCTACATTCTCAGCACCAACTGAACCACCCAGTATGTATATACTGAAATATCGTTATGTTATTATTATTATTAATATAATTATGATAAGGAAAGAAACCTTAGTATTCAGATTTCAGATAAAACTTAAAAATCTGCTCTGTTTCATTTTGATTTTAAATGTTAGAAAGGTTCCTCATATCATTTTACCTTAATGGCTTTTTTTGCACAGTGATTTTTTTAGGTCATTGCTTTTCCAATTTTTTTCAACCTTTAACTACAGTTAATATGTAAAAGAGGAATCCATTGTTTCAGTATAAAGGTTGCTAAAGGGGTATGGTGAACCAAAAGTATAAAATGTCTGTTTGGAAAGAATGATGACCTATCTGCTCATATCTGTATGACTTTTTAACACCAATGTTCTTAGTGATTTATTTATAATGTAGATCAACACATGTAAACTCTTGTAGGCTCTCTGGGATGTATTTAGCTTAATTGTTAAACTTCAAACAGTGCAGAATCAAATAGCTTTTCAGTAGAACAATGTCATATACTTGCTAAATCCTATTGGTTTAATCCCCATCTAATGTTCTTGCACATTCAGTATATTCTCTGCCCTTTAAAAAATTCAGTAAAAAATAAAAATAAAAAGTCTTCTGGAAACACAAAGCACTGGGGGGAGATTTACTAAAACTGAAGCACAGAGAATCTGGCTCAGCTGTGCATAGTAACCAATCAGCTACCAGGTGTTATTGTTAAAGCTTCACTGAACAAGATTCTCTGGGCTCCAGTTTTAGTAAATCTCCCCCAATGTCTTCTTCTTCCCCTGATTAGCTTGCGTTTCGGACCCTAAAGTTTCTTCACAGCTCGGACTTAACCCTTTGGTGGTTCAGTGGATATGCAGTTGGCTAAAGGATAGATCCCAGAGTGTGGTTATAAATGGGGTTCACTCAGAACAGAGACCAGTCACTAGAGGGGTACCACAAGGCTCTGTACTGGGTCCTTTTCTATTTAACCTATATGTAAGTGATATAACTAAACATTTGTTGGGCAAGGTATGTCTTTTAGCTGATGATACAAAGGTGTGTAATAGGGGTTGATATCCCTGGAGGTGTCTGTAACATGGAACATGGAAAGAATCCCCTTAGAGAGTACAACATTGGGGGTACAGTGTTGGCCAGCACTACAGAAGAAAAAGATTTGGGGGTAATTATTTCAGATGATTTCAAAATGAGCAAACAGTGTGACCAGGCAGTGGGAAAAGTAAATAGAATTCTAGGATTCATCACTAGAGGGATCACTAGCAGGAGGAAGGAGGTTTTGATTCCCCTATATAGATCTTTAGTAAGACCTCACTTAGAATACTGTGTCACGTTCTGGAGACCTCACTTACAAAAAGATATTGATAAGATAGAACGAGTTCAGAGACAGGTAACAAAAATAATGAATGATTTAGGGAATAAAACATATCGAGAGAGACTTCAGAAACGTAATATGTACAGTCTGGAGGAAGGAAGGGAAAGGGGAGACATGATTGAAACCTTTAAATACATCAAGGGGGTGAAAGAGGTTCAGGAAGGTGGTCTTTTCAATATGAAACCAAAATCAAGAACACGGGGACATGACCTCAAACTAACTGGAGGATAGTTCAACACTAATCTTAGAAAGTATTATTTTAGTAAAAGGGTGATTGATGATTGGAATAAACTACCAACAGAGGTAGTCAGATAGTCAACAGTAAATGGCTTTAAACATGCTTGGGATAAACATAAATCTATAGTCAGACAACAAGGTTCATGGAAAAAAAAATTGTCAGACTCAATGGACTATTCAGTTTTTTTCTGCCGTCACTTTTCTATGTTTCTATGTAGTGGGGTGCCGTAATAAGTCAAACCAAAAGAGGATACAGCACCTACTAAGGCTACTATTAGTCTTTATTGATCATGGGACATATACAGTGTCCATATAAAAACAACCAGAGAAAACACCTCCTTAAAAATGAGCACATCCCTCCCCTCGGACCCTTCTTACCCCCCAACCCAAGCCCCCACCCTATGATATATGCCCCATGATCAGTCTGGAGACCTCACTTACAAAAAGATATTGAGAGATAGAAGGAGTTCAGAGACAGGTAACAAAAATGATGAATGATTTGGGGAATAAAACATATCGAGAGAGACTTCAGAAACGTAATATGTACAGTCTGGAGGAAAGAAGGGAAATGGGAGACATGACTGATACCTTTAAATACATCAAAGGGGTGAAAAAGGTTCAGGAAGGTGGTCTTTTCAATATTAAAACCAAAATCAAGAACACTGGGACATGACCTCAAACTAACTGGAGGAAAGTTAATCTTAGAAAGTATTATTTTAGTGAAAGGGTGATTGGAATAAACTACCAACAGAGATAGTGAGATAGTCAACAGTAAACGGCTTTAGACATGCTTGGGATAAACATAAATCTATAGTCAGACAACAAGGTTAATGGAAAGAAAAATTGTCAGACTCGATGGACTATTCCGTTTTTTTCTGCCGTCACTTTTCTATGTTTCTATGTAGTGGGGTGCCGTAATAAGTCAAACCAAAAGAGGATACAGCACCTACTAAGGCTACTATTAGTCTTTATTGATCATGGGACATATACAGTGTCCATATAAAAGCAACCAGTGAAAACACCTCCTTAAAAATGAGCACATCCCTCCCCTCAGACCCTTCTTACCTTCCAACCCAAGCCCCCACCCTATGATATATGCCCCATGATCATTAAAGACTAATGTTAGCCTTAGTAGGTGCTGTATCCTCTTGTGGTTTGTCTTTCATGTTGTATTTTTGGATGCACCTCCTCTACATTTTTGGGTTTAGGCGCCATTTAAACTCCCATAGATCTCATTTTGTGGGTTTCTGTAGTGCTGTAATAAGTACCTGTTGGTAGGCTGATTGTGGTCATTTGTTTAACTTAATTTTTGGTACTACTTAAACTGAAGAAATACCCTTTTAAGGATGAGAAGTGTCTAAGGAAAAAAAGGTACTTATTTATTTGTATAAGAATCAAAAAGGTGTTTAACAGTAAGTTTTACTGAGTGAGCAAATAAAACTAAATATAAAACCCAATAAACATAAAGATATAGTAGAAACAAAAAATCTTTGCTTAAGTCAATTTTGTGTGTGCAGATTTGTGGAAATGTGTGTCCGGTTGTTAGAGAACAATTCTGGTACAGAGCAGATATATGTAGCACAGGTGTAGTTCAAGTCTTTGTTACCAGCCGACCAGTAGAAAAGGGGGGGATGGGATATTGCCCTTTAGAACATAGTAATACCTAACATACTTTTACTGGATTCCAATATCAATCATTTGGCTCAAATATGATAACATATCCTAATACAGTTTTACATAAAATACTGTTCTTTTATAATTTTTGCCCTTATTAGGAAACAGTACAGTGGAAAGATAGCATTCATAAGTTACAGTATATACCTTATAATAATCAATAATGTTCACATAATCTCAATAGTCTCCTTCTCCTTCTCTCCAAACCTGGAACAAATTGCAATCACAGAGACCGTTATCTGGGGACTCTTCTCATTCATACAATAAAAACTCTAAAGGAACCCTTAGTCCAGTTAGTAAAGGAGATTTATATGCAGTAATATGATTTGCAATCTAACATCCTTTAGCACTGCTTAAGTGAGGGCCAGAGTGGGTAGACAGAAAGCCCTGGAAACCATAGACAATGGAGATTGGAACTTTGATTTTTGTGAACCAGTTCCAATGGTATTTGAGATCCTGCTGTGCTCTTCCTTTTGTGGTATTGAGGAAATCCTCTAATCATTGTTTTATCAGTGGGTGGCCAGATCATACAAGGTCTGGAAAGCATCAAGCAAATCCATGTCATTAACAACACCCAACCTGCCAATAATGGGGGCCAGTCATACGTGATCCTTTATGGTGGTTTATAACAAATTAACATTTAACCTTTTATCACATTGGAACAATAATTTTATGTGTTCCTGACAGGGTGCCTCGTAATATTTTTAGCCGTATTTTCAATTTCCTCTTCTTTTTCCTTCAATGAATCCAAAATATCCACAGAGCCCAAAGATGTTCACCTTGAAGAAATCCCTGTTACTCCTTTTCTTCCTTGGGACCATCAACTTATCTCTCTGTGAGGAAGAGTAAGTATGAATAAGACTTTTTAAAATAAAAGTATAGACTTTTAAAGCTTAAAGTGGCTCTAAGGTCTAAGTATGTTTTACCTTAATGCATTCTCTGCATGAAGATACAAAACTCCCCACTATAATATTGACAGCACCCGTGCTTATGGGCCTACTTAAATACTATATACCCCTATAACTAAAATATCCAACAATCAAATGTAGTAATATCAAAAATGTACAGCAGCAGCAGTTCACCACATGTACCCCTGTACATGTATACAACAAAGTATTAGGAGAGAAAGAGCCACGCTTAGCATAAACCTTAAATACATCCAAAGTCTTTTTCCCAATTTGTGCAAACTTGCATTAAAGTTATGTGTGAATGTGATTGTGCTAAATTGTGACATAAATTGTGATATAGAAATACAAATCAATGTGATAACCCCCACAAAATATATGTTGAAATCATTTTAGTCCATCTGTGACATAGTTTTATAAACCAAGTAAATCCCTTGTCAATGTCTGCAAAGTCCCATGCCTCAATCTCCTTGTAGCTCGTGAACACAAAATAATCCACTCCAATGTGAATGCACAAGACTTATAACCAGTTCATCACACCAGCTTTCTGTGAATAAATCTTCACCACTAGGGATGAGCTCGGTGTTCGAGTCGAACATACGTTCGACTCGAACATCGGCTGTTCGATCGTTCGACGAAGATCGAACGATTTGGGCCGTTCGCGCCTAATTCGAGTGACGCGAACGGCCCACAATGCACTACGCCATCGCAGTGTCATCCAGGCGCTGTGATTGGCCAAGCATGCACTGTGACCCCGCATGCTTGGCCAATCACAGCGCCGGCAGCGAGGAGAGCAATGATTGGCCACAGGCAGGATGCCTGTGGCCAATTATTGCTGAGGGTGTTTAGTACACGCCCCACACTATAAAAGGCCGCCAGCACGGCGGCCTAGTGTAGTGTGTTCCGGAGCAGGGAAAGAGAAGCATAGGCAGGGACAGTGACATTTTTTTTTTCTTGCTTAACCTGGATTCCTTTAGTTTAGGGAAAGAGAAGGATAGGTAGGGAGAGTGTCAGTGTGTTTTACTGTGCGAATCCTTGTTTCTAGGGACAGGGAAGGACAGTGAGGGAAATTCTCCTTGTGCTATAGTGTGCTAAAGCATTGATCATCAACCATCTTTAAAAAATCATTTTTTCTAGGGACAGAAAACTATAGGTAGGGAGAGTGTCAGTGTGTTTTACTGTGATAATCCTTGTTTCTAGGGACAGGGAAGGACAGTGAGGGAAATTCTCCTTGTGCTATAGTGTGCTAAAGCATTGATCATCAACCATCTTTAAAAAAACATTTTTTCTAGGGACAGAAAACTATAGGTAGGAAGAGTGTCAGTTTCTTTCACTGTGATAATCCTTGTTTCTAGGGACAGGGAAGGACAGTGAGGGAAATTCTCCTTGTTCTATAGTGTGCTAAAGCATTGATCATCAACCGTCTTTAAAAAAACATTTTTTCTAGGGACAGAAAACTATAGGTAGGAAGAGTGTCAGTTTCTTTCACTGTGATAATCCTTGTTTCTAGGGACAGGGAAGGACAGTGAGGGAAATTCTCCTTGTGCTATAGTGTGCTAAAGCATTGATCATCAACCGTCTTTAAAAAAACATTTTTTCTAGGGACAGAAAACTATAGGTAGGAAGAGTGTCAGTTTCTTTCACTGTGATAATCCTTGTTTCTAGGGACAGGGAAGGACAGTGAGGGAAATTCTCCTTGTGCTATAGTGTGCTAAAGCATTGATCATCAACCGTCTTTAAAAAAACATTTTTTCTAGGGACAGAAAACTATAGGTAGGAAGAGTGTCAGTTTCTTTCACTGTGATAATCCTTGTTTCTAGGGACAGGGAAGGACAGTGAGGGAAATTCTCCTTGTGCTATAGTGTGCTAAAGCATTGATCATCAACCGTCTTTAAAAAAACATTTTTTCTAGGGACAGAAAACTATAGGTAGGAAGAGTGTCAGTTTCTTTCACTGTGATAATCCTTGTTTCTAGGGACAGGGAAGGACAGTGAGGGAAATTCTACTTGTGCTATAGTGTGCTAAAGCATTGATCATCAATCAGCTTTAAAAAAACATTTTTTCTAGGGACAGAAAACTATAGGTAGGAAGAGTGTCAGTTTCTTTCACTGTGATAATCCTTGTTTCTAGGGACAGGGAAGGACAGTGAGGGAAATTCTCCTTGTGCTATAGTGTGCTAAAGCATTGATCATCAACCATCTTTAAAAAAACATTTTTTCTAGGGACAGAAAACTATAGGTAGGAAGAGTGTCAGTTTCTTTCACTGTGATAATCCTTGTTTCTAGGGACAGGGAAGGACAGTGAGGGAAATTCTCCTTGTGCTATAGTGTGCTAAAGCATTGTTCATCAACCATCTTTAAAAAAACATTTTTTCTAGGGACAGAAAACTATAGGTAGGAAGAGTGTCAGTTTCTTTCACTGTGATAATCCTTGTTTCTAGGGACAGGGAAGGACAGTGAGGGAAATTATACTTGTGCTATAGTGTGCTAAAGGATTGATCATCAATCAGCTTTAAAAAAACATTTTTTCTAGGGACAGAAAACTATAGGTAGGAAGAGTGTCAGTTTCTTTCACTGTGATAATCCTTGTTTCTAGGGACAGGGAAGGACAGTGAGGGAAATTCTCCTTGTGCTATAGTGTGCTAAAGCATTGATCATCAACCATCTTTAAAAAAACATTTTTTCTAGGGACAGAAAACTATAGGTAGGAAGAGTGTCAGTTTCTTTCACTGTGATAATCCTTGTTTCTAGGGACAGGGAAGGACAGTGAGGGAAATTCTCCTTGTGCTATAGTGTGCTAAAGCATTGATCATCAACCATCTTTAAAAAAACATTTTTTCTAGGGACAGAAAACTATAGGTAGGAAGAGTGTCAGTTTCTTTCACTGTGATAATCCTTGTTTCTAGGGACAGGGAAGGACAGTGAGGGAAATTCTACTTGTGCTATAGTGTGCTAAAGCATTGATCATCAATCAGCTTTAAAAAAACATTTTTTCTAGGGACAGAAAACTATAGGTAGGAAGAGTGTCAGTTTCTTTCACTGTGATAATCCTTGTTTCTAGGGACAGGGAAGGACAGTGAGGGAAATTCTACTTGTGCTATAGTGTGCTAAAGGATTGATCATCAATCAGCTTTAAAAAAACATTTTTTGTATGGACAGAAAACTATAGGTAGGAAGAGTGTCAGTTTCTTTCACTGTGATAATCCTTGTTTCTAGGGACAGGGAAGGACAGTGAGGGAAATTCTCCTTGTGCTATAGTGTGCTAAAGCATTGATCATCAACTGTCTTTAAAAAAAAAAAAAATTCTAGGGACAGAAAACTATAGGTAGGAAGAGTGTCAGTTTCTTTCACTGTGATAATCCTTGTTTCTAGGGACAGGGAAGGACAGTGAGGGAAATTCTCCTTGTGCTATAGTGTGCTAAAGCATTGATCATCAACCATCTTTAAAAAAACATTTTTTCTAGGGACAGAAAACTATAGGTAGGAAGAGTGTCAGTTTCTTTCACTGTGATAATCCTTGTTTCTAGGGACAGGGAAGGACAGTGAGGGAAATTCTCCTTGTGCTATAGTGTGCTAAAGCATTGATCATCAACCGTCTTTAAAAAAACATTTTTTCTAGGGACAGAAAACTATAGGTAGGAAGAGTGTCAGTTTCTTTCACTGTGATAATCCTTGTTTCTAGGGACAGGGAAGGACAGTGAGGGAAATTCTCCTTGTGCTATAGTGTGCTAAAGCATTGATCATCAACCGTCTTTAAAAAAACATTTTTTCTAGGGACAGAAAACTATAGGTAGGAAGAGTGTCAGTTTCTTTCACTGTGATAATCCTTGTTTCTAGGGACAGGGAAGGACAGTGAGGGAAATTCTACTTGTGCTATAGTGTGCTAATAGATTGATCATCAATCAGCTTTAAAAAAACATTTTTTGTATGGACAGAAAACTATAGGTAGGAAGAGTGTCAGTTTCTTTCACTGTGATAATCCTTGTTTCTAGGGACAGGGAAGGACAGTGAGGGAAATTCTCCTTGTGCTATAGTGTGCTAAAGCATTGATCATCAACCGTCTTTAAAAAAACATTTTTTCTAGGGACAGAAAACTATAGGTAGGAAGAGTGTCAGTTTCTTTCACTGTGATAATCCTTGTTTCTAGGGACAGGGAAGGACAGTGAGGGAAATTCTCCTTGTGCTATAGTGTGCTAAAGCATTGATCATCAACCGTCTTTAAAAAAACATTTTTTCTAGGGACAGAAAACTATAGGTAGGAAGAGTGTCAGTTTCTTTCACTGTGATAATCCTTGTTTCTAGGGACAGGGAAGGACAGTGAGGGAAATTCTCCTTGTGCTATAGTGTGCTAAAGCATTGATCATCAACCGTCTTTAAAAAAACATTTTTTCTAGGGACAGAAAACTATAGGTAGGAAGAGTGTCAGTTTCTTTCACTGTGATAATCCTTGTTTCTAGGGACAGGGAAGGACAGTGAGGGAAATTCTCCTTGTGCTATAGTGTGCTAAAGCATTGATCATCAACCATCTTTAAAAAAACATTTTTTCTAGGGACAGAAAACTATAGGTAGGAAGAGTGTCAGTTTCTTTCACTGTGATAATCCTTGTTTCTAGGGACAGGGAAGGACAGTGAGGGAAATTCTACTTGTGCTATAGTGTGCTAAAGCATTGATCATCAATCAGCTTTAAAAAAACATTTTTTCTAGGGACAGAAAACTATAGGTAGGAAGAGTGTCAGTTTCTTTCACTGTGATAATCCTTGTTTCTAGGGACAGGGAAGGACAGTGAGGGAAATTCTACTTGTGCTATAGTGTGCTAAAGGATTGATCATCAATCAGCTTTAAAAAAACATTTTTTGTATGGACAGAAAACTATAGGTAGGAAGAGTGTCAGTTTCTTTCACTGTGATAATCCTTGTTTCTAGGGACAGGGAAGGACAGTGAGGGAAATTCTCCTTGTGCTATAGTGTGCTAAAGCATTGATCATCAACCGTCTTTAAAAAAACATTTTTTCTAGGGACAGAAAACTATAGGTAGGAAGAGTGTCAGTTTCTTTCACTGTGATAATCCTTGTTTCTAGGGACAGGGAAGGACAGTGAGGGAAATTCTACTTGTGCTATAGTGTGCTAAAGCATTGATCATCAATCAGCTTTAAAAAAACATTTTTTCTAGGGACAGAAAACTATAGGTAGGAAGAGTGTCAGTTTCTTTCACTGTGATAATCCTTGTTTCTAAGGACAGGGAAGGACAGTGAGGGAAATTCTACTTGTGCTATAGTGTGCTAAAGGATTGATCATCAATCAGCTTTAAAAAAAACATTTTTTGTATGGACAGAAAACTATAGGTAGGAAGAGTGTCAGTTTATTTCACTGTGATAATCCTTGTTTCTAGGGACAGGGAAGGACAGTGAGGGAAATTCTACTTGTGCTATAGTGTGCTAAAGCATTGATCATCAATCAGCTTTAAAAAAACATTTTTTCTAGGGACAGAAAACTATAGGTAGGAAGAGTGTCAGTTTCTTTCACTGTGATAATCCTTGTTTCTAGGGACAGGGAAGGACAGTGAGGGAAATTCTACTTGTGCTATAGTGTGCTAAAGGATTGATCATCAATCAGCTTTAAAAAAACATTTTTTGTATGGACAGAAAACTATAGGTAGGAAGAGTGTCAGTTTCTTTCACTGTGATAATCCTTGTTTCTAGGGACAGGGAAGGACAGTGAGGGAAATTCTCCTTGTGCTATACTGTGCTAAAGCATTCCTCATCAACCATCTTTGAAATCCTTGTTTTTTGGACAGTCAGGGAAATTGTCGTTGTGCTATTCTGTGCGAAAGCAATCATCCTCAACCATATTTAGAAATCCTTAGGTAAAGGGACAGAGAAGGACACCTGAAGGTAGCCCTTATTGCTTTTTTCCCATCTCCCTGCAGGCCATCTATTAGAATGTCTGGAAGGCAAACAAGGAGAGGCAGACAGTCAGGAGGCAATAAAAGAGGGCAAGCAGGCTCTGTGTCTGGGGGCAACAGTGCTGGTCGTGGACGCGGTGCAATGTCATCAGCACATGGCCATGGGACACGCTTGTCCTTCTTTTCGGCAGCTGGATATGTTGAGCCACATCATGCCGAAGACTTGGTAGAGTGGATGACCAAGCCCTCCTCCTCCTCCTCATCCTCTCTCACCCAGGCTCAGGGTACTGGCAAAGCAGCTGCCAAAGCGTCCTCTTCCCTGGTATCAATGTCAGACTCATCATCAGTCACTCCTTCCCTAGACCCACCATGTCCTCCTCCTGAGGAGTCCCCCGAACTGTTTGAGCACAGTGTTGGGTACATGCTCCAGGAGGATGCCCAGCGTTTCGAAGGGTCTGATGATAAAACCCAGCTACAGGAAGGCAGTAGCGTGAGAGCAGACAGAGGGGATGCTCAAGAAGGACACCAATCTGGCAGTCATGTTCCAGCAGCTGCAGCATACTGCCAGATTGGCTCCAGTGATGAGGAGGGAGGGGATGATGAGGTCACTGACTCCACGTGGGTGCCTAATAGGAGAGAGGAGGAGGAGGAGGATGAGGAGGAGGCACATCTCCAACGAGGCAGGATGCCCTTTGGTGGCCAGCGTAAGGGCAGTACACCGACGGAATCACACCGCAGAGCTCCGCCTGTGCAGGGCGCTGCCTCTGCCCGTCATTCAAAAAGTTCTTTGGTGTGGGCCTTTTTTGAGGCTAGTGCATCAGATCGCACAGCTGCTGTTTGCAACATATGTCTCAAGCGTATATCGCGTGGCCAAAACATCAGCCGCTTGGGTACCACATGCCTGACCAGACATATGTTGACCTGCCATGCAGCTCGTTGGCAAGCCTACCTCAAAGACCCACACCAAAGAACAAAGCGGACCTCTCCTTGCACCGCATCAGCTGGGATCTCCAACCCCACTATAACTTCAGTCCTCTCTGAAACATGCACTGAGAGGAATGAAGGTGTAGAATTAGGTGTGTCACAGCCAAGTAGTTGCGGCCACTCTGCTAGCAGTACACCGACGTCCGATTCTAGCAGGCAAATTTCCCTGCCCCAGCTGCTGGACCGTCGAAAGAAGTTCACTCCCAGCCATCCACATGCCCAGCAGTTGAATGCTAGCTTGGCTAAATTGCTAGCGCTTCAACTGCTGCCTTTTCAGTTGGTAGACTCGGCCCCCTTCCGTGAGTTTGTGCAATGTGCGGTTCCTCAGTGGCAGGTTCCCAAACGCCACTTTTTCTCACGGAAGGCTATTCCGGCTCTCTACCGGCATGTGGAAGGCAATGTCTTGGCCTCGCTGGACAGGGCGGTCAGCGGTAAGGTGCATATTACCGCTGACTCATGGTCCAGCAGGCATGGACAGGGACGTTACCTTTCTTTCACGGCCCATTGGGTCACTCTTTTGGCAGCTGGGAAGGATGCAGGACAAGGTGCAGTAGTGTTGGAGGTTGTTCCACCGCCACGCCTCCAAAATGCTACTACTGGTTGTGACACACCTCTCTCCTCCACCCCCTCCTCTTCTTCTTCCTCCATGGCCTCTTCCTGTGGTTTGTCCTCTGAACCAGCGGTGCTCCGTAGCCGTTCAAGGGGCTACGCAAGTACGCAGGCAAAAAGATGCCATGCCGTGCTTGCGCTGGTGTGTTTGGGGGACAGAAGCCACACTGGGGCAGAGGTCCTGTCTGCTCTGCAGGGCCAGGCCGAGAGGTGGTTGACGCCACGCCAGCTTAAGCCAGGAATGGTGGTTTGCGACAATGGCACCAACCTCCTCTCCGCCCTCCGACAGGGACAACTGACCCATGTGCCCTGTGTGGCTCACGTCCTTAACCTGGTGGTGCAGCGGTTCTTGGGCAGGTACCCGGGCTTACAGGATGTCCTGAGGCAGGCCAGGAAAGTCTGTGTGCATTTCCGCAGATCTTATAATGCCAGTGCTCGCCTGGCTGAGCTGCAAAAGGAGTTGAACCTGCCCAAGAACCGCCTTATATGTGACATGCCCACCAGGTGGAACTCAACGTTGGCCATGCTGCAGCGGCTGCACACGCAGCAGAGGGCCATCAATGAGTACCTGTGCGACTACGGCACCAGGACAGGGTCAGGGGAGCTTGGTTTTTTTTCTCCACGCCAGTGGGGCATGATCAGGGATGCATGCACTGTCCTGGCACCATTTGAGGAGGCCACGAGGATGGTGAGCAGTGACAGTGCATGCATCAGTGACACTGTACCTCTTGTCCACCTGTTGGAGCACACGCTGCGTGGAATAATGGACAGGGCACTTGAGGCAGAGCAGAGGCAGGAAGAGGAGGACTTCCTTGCCTCTCAAGGCCCCCTTTACCCAGACAGTGTTCCTTCTGTCCCACCCATCGCACAGGAAGAGGAGGAGGAGGAGGAGGAGGATTGTGTCAGCATGGAGGTGGAGGCTGGCACTCAGCATCATCAGCAGCAGTCTTTTAGGGATGATTTACAGTCCCAAGAAACCAGTGGACTTGTACGTGGCTGGGAGGAGGTGGCTGCGGATCATGTCGTCCTTAGTGACCCAGAGGACTCCGGACCGAATGCCTCAGCAAACCTACGCTGCATGGCCTCCCTGATCCTGCAAAGTCTGCGGAAGGATCCTCATATTCTTCGGATCAAGGAGAGGGACCATTACTGGCTGGCCACTCTCCTTGATCCACGGTACAAGGGTAAGGTTGCGGACCTTATGTTACCGTCGCAGAGGGAGCAGAGGATGAGACAACTCCGGGAGGCCTTGCAGAAAGGTCTGTGCAACGCGTTCCCAGAGACTGGGAGGTTACAAACTCCTGGTCCTGGACAACGAGTTGCTGAGGCTTCGGCCAGTCAAAGAAGGAGCGGTGGGGAAGGTGGCCGTCTGACCGATGCGTTCAGACAATTCTTTAGTCCGCAGCCCCAAAGTATGATCGGTTCCAGCAACCATCGCCAGCGTCTGATAAACATGGTGCAGGAATATCTAGGGGCAAGGTCAGACTTGGACACCTTCCCCACCGAAAATCCTCTGGCTTACTGGGTCTTGAGGATGGATCACTGGCCAGAGCTTGCACAGTATGCAATTGAGCTACTGGCCTGTCCTGCATCCAGCGTTCTTTCGGAACGCACATTCAGTGCTGCTGGAGGATTTGTCACGGATCACAGGGTGCGCCTGTCCACCGACTCGGTTGATCGACTGACTTTCATCAAGATGAACCAGTCTTGGATCACCACCAGCTACCACACACCTGATGCTGATATAACAGACTAATTGATTTTAACATGTCACATCCCTTCAAGACTGATGCTGATGCTGAGTGCCTGTGCTGTTATGTTGACTGGCTATCCTCCTCCTCCGAGTCCTCAATGATACGATTGATGATGATAGCTTGGAAGATCATTTTTGTTTATGGGTGCCGCCACCAGTGGCTAAGGCCCAATTTTTCAGCCCCTGTTTTACAGGGGCGTGTAATTACAATTTTTTTAGCAATAATTTGCCATAGGGCTCATTGCTGTGCTCCAAGTACAGTATCTGTGAGGGGTTGGAGTGTTGTGCCACCAGTGCCTAAGGCCCAATTTTTCAGCCCCTGTTTAACAGGGGCGTGTCATTACAATTTTTGAAGCAATACTTTGCAACAGGGCTCATTGCTGTGCTCCAAGTACAGTATCTGTGAGGGGTTGTAGTGTTGTGCCACCAGTGCCTAAGGCCCAATTTTTCAGCCCCTGTTCAACAGGGGCATGTAATTACAATTCTTGATCTAATAATTCACAGCAGGGCCCATTGCTGCACCCACCAAGAGTAACTCTGAGGGCTTACAGTGTTGTGGCAACGCCACCACCACCACCACCACGAAAGGCCCAATTTTTCAGCCCCTGTTCAAAAGGGGCATGTGATTACAATTCTTGATCTAATAATTCACAGCAGGGCCCATTCCTGCACCCACCAAGAGTAACTCTGAGGGCTTACAGTGTTGTGGCAACACCACCACCACCACCACCACCACCACGAAAGGCCCAATTTTTCAGCCCCTGTTCAACAGGGGCATGCAATTACAATTCTTGATCTAATAATTCACAGCAGGGCCCATTGCTGCACCCACCAAGAGTAACTGTCAGGGCTTACAGTGTTGTGGCACCAGCACCACCATCAAAGGCCCAATTTTTACTACCACTGTTCAACAATTATATGTAATTAAAATTCCTGATATAATAGTTGACAGCAGGGCGTTCCAGCACCAACCAAGAGTAACTGTGAGTGCTTACAGTGTTGTGCCAACACCAACAACTAAGGGGCCTATTTCTGCAGAGTATATACGGCAGGTCCCTACTTTCAAACATCCAACTTACAAACGACTCCTACTTGCAAACGCAAGAAGACAATAGGAAGTGAGAGGAAATCTACCCCTTGGAAGGAAAATTCTCTCCTGTAAGAATTAATATGGGAGAAAGGTGTCTCCTCTGTACTGATGCTTTATCAGCAATCCTTGTTTCAAGAAAAACACCACATTTCAAAAACAGTTGTCATTGGGACGGAAAGTGAGGTGAAATGTTCTGAACAGGGGCACAGACAGCAAAACAAATGTTACAGGGGTGATAACCCTTACCTATGTTTTCCAAAAAGTTTAAAAATAGATTTTTGGGCTGGAGCTACACTTAAACAATGTACCTGTTCAAAATTACAAACAGATTCTACATAAGAACAAACCTACAGTCCCTGTCTTGTATGCACCGCCTGTATACGACTGTTCAGAGTATATAGGGCCTTTTTTATTTTATGTGCGGGGTTCCCCTTAATATCCATACAAGACCCAAAGGGGCTGGTGTCATGGATATGCATTAATGTCTGTCTGCCATCTTACCTTCCTCCTCATGTGTTCATCTAGAGACCAGACCTCCTTCACCTGGCTTCCTTTATAATCTCCTCCCAGCCTGACTCCACCCCAGGCCCTATCACTGAACACTATATTTACCTGTGCACTGCAAACCTGCTTTGCTGATCAACGTGTTTGTTAGGCATTGTGTGTTTGGGTTCCTGCCTGCCGTGTGCTACGTCTGTCTCTCTGTTACGTTATTGGCTTGTCCCCGACCATCCCTGTCTGCTCGTGACCCTTGACCTTCGGCTCGTTCTTCGTTATCCTTGTCTGCTTGTGGCCCCTGACCTTCGGCTTGTTATTCGGTTCTCTCTATCGTGTGCTGCTGCTTCCCCTTATCCTACGGGGCGTGAGCTAGGAAACTCCAGGGGCCGCGACCTGGTCCCAGCCTGCAGCGTAACATCCTCACCACTAGAGGCCCTGGAGAAGACCAGCTGGGTCTTAGACTCCGCGCCCTGGGGAATCTTGGCTCTCGCTTCCGTTGGGATCCCGGTTGTGCTCCTCTGGTCCCGCTTTCCACAACCACCCAGTTTCCTATCCACAGAAGCCAGCCATAGGGTTCACTACCTCGCGGTGCACTCCTGTCCCCCTACGGTGTGCATCTGTCACCTGGCCACAGGTGACCCTGACAGTTTGATCAGCCATGAACCCGGCTGACATCCCGCTTCCCGCGGATGATCCATTGCAGGGCATAGTTCGCAGACTTGAGACCCAGGAATCAAATCAGACCCAGGTGATGCGATTCCTCCAGGATCTGGCTTCCCGATTCGAGCAGCTTCAGGTCTCCTTGGGAACCCCGAATCCGCAACCCCAAGTACAACCAGCGGCTGTACCTATCGCACCAGTCGCAGCCTCACACTCACTAAGATTGCCAGCTCCGTTCCGTTTCTCTGGGGACTCCAAGGCCTGCAGGGGGTTTCTCAGCCAATGCACTATTCATTTTGAGCTTCAGCCTCAAAGCTTCCTATCTGACCGGGCTAAGGTAGCCTATATCATTTCCCTCCTCTCCGGTGAAGCTTTGGCCTGGGCTGCCCCCCTGTGGGAGAGGAACGATCCGGTGGTTTCCAGTCTGTCCGAATTCTTGAAGCTCTTTCGTAATATCTTCGAAGAGCCGGCTCGGGCTTCTTCAGCGGCTAGTGCTGTCTTACGTCTTCGCCAAGAATCTAGTTCAGTGGGGCAATATGCTCTTCAGTTCCGTATCCACACAGCTGAATTGAGCTGGAATAATGAGGCCCTGGTCGCTACCTTTTTACATGGCCTCTCTGACCGAGTGAAAGACGAATTAGCGGGAAGAGCCATTCCCGTCGGTCTGGACGATGTAATTTCATTATGCAACCAGATCGACATTCGTTTTCAAGAGAGGTCCTTAGAAAAAAGACGCCAGCACTCTCTGGGTCCTAGCCAGTCTGAGCTCCCCTCCCTTCATTCCGTGGAGCATCCTCTACCTGCTGAAGAACCTATGCAGCTGGGCCGGACCAGACTAACCCCCGAAGAACGTGCTAGGCGCAGAACTCTGGGCTTGTGCCTCTATTGTGGGGGCAAGGGTCATTTTCGTGACTCCTGCTCGCTTCGTCCGGGAAACGCTCGGGTCTAATACATTTGGAAGGTGGAGTATTGGACCCAGAAACATCACCTTCTCGCCTGCTCTTGCCGGTGTCCCTTCATGTAGGCACTTCTCCTCAGTCAACCCTTGCATACCTGGATTCCGGGGCTGCCGGCAATTTCATGGATTGGAGAACTGCTTCTTCTATGAAGCTTACCCTTTCACCTCTCACTACCCCATTGGTAGTCTCGGCAATTGATGGCACTGTTCTCCCAGGGGGCCCTATTCGCTTCCAGACGCTACCCATTAGGATGTCGGTAGGGATTCTCCACCAGGAGTGGATATCCTTTCTTATTCTACCCAAGGCCTCTACCCCAGTTGTATTGGGCCTCCCTTGGCTACAGCTCCACTCTCCACATGTGGACTGGGTCTCTGGGCAGATCCTGGCCTGGGGTTCCTCATGTTTCTCGTCGTGTCTTCTCAAGGTGACCCCCAAGGAGAGTCTTCCGGTTGCTGCCACTTCTGTTTCTTCTGATCTTCCCGCCGCATACAGCGATTACCGGGATGTGTTCTGTAAAAAATCAGCTGAGGTGCTTCCTCCCCACAGGTCTTTTGACTGTGCTATTGATCTTGTCCCCGGAGCAACTCTACCCAGGGGTCGTACCTACCCTCTGTCCATCCCAGAGACCCAGGCCATGTCGGAGTATGTAGCAGAGAATCTGGAGAGAGGGTTCATCCGGAAATCCTCATCGCCTGCAGGGGCAGGGTTCTTTTTTGTTGCCAAAAAGGATGGTACCTTAAGACCCTGCATCGATTATCGGGGTTTAAATGCGGTTACTATTAAAAATCGATACCCCTTACCCTTAATATCTGAGCTATTCGATAGGTTGAAGGGTGCCTCCATTTTCACCAAGTTGGATCTCAGAGGCGCGTACAATCTCATTCGAATACGGGAGGGTGACGAATGGAAGACTGCATTTAACACTAGAGACGGGCATTACGAATATCTGGTGATGCCTTTTGGTCTGTGTAATGCTCCAGCCGTGTTTCAAAACTTTGTCAATGAAATCTTCAGAGATCTGCTGTACCAGTTTGTTGTCATCTATCTGGATGACATTCTGATCTTTTCTGAAAATCTGCTCGTCCACAGAAACCATGTCCGCACTGTACTTCAACGTCTTAGAGAGAACAATCTCTATGCCAAGCTGGAGAAATGTTCCTTTGAATGTTCTGAGGTCCTGTTTTTGGGGTGCTTTGTCTCATGTTCGGGGCTTCGTATGGACCCTGGGAAGGTCTTGGCTATCACCAACTGGCCTCTTCCTGCTAGCCTCAAGGCCACACAGCGCTTTCTTGGCTTCACTAATTATTATAGGCAGTTCATAAGGAATTACTCTTCCATTGCCGCGCCTATTATCGCTTTGACCAAGAAGGGTGTGAATGCCAGAGACTGGCCTCCCGAAGCTGTCTCTGCATTTCACAACCTGAAACAGGCCTTTGTTTCTGGCCCCCTCTTGAGGAGACCAAATCCTGGGAATGCATTTTTTATTGAAGTGGACGCTTCCTCAATGGGGGTGGGAGCTGTGCTTCTTCAAATCTTTGAGAAGAGACGCCAACCATGTGCGTTCTTCTCCAAAAAAAATTCTCAGGCAGAGAGGAATTATGCCATCGGTGATCGGGAACTTCTCGCAATTAAATTGGCGTTAGAGGAGTGGCGTCATCTCTTGGAGGGTTCCCCTCACTCCATAACGATCTTTACCGATCACAAGAATTTACAGTATCTACAGAATGCTAAACGTCTGAATCCTAGACAGGCCAGGTGGAGTCTCTTCTTTGCCCGTTTTAATTTCACGATTACCTACAAACCTGGTTCCTGCAACGGTCGGGCTGATGCGCTCTCTAGGTCATTTGACACTTTGGACGAGGAGTCCGCCCCTGAACCTGAGCCGATCATTCCCACCTCATGCATTGTTGCCCACTCTACCACCCTGAAGTCTAAAATTCCGCCTGGTAAGACCTTTGTCCCCACTGAGCTAAGAGCTAAGATCCTTCGTTGGGGACATGATTCCAAGGTGGCAGGGCATTCTGGATTCCTCCGATCCTTCCTACTCATCAGTCGTCACTACTGGTGGCCTAATCTCCGCTCAGACGTCAAAGACTACGTTAAAGCTTGTCATGTCTGTGCTCAGTCCAAATCCTCCACACAAGCTCCTGCTGGTCTCCTCATGCCCTTGCCTATTCCTAAGGAACCCTGGGCCCATATTGCCATGGATTTTATCACCGATCTCCCACTGTCTGAGAATAATACAGTCATTTGGGTGGTAATCGATCGATTCTCCAAGATGGCTCATTTTGTTCCTCTTCCTGGTCTTCCTTCTGCCCCTGCCTTGGTTCCCATTTTCATTCGAGAAATTCTCCGCCTACATGGGGTCCCTTCTCATATTGTTTCCGACAGGGGAGTCCAATTCACGTCTCGTTTTTGGAGAGCCTTTTGCAAATCCCTCAATATTGTCTTGGATTTTTCTTCTTCTTACCATCCCCAATCCAATGGACAGACTGAGAGGGTTAATCAGGAGTTAGAGGTCTTTCTTCGCACCTTTGTGTCTTCTCACCATGACGATTGGTCCTCTCTACTCCCGTGGGCAGAATTCTCCCATAACAATCATGTGAATACCAGTTCGCAGAAGACACCCTTTTTCACAGTTTATGGAAAACACCCTCAACTTCCTCTTCCTATGATCTGTTCTCCAGACATTCCAGCTTTGGCTTCGGTTCAGGAGTCTCTCAATTCCGTTTGGGGTCACGTTCATGATTCCCTCCGGGCAGCTGCTGAAAAATTCAAAGGCTTTGCCGACCGCCGCAGGCGTAAACCGCCTTCTCTTCAGCCAGGGGACAAAGTCTGGCTCTCTACCAGGAACATCAAGCTCCGAGTTCCTTCTCTGAAGTTTGCTCCACGATTCATCGGTCCATACACGGTAACTGCTAAACTGAATCCGGTTTGTTTCAAACTCCAGATTCCTAAGAGCCTTAAAATCACTAACTCCTTTCATGTTGCTCTTCTAAAGCCTTTAGTCCTCAATAAATTCTCTCGTCCTCTTCCTACCGTGGCGCCTGTCTCTGAGGATAATCAGGAGTACGAGATCAGTCAAATTCTGGACTCCCGACTCTGTAAAGGCGTTCTTCAGTACCTCGTTCATTGGAAAGGGTTTGGTCCTGAGGAGAGGTCTTGGATCACTGCATCTGAGGTCTTTGCACCTCGTCTGTTAAAGGAGTTTCATCTGAAGTTTCCCTCTAAACCTGGGCCCAGGCGGGGAAGGGGGAGGCCTCGTAAGAGGGAGGGTACTGTCATGGATATGCATTAATGTCTGTCTGCCATCTTACCTTCCTCCTCATGTGTTCATCTAGAGACCAGACCTCCTTCACCTGGCTTCCTTTATAATCTCCTCCCAGCCTGACTCCACCCCAGGCCCTATCACTGAACACTATATTTACCTGTGCACTGCAAGCCTGCTTTGCTGATCAACGTGTTTGTTAGGCATTGTGTGTTTGGGTTCCTGCCTGCCGTGTGCTACGTCTGTCTCTCTGTTACGTTATTGGCTTGTCCCCGACCATCCCTGTCTGCTCGTGACCCTTGACCTTCGGCTCGTTCTTCGTTATCCTTGTCTGCTTGTGGCCCCTGACCTTCGGCTTGTTATTCGGTTCTCTCTATCGTGTGCTGCTGCTTCCCCTTATCCTACGGGGCGTGAGCTAGGAAACTCCAGGGGCCGCGACCTGGTCCCAGCCTGCAGCGTAACATCCTCACCACTAGAGGCCCTGGAGAAGACCAGCTGGGTCTTAGACTCCGCGCCCTGGGGAATCTTGGCTCTCGCTTCCGTTGGGATCCCGGTTGTGCTCCTCTGGTCCCGCTTTCCACAACCACCCAGTTTCCTATCCACAGAAGCCAGCCATAGGGTTCACTACCTCGCGGTGCACTCCTGTCCCCCTACGGTGTGCATCTGTCACCTGGCCACAGGTGACCCTGACAGGCTGGTAATGGGCTGGGGTGGGGGGGGGGGTCATGGGGTAGCTATGCCATTTTTCTTAAAGATTTTCATCCATATTACCGGGACCAGACATTACATTAAAGCCGCAAGCAGTTTTAAATGGCTTTTTTTTCCTTTAGAAGTGTCATTTTGTGCAGGGACAGTTCTAAACACGGGAAACACGTGGCACTTCACAGGCATACTTTAGACACCCCCCAGGTACGATATTTAAAGGAATATTTGACTTTTTTTTTTTCACTTTATGCATCATTAAAATGACTGCTCCCGAAAAACGACCGTTTTTAAAACTTCTTTTTGCATTGATACATGTCCCCTGGTGCAGAACCCGGGTTCCCAAACCCTTTTTAGGACAATAACATGCATAATAGTCATTATAATTAGCACTTTAGAATTCGAACGTTCGCATCCATTGTATTTAATAGGGTTCTAATGTTCGTACGAACTTTCGGTCCGTTCGCGGGTTCTGGTGCGAACCGAACCCGGGGGTGTTCGGCTCATCACTATTCACCACCTTCAATACCAATTTGTGCTCCAAAGTGCCCGTTTAGGTGTGCCCAATCACAGGATTTATTTGACCTCTTATAAACACTATATTGTCAAAAGTATTGGGACACCTGCCTTTACATGAACTTTAATGGCATCCCAGTCTTAGTCCATAGGGTTCAATATTGTGTTGGCCCACCCTTTGCAACTATAACTGCTTCAACTCTTCTGAGAAGGCTGTCCACAAGGTTTAGGAGTGTGTCTATGGGAATGTTTCACCATTCTTCCAGAAGCGCATTTGTGAGGTCAGGCACTGATGTTGGACAAGAAGGCCTGGCTTGCAGTCTCCGTTCTAATTGATTCCAAAGGTGTTCTATCGGGTTGAGGTCAGGAATCTGTGATGGTCAGTTAAGTTCCTCCACCCCAAACTCGCTCATCCATATCTTTATGGACCTTGCTTTTTGCACTGGTGCGCTGTCATGTTGGAATAGGAAGAGGCCATCCCCAAACTGTTCCCACAAAGTTGGGAGCATGACGATACTAAGCTAAGCAGGGCAATAACTTCTCCGCAGGATGTGGAAACTTTGCAAGAAGATCTGAACAAATTAATGGGGTGGGCAACTACATGGCAAATGAGGTTTAATGTTGAAAAATGTAAAATAATGCATTTGGGTGGCAAAAATATGAATGCAATCTATACACTGGGGGGAGAACCTCTGGGGGAATCTAGGATGGAAAAGGACCTGTTGGTCCTAGTAGATGACAGGCTCAGCAATGGCATGCAACGCCAAGCTGCTGAAGGCAAAGCAAACAGAATATTGGCATGCATTAAAAAGGGGATTAATTCCAGAGATAAAACAATAATTCTCCCACTCTACAAGACTGTGGTCTGGCCACACCTAGAGTATGCCGTCCAGTTCTGGGCACCAGTCCTCAGGAAGGATGTGCTGGAACTGGAGAGAGTCCAGAGAAGGGCAACAAAACGAATAAAGGGACTGGAGGACATTAGTTATGAGGAAAGGTTACAAGCACTGAACTTATTCTCTCTGGAGAAGAGACGCTCGAGAGGGGATATGATTTCAATGTACAAATACCATACAGGTGACCCCACAATAGGGATAAAGCTTTTCCGCGAAAGGAAATTCAATAAGACACGCGCCCATTCACTAAAAATAGAAGAAAAGCGGTTAAACCCTAAACTGCGTAGAGGGTTCTTTACTGTAAGAGCGGTTAGGATGTGGAATTCTCTTCCACAGGCAGTGGTTTTAGCGGGGGGGCATCGATGGTTTCAAAAAACTATTAGATAAGCACCTGAACTTCCTCAACACACAGAGATATACAATGGAATACTGACATAAAATCACACACATAGGTTGGACTTGATGGACTTGTGTCTTTTTTCAACCTCGCCTACTATGTAACTATGTAACTATGAAATTGTCCAAAATGTCTTGGTATGCTGGCAACTTAAGAGTTTCCTTCACTGGAACTAAGGGGCCAAGCCCAACCCTTGAAAAAACAAGACCAGGCCTATTCTGACACTTTTTGTTTACATGTAAAAATCTTTTTGCTAGAAAGTTAGATCTGATGCTAAAATGATTGCCCTCCCACAATTTTTTTTATCTCAAATGTGTCTATTTAAACATTTAAAAAATGTTTAAAACATTTTTTCAATTTTTTTTTTTTTTGGACAAGACTTTATTGCTCTCAACTAGGGGACCAATAGCCTCTATGTGATAGTATATAGGTGACAGGATCTCTTTATGAGACATCCAGGGTCTATTAGTCATAAACACAATTTCCTTCTCATGAGTCATTGAGCTCCTGCCGCCCTTCCTAGCGACACCTGCCATGACCGCACCAGCCCCGCAGATTGGACAGCAGAGCCGGTGAACATGGCGGGGGTTGCGTGGGGGGGAACACATTGCGGTGCTTGTGAAAGTGACTTTACAGCCACTTGTATAACTTCCACATTGAAAGCTGAGAGTCGGCTTGTTAAAAGGCTGTCTGCAGCATATTCAAAATCCAAATTCCCAGAAAGTGGCTGGGGATGCTGATTTTTAAACCCCCCCCCCCATCCTATCCTGGCACCCTAAGGTGCCTGCCTAGGCCACCCTTATGGTTGCACCGGCCCTGGCAGCAGCTCAAAAGTCTCTAAGATCTCTTCCAGAAGTCTGTGCTCACAAAATGTCCTTGAAAAGTTGGTTGCCTCCTTACAACATCCATGCGACACCTTTCTCCTGTGATACCAGACTAGATCTTCAGACGACAGCCCCTCAGTCATCTCTCTGTAATTTTAGGATCCAGGCCCCTTAGATAGCCCAGCTGAGGCCTCAGGAGGAGCAAGCACATAACAGAGTATTTATACAGACTCCCAGCAGCCTTCAGGGCCACCGTCCCTGGGATTGACCAGGGCTCTATAAATATTCATGCTGATCTTTTTCTGTTGCTCCAAACCTACGTTCTAGAGACAGCCATAGTTCTCCAGAGGAAGCAATCAAACCTTCAGCAGCTTAAACACTGAGCAGATCTAACCAATCACATGCAGCTGTACTGATTACAGTGAGAACAACTAAATTTACTGAACAACAAAACAGCTCCACTGGATACAGTGAGTCAGAGCTAAATTTACCTAATCCTAGCATCAATCTAGGAGAGTGCTACATATGCAATAATTCAGATGGAGACAAACAACCCTAGATGTGTACAAGGGGAGAGTGGAGTCGCTGATGTGAGAAATTAATTTGGGATGTCCAGAGAGATACCTGATGTCATTGAAGGGACAAGGTGGGAAAAGGGCAAGGGTATGACAGAAAGGGTATAACAATGAAGGGTAAGGGAGGAAGGGAGAAAGGGAAAGAGGGGAGGAAAGGGCGAGAATGAGAACAGTGCAAGTGGATTCCAAGGGCACACCACCACTCAAGGGCCCAAAATGTCCAGCTTAAATCCCACTAGAAGATAACATGTGGCCCAGGGATATGACAAAAATGTGTCCATTGTATCAGTCAGCATGACTAAGTTGACCCTGAATTTGGTTTCAGCCACAAAAAAAGAGAGTAGACAATTTTTAGGCTTTCTCAGTTGTTTGGATGCTGTAAAAACATAAACATGTAATTTTAATTGGATCTTGGAAAGGCCTTGAGGTTTGAGGTTTAAAGCAGTATGAAACCCAAAAGTAAACATTTTATTATATTGCAGCTTATCAATTCTTAGATGTGATGGCTGAATTTGTTTTCTTTTTTTAGGCTTTCTTGTATTTTCACCTGGTGATCTGGCCAGTAAGTCTGTTGTTTTTCAACAGAACAAGCAGTCCTTCAGATCTCTCAGATGTAGAAGGTCAAGACAAACCAGTTAACCCTGACAATTATCAGCTTTTATTTATGTAAAACCTCTATCCCAAAAAGGAAACAAACTGTTGCTGTAACTGCTTTTACTTCAATTTGTAAAGTGTATATAAATCTGCTACTACATCCAACAATCCCCCCAGACTGAAAATTCTCCAGTCCAAATGTGTCTCTGTTTCTCCTTCATCCAGAGTGTAGGCTCCTTTATTACAGGAGGTGAGTTACTGGCCAAATAAAGCTTAAAAAACTAAAAAATTAATGCAGTCACCACATCTAATGATTACTAAACTGCAAAATATTACATTTTGGCCATATACTTATTTCATTTTTAGAAGGTCGGTTTGATTTCCTAATGGTTAGTGGAGTTATATCGATGATTGTTTTTGACCGTAACAATGAGAAAATCTGAAGGAACAGAATGGAAAATTTAGTTTGAATGAGTGAAATTCTAACAGTGAATGTGATTTTCATTTGGGAAAATTTGCATATAATGTAATGTGGATGTTCTAAGGTACAAAAGGTACTTTTTAATAGATCTGGGATTCCATGCAGGTAGTGGGTCTGGATTCGTTTTTAAGGGCATTAGAACAACATTAGTTGGCTCAACGATGGCAAGATCTAATGTTCTGGTGAATGATTTTTCAGAATTTCCATTCAAATGAAATCCTCCTGGTGTATGGGCAGCTTTAGCTGTGTCCACTTACTGATGGGAAAGCTCTGTGCCGTAGAATGAAATACATCAGAATTTTCCAGCTCGTTATTCAAGAGATTTAAGTTTGTGGCATCCCACTGTGCCGTATTCCTTTACCATGTTACTGTGGTCATAGAATAGTAGTCAGCGTGGCCTAAAAATACACATTTGTGGTCCCAGTGAGATACAGTTTTTGTGTAATAATCAATGATGTTTTATTTACTGATAACTGTGTCTTCTCCCAGGAGAAATGCAGATGAAGAAGAAAGAAGAGATGATCCCGAAGAAAGGAATGTTGAAGTGGAAAAACGATTTTTACCAATTATTGCAAAGGTGCTCAGTAATTTGTTGGGAAAATAACCAAAAAATTTTAAAACTTTGGAAATGGAATTGGAAATCATCTGATGTGGAATATCATTTAGCTAAATGCACATCAGATGTCTTATAAAAAATAAAGATATCACATGCATTGTGTTTTCTTCTTTTTTTATTATTATTTATATAATGAACCTACATTAGTTGGGGGGACAAAATGTCCTTAGCGCACTTTTCAGGGAAACTTAATCATTTATGGACATTCAGTTGGATTCAGCAGCCCCACTGATCCGGATAGATCCTCCACTTTATCCAATCAAGATAAAAGCATACAGAATGGATCAGTCCACACTTAATTATTATACTTTTACTTTCTTTCTACTAATATTCAAAAAACATTTTCCATCCAGCATTTCACCATCAGTAATGTTCACTGGAATTCATTGCAGCAATACCGACATTGCTATTGCTGTATAAGATTAGATGCATAGGAGTAAACGGTTTCTCTATTTTCAAAGTGCTATCATCCACTGTCCATTAAACATAACAGCACACTGTGTATAAAGCTTTCATTGTACGAATGTGACAAAATGTTACCATTCTTACTACAGAGTCACCAACATGTTGGCCGGTGCAGTTAGTCTGCCCACCCCTAGATAGCTCTGTTCCCATTATCAAAACATATACAGTAACTCCAAAACAATGTGTTTTACTTCCCCTTCAAATTACATGACGAATGCAATCATATTAAATGTGATCAAAATAAAAAAACTCAGGTGTCCAAACAAATGACCAAATCTGTGATTCTAACAATATATACATACAGTATGTAGCACTATCCCCATAGGAGTTGCTGATGTCAGGGTTCCCCACTGCTGCATAGCCAGTCACTAGGATTACCACCTGTCCAGGATTCACCTGGACAGTTCGGGTTTGAAATCATGTGCCCGGGTTTCAGAAAGCCTGAAACCTGGACACATTATTTAGACTGAACTATTGCTTCCCAGCAGGGTTTCTGGCTGCAGTTGTCTAAGCTGAGAGTGTCTGTTACACTCTTTCACACTGCCCGAGAGAGAGCTTGATCTGCACCTATTCCCCCCACCCCTACCCCTCTGTGTCTTCCCACACTCCAATCCCCGGTGCTGTGCCTCAGAAAAGTAAGGAGGGGCTGGACATTTAAAGTCCAGCAACCTCAGATACATCTGGATGAGAGGTGCTGACTCACCATCCATCCCTGTCTGCATACCTTCCAACCGTTACTGATTGGGCGGGACTTTCCTGCATTAATACATTTTTCCCGCGCTCCCGCAATACAGGAAATTTTCCCGCATAATGCAGCACGGGAGGAGGAAGGAGGAAGAGGTAAGAATCACCCGCCCCCCTTGCTTATCAGCCTGCAAGAAAGAAGTCGCTGAACGGGAGAAGGTAGGAGACAAGCCACCCGGCGCCCCCCCCCCCCCGGCAGTCTGTGATAGCACCCCGCCCCCTTCCCCTTATTAACGTTAAAGTCCGAAGTCATGTTCGGCAGTCGTGCAATGGCAAATGTGTACTTTTTGGCGTTCCCGCGATAGCATCCCCCCCCCCACTCAACAACTTTAACCACTTGAGGACCGCCGCACGCCGATGTACGTCAGCAGAATGGCACGGCTGGGCACGTGGGCGTACAGGTACGTCCCCTTTAAAAGCCCAGCCTTGGGTCGCGAGCCGACCCGGTCCTCTTTTCCGTGACCGTCCCCGCGGGAACAGTGGACCCAATTGCCGCTGGTGTCCCGCGATCGGGTCACAGAGAAAAAGAATGGGGAGAGGTAAGTGTAAACAAACCTCTCCCCGTGCTTCCTAGTGAGCCTGTCACTGATCGTCTGTTCCCTGTCATAGGGAACGACGATCAGTGATGTCACACGCTAAGCCACGCCCCCCACAGTAAGTAAAACACATCAGGGCACACTTAACCCCTACAGCCCCTCTCCTGGTTAACCCATAAACTGCCAGTGTTATTTTCACAGTAACCAGTGCATTTTTATAGCATTTGTGAAAATGACAATGGTTCCAAAAATGTGTCAAAAGTGTCCAATGTGTCCGCCATAATGTTACAGTCACGAAAAAAATCACTGATCGCCGCCATTACTAGTAAAAATTAAATAAATAATAAAAATGCCATAAAACTATCCCCTATTTTGTAAACGCTATAACTTTTGCGCAAACCAATCAATAAATGCTTATTGCGATTTTTTTACCAAAAATATGTAGAAGAATTCATATCGGCCTAAACTGAGGAAAATAAATACATTTTATATATTTTTTGAGGATATTTATTATAGCAAATAATATTGAATTTTTTTCAAAATTGTCGCTCTACTTTTGTTTATAGTGCAAAAAAAATAAAAACCGCAGAGGTGATCAAATACCACCAAAAGAAAGCTCTATTTGTGTGAAAAAAAGGATGCCAATTTTGTTTGGGAGCCACGTCGTACGACCACGCAATTGTCAGTTAAAGCGACGCAGTGCCGTATCGCAAAAAGGGGCCTGCTGCATATTGGTCCAGGGCTTAAGTGGTTAAATGGCAAATCATCTTCTTTTCTTCCTCTCTCTCACCACATCCCCCCCCCCGCTTCTCAAATGGCCCTGTTCCCAAAGTGTCCCGCAGTCCAATGTTGAAAAGTTGCGAGGTATGCTGTCTGTGAATGTCTCCCCCCCTCTCTCCCTTCTCTCTCCTGCCTCTGAGTGAGTACACTGAGGTAAATCAGGGTTGTCAGGGCACCCCTTACATCAGAATTCCCCTTTACACCAGAGGCCACAGTATTTCCCCTTACATCAGAGTCCTTTCCATACATCAGAGTTCTCAGTGTTCCCCCTTAAATCAGGGTTCTCAGAGCATCCCTTATATTAGAGTCCCCAGAGTTCTCCCTTACATCAGAGTCTGCAGAGTCCCCCCTTACAGTGAAAGGAAACTCTGCGAGTTCAGATGTAAAAGGGGAACTCTGTGGACTCTTGTTATTAACTTCATATGATTAGAAATGGTATTTAATAGCAAAATATATGTATGGTTAATACTATAAAAAATAATTGCTGTGGGCCGCTAAAGTGTTCGGGTTTGACTTGAAGAAAAGGTGGCAATCCTACCAGTCACAGAGCATTTCCTTCTTGTATCCAGGCACAGGAATCAGTTTGGCGTGTTTGGTTATTTTATTAGGGGATGATAACTTGGATGGGGTAAGGGATTATGGAACGTCCACCTAAATATTGTCCAACAATCAGAACCAGGAACAACTTACTACCTATTTACAGATTCCTCTTCTTCCTTCCTCCTGCACAAACTTGGTTACCTTGTAAAGCTTCCGCTGGCTCACTCCTAGAGGAGCAAAAAGTCTCTAGTTAGCTCAGCAACAGCCCATTACAGGCTAGGAACTTTCAGTCTCTTGGTAAAGTAGCGCATGTGGAGTGAACAGCATCTCTCAGTACCTTCTGCTCCCCCCATAGACACTGATCCCAGCTCTACTGCTTGCGGAAATGCTAGCCCACCTGGTTGCCACCAGCCCACCTGGCTGCTTTCTCTTCCCAGTCCTCCTGCCTGACACACACATGGAGACTCCCCAGGGCAAGTTTGGATGAAGACTTGGCACACAGCTGTCTTCGAGAGAGACCTGCTACAGATGTCTCTCCACTTGTCTGTCCCTGCACCGTACTGATCTACTCACGTCTCTCCTTGCTCTCTCCACATTCTCTCCGGTTTGGGTCCCTCCAACTGCCTCCTGTGGTGGGATCCTTCCAGGCCAGCCTCCCGAACTCCAGCCCAAGGTAAAGCCCCTTCCGGCAGGGGTTCCTCAAGGGCCACCAACAGACTCCCTCAGCACTGCTTCTCCATCTTCCACCCGACTCCCCCTCTGGCATTGCTTATGTCTATTTAAGGGCTCCTTAGTTCCCTGCCAGGCCTAGGGTTGCAACCTTTTCTTCAAGCAAAACCCGAACAGTTTAGCGGCGCACCAATTTCTTTTTTTTTGTATATGTAGCACACAGATCCTTTACCCTGCTTACCTCCACTTGCAACTGGGACACACCATGCCACATGCCCAGTATCCTCCATCTTGTAGAGGGTGAGCGGTGTTAATAGTTTTGGGTCCTGCAGCGAGTTACCTCCTTCCATTGGTTCTCGTCCCTAGAGTGTAGGGAAAAGTCTATTCTCTCTCTTTGAAGAAGGCCATTGTCCAGACAGTATTAAACCCAATAAAAGAGTTTATTTTACTTGCTTGCAACTTGACAAGAAAGGTTGGAGATAGAGAAAGTTGAACAGGGAGGCAGGTTCAGGCACGCGGAACTTAATTACCCTTGTCGTCACTCAAGCCTGAGTGGGTTTTGCTTACCCGGATAGTCCACTCTCACGGTCCTAGCAGCCGATGTGGAGCACGAACATTTACTTCGAATTTTCCTAAGGATACGATCAGGATATTAGCCTCTAAGTCCTGAACTTCCCAGCACTTGTAACACTTGTAACACTTGAGACTTTAGGTGCCAATGGGGCACGTTACAAGGCTTGTGGCGGATTGGGGAGTCCTTCCCTTTGACAGGTAACCAGGCCTCTCCCGAGACAGTGACTTCCTTCACCGATCCCCTGGATAGGTCCACCCCTGGTTCCCTCTCCTTCAGAGCGGGTCACCCTCCCACGGGTACCCTGGGACTCCTCTTCTGGTGTAGGCCTCAGCTAAAGGTGCTGGGTAGTGATGAGCCGAACACCCCCGGGTTCGGTTCGCACCAGAACCCGCGAACGGACCGGAAGTTCGAACGAACATTAGAACCCTATTAAATACAATGGATGCGAACGTTCGAATTCTAAAGTGCTAATTATAACAACTATTATGCATGTTATTGTCCTAAAAAGGGTTTGGGAACCCGGGTTCTGCACCAGGGGACATGTATCAATGCAAAAAGAAGTTTTAAAAACGGTCGTTTTTCGGGAGCAGTCATTTTAATGATGCATAAAGTGAAAAAAAAAAAGTCAAATATTCCTTTAAATATCGTACCTGGGGGGTGTCTAAAGTATGCCTGTGAAGTGCCACGTGTTTCCCGTGTTTAGAACTGTCCCTGCACAAAATGACACTTCTAAAGGAAAAAAAAGCCATTTAAAACTGCTTGCGGCTTTAATGTAATGTCTGGTCCCGGTAATATGGATGAAATTCTTTAAGAAAAATGGCATAGCTACCCCATGACCCCCCCCCCCCCTACCCCAGCCCATTACCAGCCCCTTTGGGTCTTGTATGGATATTAAGGGGAACCCCGCACATAAAATAAAAAAGGCCCTATATACTCTGAACAGCCGTATACAGGCGGTGCATACAAGACAGGGACTGTAGGTTTGTTCTTATGTAGAATCTGTTTGTAATTTTGAACAGGTACATTGTTGAAGTGTAGCTCCAGCCCAAAAATCTATTTTTAAACTTTTTGGAAAACATAGGTAAGGGTTATCACCCCTGTAACATTTGTTTTGCTGTCTGTGCCCCTGTTCAGAACATTTCACCTCACTTTCCGTCCCAATGACAACTGTTTTTGAAATGTGGTGTTTTTCTTGAAACAAGGATTGCTGATAAAGCATCAGTACAGAGGAGACACCTTTCTCCCATATTTATTCTTACAGGAGAGAATTTTCCTTCCTAGTGGTAGATTTCCTCTCACTTCCTGTTGTCTTCTTGCGTTTGCAAGTAGGAGTCGTTTGTAAGTTGGATGTTTGAAAGTAGGGACCTGCCGTATATACTCTGCAGAAATAGGCCCCTTAGTTGTTGGTGTTGGCACAACACTGTAAGCACTCACAGTTACTCTTGGTTGGTGCTGGAACGCCCTGCTGTCAACTATTATATCAGGAATTTTAATTACATATAATTGTTGAACAGTGGTAGTAAAAATTGGGCCTTTGATGGTGGTGCTGGTGCCACAACACTGTAAGCCCTGACAGTTACTCTTGGTGGGTGCAGCAATGGGCCCTGCTGTGAATTATTAGATCAAGAATTGTAATTACATGCCCCTGTTGAACAGGGGCTGAAAAATTGGGCCTTAGGCACTGGTGGCACAACACTGCAACCCCTCACAGATACTGTACTTGGAGCACAGCAATGAGCCCTGTTGCAAAGTATTGCTTCAAAAATTGTAATGACACGCCCCTGTTAAACAGGGGCTGAAAAATTGGGCCTTAGGCACTGGTGGCACAACACTGCAACTCCTCACAGATACTGTACTTGGAGCACAGCAATGAGCCCTGTTGCAAAGTATTGCTTCAAAAATTGTAATTACACGCCCCTGTTAAACAGGGGCTGAAAAATTGGGCGTTAGGCACTGGTGGCGGCACCCATAAACAAAAATGATCTTCCAAGCTATCATCATCAATCGTATCATTGAGGACTCGGAGGAGGAGGATAGCCAGTCAACATAACAGCACAGGCACTCAGCATCAGCATCAGTCTTGAAGGGATGTGACATTTTAAAATCAATTAGTCTGTTATATCAGCATCAGGTGTGTGGTAGCTGGTGGTGATCCAAGACTGGTTCATCTTGATGAAAGTCAGTCGATCAACCGAGTCGGTGGACAGGCGCACCCTGTGATCCGTGACAAATCCTCCAGCAGCACTGAATGTGCGTTCCGAAAGAACGCTGGATGCAGGACAGGCCAGTAGCTCAATTGCATACTGTGCAAGCTCTGGCCAGTGATCCATCCTCAAGACCCAGTAAGCCAGAGGATTTTCGGTGGGGAAGGTGTCCAAGTCTGACCTTGCCCCTAGATATTCCTGCACCATGTTTATCAGACGCTGGCGATGGTTGCTGGAACCAATCATACTTTGGGGCTGCGGACTAAAGAATTGTCTGAACGCATCGGTCAGACGGCCACCTTCCCCACCGCTCCTTCTTTGACTGGCCGAAGCCTCAGCAACTCGTTGTCCAGGACCAGGAGTTTGCAACCTCCCAGTCTCTGGGAACGCGTTGCACAGACCTTTCTGCAAGGCCTCCCGGAGTTGTCTCATCCTCTGCTCCCTCTGCGACGGTAACATAAGGTCCGCAACCTTACCCTTGTACCGTGGATCAAGGAGAGTGGCCAGCCAGTAATGGTCCCTCTCCTTGATCCGAAGAATACGAGGATCCTTCCGCAGACTTTGCAGGATCAGGGAGGCCATGCAGCGTAGGTTTGCTGAGGCATTCGCTCCGGAGTCCTCTGTGTCACTAAGGACGACATGATCCGCAGCCACCTCCTCCCAGCCACGTACAAGTCCACTGGTTTCTTGGGACTGTAAATCATCCCTAAAAGACTGCTGCTGATGATGCTGAGTGCCAGCCTCCACCTCCATGCTGACACAATCCTCCTCCTCCTCCTCCTCCTCCTCCTCCTCTTCCTGTGCGATGGGTGGGACAGAAGGAACACTGTCTGGGTAAAGGGGGCCTTGAGAGGCAAGGAAGTCCTCCTCTTCCTGCCTCTGTTCTGCCTCAAGTGCCCTGTCCATTATTCCACGCAGCGTGTGCTCCAACAGGTGGACAAGAGGTACAGTGTCACTGATGCATGCACTGTCACTGCTCACCATCCTCGTGGCCTCCTCAAATGGTGCCAGGACAGTGCATGCATCCCTGATCATGCCCCACTGGCGTGGAGAAAAAAAACCAAGCTCCCCTGACCCTGTCCTGGTGCCGTAGTCGCACAGGTACTCATTGATGGCCCTCTGCTGCGTGTGCAGCCGCTGCAGCATGGCCAACGTTGAGTTCCACCTGGTGGGCATGTCACATATAAGGCGGTTCTTGGGCAGGTTCAACTCCTTTTGCAGCTCAGCCAGGCGAGCACTGGCATTATAAGATCTGCGGAAATGCACACAGACTTTCCTGGCCTGCCTCAGGACATCCTGTAAGCCCGGGTACCTGCCCAAGAACCGCTGCACCACCAGGTTAAGGACGTGAGCCACACAGGGCACATGGGTCAGTTGTCCCTGTCGGAGGGCGGAGAGGAGGTTGGTGCCATTGTCGCAAACCACCATTCCTGGCTTAAGCTGGCGTGGCGTCAACCACCTCTCGGCCTGGCCCTGCAGAGCAGACAGGACCTCTGCCCCAGTGTGGCTTCTGTCCCCCAAACACACCAGCGCAAGCACGGCATGGCATCTTTTTGCCTGCGTACTTGCGTAGCCCCGTGAACGGCTACGGAGCACCGCTGGTTCATAGGACAAACCACAGGAAGAGGCCATGGAGGAAGAAGAAGAGGAGGGGGTGGAGGAGAGAGGTGTGTCACAACCAGTAGTAGCATTTTGGAGGCGTGGCGGTGGGACAACCTCCAACACTACTGCACCTTGTCCTGAATCCTTCCCAGCTGCCAAAAGAGTGACCCAATGGGCCGTGAAAGAAAGGTAACGTCCCTGTCCATGCCTGCTGGACCATGAGTCAGCGGTAATATGCACCTTACCGCTGACCGCCCTGTCCAGCGAGGCCAAGACATTGCCTTCCACATGCCGGTAGAGAGCCGGAATAGCCTTCCGTGAGAAAAAGTGGCGTTTGGGAACCTGCCACTGAGGAACCGCACATTGCACAAACTCACGGAAGGGGGCCGAGTCTACCAACTGAAAAGGCAGCAGTTGAAGCGCTAGCAATTTAGCCAAGCTAGCATTCAACCGCTGGGCATGTGGATGGCTGGGAGTGAACTTCTTTCGACGGTCCAGCAGCTGGGGCAGGGAAATTTGCCTGCTAGAATCGGACGTCGGTGTACTGCTAGCAGAGTGGGCGCAAGTACTTGGCTGTGACACACCTAATTCTACACCTTCATTCCTCTCAGTGCATGTTTCAGAGAGGACTGAAGTTATAGTGGGGTTGGAGATCCCAGCTGATGCGGTGCAAGGAGAGGTCCGCTTTGTTCTTTGGTGTGGGTCTTTGAGGTAGGCTTGCCAACGAGCTGCATGGCAGGTCAACATATGTCTGGTCAGGCATGTGGTACCCAAGCGGCTGATGTTTTGGCCACGCGATATACGCTTGAGACATATGTTGCAAACAGCAGCTGTGCGATCTGATGCACTAGCCTCAAAAAAGGCCCACACCAAAGAACTTTTTGAATGACGGGCAGAGGCAGCGCCCTGCACAGGCGGAGCTCTGCGGTGTGATTCCGTCGGTGTACTGCCCTTACGCTGGCCACCAAAGGGCATCCTGCCTCGTTGGAGATGTGCCTCCTCCTCATCCTCCTCCTCCTCCTCTCTCCTATTAGGCACCCACGTGGAGTCATTGACCTCATCATCCCCTCCCTCCTCATCACTGGAGCCAATCTGGCAGTATGCTGCAGCTGCTGGAACATGACTGCCAGATTGGTGTCCTTCTTGAGCATCCCCTCTGTCTGCTCTCACGCTACTGCCTTCCTCTAGCTGGGTTTCATCATCAGACCCTTCGAAACGCTGGGCATCCTCCTGGAGCATGTACCCAACACTGTGCTGAAACAGTTCGGGGGACTCCTCAGGAGGAGGACATGGTGGGTCTAGGGAAGGAGTGACTGATGATTTGTCTGACATTGATACCAGGGAAGACGACGCTTTGGCAGCTGCTTTTCCAGTACCCTGAGCCTGGGTGAGAGAGGATGAGGAGGAGGAGGAGGGCTTGGTCATCCACTCTACCAAGTCTTCGGCATGATGTGGCTCAACATGTCCAGCTGCCGAAAAGAAGGACAAGCGTGTCCCATGGCCATGTGCTGATGACAATGCACCGCGTCCACGACCAGCACTGTTGCCCCCAGACACAGAGCCTGCTTGCCCTCTTTTATTGCCTCCTGACTGTCTGCCTCTCCTTGTTTGCCTTCCAGACATTCTAATAGATGGCCTGCAGGGAGATGGGAAAAAAGCAATAAGGGCTACCTTCAGGTGTCCTTCTCTGTCCCTGGAAACAAGGACTTGCAGAGTGAAAGAAAAAAAACACTCTCCCTACCTACAGTTTTCTGTCCCTAGAAAAAATGTTTTTTTTAATCACAATATAGCACAAGGAAAATTAACTCACTGTCCTTACAGGTCCCTGGAAACAAGGACTTGCAGAGTGAAAGAAAAAAAACACTCTCCCTACCTACAGTTTTCTGTCCCTAGAAAAAAATGTTTTTTTTAATCACAATATAGCAAAAGGACAATTCACTCACTGTCCTTCCAGGTCCCTGGAAACAAGGACTTGCAGAGTGAAAGAAACTGACACTGTCCCTACCTAGAGTTTTCTGTCCCTAGAATAAATGTTTTTTTTAATCACAATATAGCAAAAGGACAATTCACTCACTGTCCTTCCAGGTCCCTGGAAACAAGGACTTGCAGAGTGAAAGAAACTGACACTGTCCCTACCTAGAGTTTTCTGTCCCTAGAATAAATGTTTTTTTTAATCACAATATAGCAAAAGGACAATTCACTCACTGTCCTTCCAGGTCCCTGGAAACAAGGACTTGCAGAGTGAAAGAAACTGACACTGTCCCTACCTAGAGTTTTCTGTCCCTAGAATAAATGTTTTTTTTAATCACAATATAGCAAAAGGACAATTCACTCACTGTCCTTCCAGGTCCCTGGAAACAAGGACTTGCAGAGTGAAAGAAACTGACACTGTCCCTAACTAGAGTTTTCTGTCCCTAGAATAAATGTTTTTTTTAATCACAATATAGCAAAAGGACAATTCACTCACTGTCCTTCCAGGTCCCTGGAAACAAGGACTTGCAGAGTGAAAGAAACTGACACTGTCCCTACCTAGAGTTTTCTGTCCCTAGAATAAATGTTTTTTTTAATCACAATATAGCAAAAGGACAATTCACTCACTGTCCTTCCAGGTCCCTGGAAACAAGGACTTGCAGAGTGAAAGAAACTGACACTGTCCCTACCTAGAGTTTTCTGTCCCTAGAATAAATGTTGTTTTTAATCACAATATAGCAAAAGGACAATTCACTCACTGTCCTTCCAGGTCCCTGGAAACAAGGACTTGCAGAGTGAAAGAAACTGACACTGTCCCTACCTAGAGTTTTCTGTCCCTAGAATAAATGTTTTTTTTAATCACAATATAGCAAAAGGACAATTCACTCACTGTCCTTCCAGGTCCCTGGAAACAAGGACTTGCAGAGTGAAAGAAACTGACACTGTCCCTACCTAGAGTTTTCTGTCCCTAGAATAAATGTTTTTTTTAATCACAATATAGCAAAAGGACAATTCACTCACTGTCCTTCCAGGTCCCTGGAAACAAGGACTTGCAGAGTGAAAGAAACTGACACTGTCCCTACCTAGAGTTTTCTGTCCCTAGAATAAATGTTTTTTTTAATCACAATATAGCAAAAGGACAATTCACTCACTGTCCTTCCAGGTCCCTGGAAACAAGGACTTGCAGAGTGAAAGAAACTGACACTGTCCCTACCTAGAGTTTTCTGTCCCTAGAATAAATGTTTTTTTTAATCACAATATAGCAAAAGGACAATTCACTCACTGTCCTTCCAGGTCCCTGGAAACAAGGACTTGCAGAGTGAAAGAAACTGACACTGTCCCTACCTAGAGTTTTCTGTCCCTAGAATAAATGTTTTTTTTAATCACAATATAGCAAAAGGACAATTCACTCACTGTCCTTCCAGGTCCCTGGAAACAAGGACTTGCAGAGTGAAAGAAACTGACACTGTCCCTACCTAGAGTTTTCTGTCCCTAGAATAAATGTTTTTTTTAATCACAATATAGCAAAAGGACAATTCACTCACTGTCCTTCCAGGTCCCTGGAAACAAGGACTTGCAGAGTGAAAGAAACTGACACTGTCCCTACCTAGAGTTTTCTGTCCCTAGAATAAATGTTTTTTTTAATCACAATATAGCAAAAGGACAATTCACTCACTGTCCTTCCAGGTCCCTGGAAACAAGGACTTGCAGAGTGAAAGAAACTGACACTGTCCCTACCTAGAGTTTTCTGTCCCTAGAATAAATGTTTTTTTTAATCACAATATAGCAAAAGGACAATTCACTCACTGTCCTTCCAGGTCCCTGGAAACAAGGACTTGCAGAGTGAAAGAAACTGACACTGTCCCTACCTAGAGTTTTCTGTCCCTAGAATAAATGTTTTTTTTAATCACAATATAGCAAAAGGACAATTCACTCACTGTCCTTCCAGGTCCCTGGAAACAAGGACTTGCAGAGTGAAAGAAACTGACACTGTCCCTACCTAGAGTTTTCTGTCCCTAGAATAAATGTTTTTTTTAATCACAATATAGCAAAAGGACAATTCACTCACTGTCCTTCCAGGTCCCTGGAAACAAGGACTTGCAGAGTGAAAGAAACTGACACTGTCCCTACCTAGAGTTTTCTGTCCCTAGAATAAATGTTTTTTTTAATCACAATATAGCAAAAGGACAATTCACTCACTGTCCTTCCAGGTCCCTGGAAACAAGGACTTGCAGAGTGAAAGAAACTGACACTGTCCCTAACTAGAGTTTTCTGTCCCTAGAATAAATGTTTTTTTTAATCACAATATAGCAAAAGGACAATTCACTCACTGTCCTTCCAGGTCCCTGGAAACAAGGACTTGCAGAGTGAAAGAAACTGACACTGTCCCTACCTAGAGTTTTCTGTCCCTAGAATAAATGTTTTTTTTAATCACAATATAGCAAAAGGACAATTCACTCACTGTCCTTCCAGGTCCCTGGAAACAAGGACTTGCAGAGTGAAAGAAACTGACACTGTCCCTACCTAGAGTTTTCTGTCCCTAGAATAAATGTTTTTTTTAATCACAATATAGCAAAAGGACAATTCACTCACTGTCCTTCCAGGTCCCTGGAAACAAGGACTTGCAGAGTGAAAGAAACTGACACTGTCCCTACCTAGAGTTTTCTGTCCCTAGAATAAATGTTTTTTTTAATCACAATATAGCAAAAGGACAATTCACTCACTGTCCTTCCAGGTCCCTGGAAACAAGGACTTGCAGAGTGAAAGAAACTGACACTGTCCCTACCTAGAGTTTTCTGTCCCTAGAATAAATGTTTTTTTTAATCACAATATAGCAAAAGGACAATTCACTCACTGTCCTTCCAGGTCCCTGGAAACAAGGACTTGCAGAGTGAAAGAAACTGACACTGTCCCTACCTAGAGTTTTCTGTCCCTAGAATAAATGTTTTTTTTAATCACAATATAGCAAAAGGACAATTCACTCACTGTCCTTCCAGGTCCCTGGAAACAAGGACTTGCAGAGTGAAAGAAACTGACACTGTCCCTACCTAGAGTTTTCTGTCCCTAGAATAAATGTTTTTTTTAATCACAATATAGCAAAAGGACAATTCACTCACTGTCCTTCCAGGTCCCTGGAAACAAGGACTTGCAGAGTGAAAGAAACTGACACTGTCCCTACCTAGAGTTTTCTGTCCCTAGAATAAATGTTTTTTTTAATCACAATATAGCAAAAGGACAATTCACTCACTGTCCTTCCAGGTCCCTGGAAACAAGGACTTGCAGAGTGAAAGAAACTGACACTGTCCCTACCTAGAGTTTTCTGTCCCTAGAATAAATGTTTTTTTTAATCACAATATAGCAAAAGGACAATTCACTCACTGTCCTTCCAGGTCCCTGGAAACAAGGACTTGCAGAGTGAAAGAAACTGACACTGTCCCTACCTAGAGTTTTCTGTCCCTAGAATAAATGTTTTTTTTAATCACAATATAGCAAAAGGACAATTCACTCACTGTCCTTCCAGGTCCCTGGAAACAAGGACTTGCAGAGTGAAAGAAACTGACACTGTCCCTACCTAGAGTTTTCTGTCCCTAGAATAAATGTTTTTTTTAATCACAATATAGCAAAAGGACAATTCACTCACTGTCCTTCCAGGTCCCTGGAAACAAGGACTTGCAGAGTGAAAGAAACTGACACTGTCCCTACCTAGAGTTTTCTGTCCCTAGAATAAATGTTTTTTTTAATCACAATATAGCAAAAGGACAATTCACTCACTGTCCTTCCAGGTCCCTGGAAACAAGGACTTGCAGAGTGAAAGAAACTGACACTGTCCCTACCTAGAGTTTTCTGTCCCTAGAATAAATGTTTTTTTTAATCACAATATAGCAAAAGGACAATTCACTCACTGTCCTTCCAGGTCCCTGGAAACAAGGACTTGCAGAGTGAAAGAAACTGACACTGTCCCTACCTAGAGTTTTCTGTCCCTAGAATAAATGTTTTTTTTAATCACAATATAGCAAAAGGACAATTCACTCACTGTCCTTCCAGGTCCCTGGAAACAAGGACTTGCAGAGTGAAAGAAACTGACACTGTCCCTACCTAGAGTTTTCTGTCCCTAGAATAAATGTTTTTTTTAATCACAATATAGCAAAAGGACAATTCACTCACTGTCCTTCCAGGTCCCTGGAAACAAGGACTTGCAGAGTGAAAGAAACTGACACTGTCCCTACCTAGAGTTTTCTGTCCCTAGAATAAATGTTTTTTTTAATCACAATATAGCAAAAGGACAATTCACTCACTGTCCTTCCAGGTCCCTGGAAACAAGGACTTGCAGAGTGAAAGAAACTGACACTGTCCCTAACTAGAGTTTTCTGTCCCTAGAATAAATGTTTTTTTTAATCACAATATAGCAAAAGGACAATTCACTCACTGTCCTTCCAGGTCCCTGGAAACAAGGACTTGCAGAGTGAAAGAAACTGACACTGTCCCTACCTAGAGTTTTCTGTCCCTAGAATAAATGTTTTTTTTAATCACAATATAGCAAAAGGACAATTCACTCACTGTCCTTCCAGGTCCCTGGAAACAAGGACTTGCAGAGTGAAAGAAACTGACACTGTCCCTACCTAGAGTTTTCTGTCCCTAGAATAAATGTTTTTTTTAATCACAATATAGCAAAAGGACAATTCACTCACTGTCCTTCCAGGTCCCTGGAAACAAGGACTTGCAGAGTTAAAGAAACTGACACTGTCCCTACCTAGAGTTTTCTGTCCCTAGAATAAATGTTTTTTTTAATCACAATATAGCAAAAGGACAATTCACTCACTGTCCTTCCAGGTCCCTGGAAACAAGGACTTGCAGAGTGAAAGAAACTGACACTGTCCCTACCTAGAGTTTTCTGTCCCTAGAATAAATGTTTTTTTTAATCACAATATAGCAAAAGGACAATTCACTCACTGTCCTTCCAGGTCCCTGGAAACAAGGACTTGCAGAGTGAAAGAAACTGACACTGTCCCTACCTAGAGTTTTCTGTCCCTAGAATAAATGTTTTTTTTAATCACAATATAGCAAAAGGACAATTCACTCACTGTCCTTCCAGGTCCCTGGAAACAAGGACTTGCAGAGTGAAAGAAACTGACACTGTCCCTACCTAGAGTTTTCTGTCCCTAGAATAAATGTTTTTTTTAATCACAATATAGCAAAAGGACAATTCACTCACTGTCCTTCCAGGTCCCTGGAAACAAGGACTTGCAGAGTGAAAGAAACTGACACTGTCCCTACCTAGAGTTTTCTGTCCCTAGAATAAATGTTTTTTTTAATCACAATATAGCAAAAGGACAATTCACTCACTGTCCTTCCAGGTCCCTGGAAACAAGGACTTGCAGAGTGAAAGAAACTGACACTGTCCCTACCTAGAGTTTTCTGTCCCTAGAATAAATGTTTTTTTTAATCACAATATAGCAAAAGGACAATTCACTCACTGTCCTTCCAGGTCCCTGGAAACAAGGACTTGCAGAGTGAAAGAAACTGACACTGTCCCTACCTAGAGTTTTCTGTCCCTAGAATAAATGTTTTTTTTAATCACAATATAGCAAAAGGACAATTCACTCACTGTCCTTCCAGGTCCCTGGAAACAAGGACTTGCAGAGTGAAAGAAACTGACACTGTCCCTACCTAGAGTTTTCTGTCCCTAGAATAAATGTTTTTTTTAATCACAATATAGCAAAAGGACAATTCACTCACTGTCCTTCCAGGTCCCTGGAAACAAGGACTTGCAGAGTGAAAGAAACTGACACTGTCCCTACCTAGAGTTTTCTGTCCCTAGAATAAATGTTTTTTTTAATCACAATATAGCAAAAGGACAATTCACTCACTGTCCTTCCAGGTCCCTGGAAACAAGGACTTGCAGAGTGAAAGAAACTGACACTGTCCCTACCTAGAGTTTTCTGTCCCTAGAATAAATGTTTTTTTTAATCACAATATAGCAAAAGGACAATTCACTCACTGTCCTTCCAGGTCCCTGGAAACAAGGACTTGCAGAGTGAAAGAAACTGACACTGTCCCTACCTAGAGTTTTCTGTCCCTAGAATAAATGTTTTTTTTAATCACAATATAGCAAAAGGACAATTCACTCACTGTCCTTCCAGGTCCCTGGAAACAAGGACTTGCAGAGTGAAAGAAACTGACACTGTCCCTACCTAGAGTTTTCTGTCCCTAGAATAAATGTTTTTTTTAATCACAATATAGCAAAAGGACAATTCACTCACTGTCCTTCCAGGTCCCTGGAAACAAGGACTTGCAGAGTGAAAGAAACTGACACTGTCCCTACCTAGAGTTTTCTGTCCCTAGAATAAATGTTTTTTTTAATCACAATATAGCAAAAGGACAATTCACTCACTGTCCTTCCAGGTCCCTGGAAACAAGGACTTGCAGAGTGAAAGAAACTGACACTGTCCCTACCTAGAGTTTTCTGTCCCTAGAATAAATGTTTTTTTTTAAGCACACTATAGCAGAAGCACAAAACACACTGACACTCTCCCTACCTATCCTTCTCTTTCCCTAAACTAAAGGAATCCAGGTTAAGCAAGAAAGAAATAACAGTCACTGTCCCTGCCTATGCTACTCTATCCCTGCTCCGGAACACACTACACTAGGCCGCCGTGCTGGCGGCCTTTTATAGTGTGGGGCGTGTACTAAACACCCTCAGCAATAATTGGCCACAGGCATCCTGCCTGTGGCCAATCATTGCTCTCCTCGCTGCCGGCGCTGTGATTGGCCAAGCATGCGGGGTCACAGTGCATGCTTGGCCAATCACAGCGCCTGGATGACACTGCGATGGCGTAGTGCATTGTGGGCCGTTCGCGTCACTCGAATTTGGCGCGAACGGCCCAAATCGTTCGATCTTCGTCGAACGATCGAACAGCCAATGTTCGAGTCGAACGTATGTTCGACTCGAACACGAAGCTCATCCCTAGTGCTGGGCCTACCTGGAATGATGCAGCCTCTGGCTATAGGTGCCCGGGACTGAACACACACACGCACCCCTGGCCTGGAGGGCCAGGAGGCGCAAACTGCTCTCCGAATAATGGCATCTGCCCCTTATGTATCCTCTCCCAGCATGCGCAGCGGGTAGACTACGCCCACTGCATGGCTGCCGAGAGAGGACACCCAATCGTGCTGCAATGCCACCTGTGGTTCGACCTAAGACCTGGGTGACAGCGCCACCTACAGGTCACAGGGAACTGTACTGCCAGGCAACATCACAACAGAGCAGAGGCCAATTAAAATAATTTTAACAGCCTGAGCCTAACTATTTGCTCAGGCTAGCCCCTAAATTTAGGCATAGCGACCCCAGTTTTGGGGGGTCCGCTACATATACAAAACAAATGAAAAACAAAACGTAGTAAAAATAGATGCAAAACCTGTATAATCTTTTTTTTTAATTGTGCTGCACCAAAACGCGTGATATTTTGTTACTATACGTGTGGTAGTGAAGACGTAATGGCATCACTACAGAGCTGCAAAAGGGCTGTGTTTTTGTGCATTGCAGGAATGTAACGCAAAAATGTCCACCTAGAACAGGGGCAATAAACTGAAAAAGAAATTCCAATTGCTAACATTTTCTTCCAGCTGAGGTCCAAATTTTGCTCTAATGTAACGTAAAAGTATGCCAATCACATCCATATTTCAAGTAAAATAAAATAGAACCTGGTTATATAAGGTGTCCTTATCAGAGTCCCCCTTACATCTGGTGTCCGCACCAGAGTGCCCCCCACATCTGGTGTCCCCATCAGAGTGCCCCCTTACATCTTTTGTTCCCATCAGAGTCCCCCCTTACATCTGGTGTCCCTCCTTACATCAGGTGCCCCCACCAGAGCCCCCTTACATCAGGTGTTCCCACCAGAGCTCCCATTTACATCAGATGTCCCCACCATAGCCCCTTCTTATATCAGATGTCCCCACCAGAGCCCCCCTTAGGTTTTACCATTGCACTTATAAGTCCATTTGTAGAACTGTATAAAGGAAGTGTAGGGTTGTGCTGCATTTTTTAGCTTTCTATTGGTGTACAGAGGCCAGTATATACTGAACACCATTGAAGAAACCTCCACTTTCTGACCACTTGTGGGTCGGAATAGCACCCTCACTTTTACCTCGAGCACCACCAAAAAAAAAAAATGCCTGGAGCCGCCCCTGCCTGGATTGGATTTGAATTTTCCCTCCAAGTTCTTTCTCTATCTTATCCTCTTAACATTTGTTAGTAATATCCCAAAAAATTCTAAGAAGTATCTTTTTTCTCATGGACGAAATGTGAGAAATAACGTATACATTTATATCATACAATCATTCCATAAACACATACACTGCATATATTATTTGAGGAGAATATGTTTATAAAAATAGTTTACCATTTGCCAATAACATTTTTTATAAAATATGTCCCTGGATTTCATTTTAAAAATCTGGTCACCTTACCGAGGGGGCGTGCAGGAGACGTGGTTCTGGGAGGATGTCCATGGATGCCCACTTAGAACTGGAGAGCCACGCTGTGGCCGTCTTTTGGCTATAGTATGGTAGGGAAGTGATTAAAGCAGGGAATGAATTAAGATCTCAATTTTTTTTGCCTTTAGGGCCCCTTTAACCCTTTCCATACAGGGCTTTTTATACCACTTCAATACCGGGCCTATTCTGGCACTTCTCTCCTACATGTACGAATCATCATTCTTTTGCTAGAAAATTACTCAGAACCCTGAAACATTATACATGTTTTTTTTAGCAGACACCCTAGGGAATAAAATGACGGTCGTTGCAACTTTTTATCTTGCACGGTATTTGCGCAATAATTTTTCAAACGCCTTTTTTTGGAGAAAAAAATGGTTTCATGAATTAAAAAATAACAAAACAGTAAAGTTAGCCCAATTTTTTTGTAAAATATGAAAGCTTATGTTACGCCGAGTAAAAAGATACCTAACATGTCACGCTTTAAAATTGCGCACACTCATGGAATGGCGCCAAACTTCGGTACTTAAAAATCTCCACAGGCGACGCTTTAACTTTTTTTACAGGTTACCAGATTAGAGTTACAGAGGAGGTCTAGTGCTAGAATTGTTGCACTCGCTTTAACGCACGCGGCGATACCTCACATGTGTGGTTTGAACGGCGTTTACATATGCGGGCGGGACTTATGTGTGTGTTCGCATCTAAGCGCGAGCTATTGGGGACGGGCGTTTTAAAAAAAAAAAATAATAATTTTTTTTATTTTACTTATTTGTTTTTATTTTTACTTTTTTTTATTACACTTTTTTTTTTTTGATCACTTTTATTCCTATTACAAGGAATGTAAACATCCCTTGTAATAGGAATGTGTGTGACAGGTCCTCTTTATGGAGAGATGCGGGGTCAATAAGACCCCACATCTCTCCTCCAGGCTGGAAAGCATGAGATCAGTGAAAAAAAATTCACAATCTCATACTTACAGCCACAATGGCGGCTTTGTTTACATTTGAGGACCCGGGCGTGACGTCATCACATCGCGCCCGAGCCTCCGACTATCATAGAGATGACTGGTGACCATCTGGTCACCAGTCATCTCTATGCTCATCACGTGACCCTCCACCGGCGCCGACGATTCTCTCCGGGTCCCCGATCGCACGGGAGAGCCCAGGGAAGCACCGGGTGGCTGCAGGCATCATTCAGATATCCCCCCTCAAACCCAGGACGTCATATGACGTCCACCCGGAGGGAGAGAGGGTTCCTGCCGGCGTCATTTTGCTATGGCCCGGTATGGAAGGGGTTAAACAAAACTCTTCCTCCTTCATATCAAAAATAATACAAATAAATTAGGGCTGTGGAAATTAACGATTAATTCCTCGATTAATCGATTAATTGTTTTGAACGATCAAAATTCTTTTGATCGATTAAAATTCTTTTGATCGGTACTCACCTCTCCCCTGGCTTCCGGGTCTTCAGGGAGATCCGGTGATGTCACGGAAGGGCTCCTTTGCTGTGCCTTCATATCTGCATGCCGGCGGGACCTTAGTATCTGCCGCACGCAAGGGCTGTTACACTTCCCTCTATCACTTCCCTCTATCAACCTGGGCATAGGTGTGCGCAGCCTATTGCATTAGGGTGTGCACCCTAAAGATCAAACACACATGCATGTGTGTGTCTACATATATATGACCCCGTCACATTGATTTCCCTGCTGACACAGTGAAAGAGAGAAGAGCATAAACACTTCTCTTATGAAAGAGATCTTTCCCATGTTCTTGCTGCTACACAGAGTGATAATACTAATGCGCATGGGGTGATTAGGGTGTGCCTGGGCACACCTGGCACACCCTGTGCGCACGCCTATGAACCTGGGATTCTACAGCCATCCACTGGGAGTTATGATAGTTCCCTTCACGGGACATCTACATGCCGACGGACTGATGTTAACCCCCTCCTCATCTGGATTCAGCAGTGGTACCGTTGTACACATTTTTATACCAGTATCATACTTAGCTACATGTTTTTATGACTACTTTTGTTACCAGTTGGTATTATGCCGCGTACACACGATCGATTTTTTCGACGGTGAAAACACCGTCGAGAAAATCGACGTTAAAAACGAGGAACAGCTTGTTCCCCTCACACACGGCCGTTTTAAATGTCATTTTTTTTTTGGTCGAAAAAAACTACCGTGTGTGGGCTCCGCGGCAGTGTTTCCCTATGGGAAACACTGCCGCGGAAAACATGTCGAAAAAAACGACGAGAAAAATTAGAACATGTTCTAATTTTTCTCGTCGTTTTTAATGGCGTTTTTCTCGTCGAAAAAAACGACAGAAAGCCCACAGACTATCGTTTTTCTCGTCGAATGGGAAAAATGTCGTTTTTTTCGACGGGAAAAACGGCCGTGTGTACGCGGCATCACTCGCACCATTTTTACAGTTTATGTAGCTACATCGATTTTATCTCCAGTGCAATATTTATTTTGTTACCTACTTGAAGACTATAAAAGTTTTAATGCTATTCCCATCGAGCGCTGCCTGTGTGTGTTTTTTGTATCCTGCTATCGATTTTTCCAGTGGTTGGTAGCTGCACTGGGAAACAGCCTGCAAGGAGATCAGCTAAAAGTAGTTGGATCTGTATGTGCGTTATAATTAATCGAAATTAGTTGAATGATCGATTTAAAAAAAAAAACGATTAATCGAACACGAAAATTGTAATCAGTAACAGCCCTAAAATAAATACAAGCAAGCACCATACCTGGAGACATGCTATTTAAAGATACAAAAGGATCTACCGTATTTTCCGGCGTATAAGACGAACTTTCACATCTAAATTTCACATCCAAAAACGGGGGTCGTCTTATACGCCGGGGGGAACAGCCGCCAGATTGATGTCAGCGCCGCTGGGTGCTCGGTATTACTGTATGCATAGTTTGCACCGCTCAGCCAATCCCGGCGGGCGATGCAGCCTGTTGATGAATACAGAGCCTGCTAAGCCTGCTCGGATTGGAGACAACCTCTGCCAATCCGAGCAGGCTACATTACAGTGAATAGAATACATTGCTCGCCGTGATTGGCTCAGCGCTGTATGGCTCTATCTTCGATCGAGAACAAGCAATTCCAGGCAATATGAAGCCTCAGAAGGGGGGTCGTCCTATACAGTGAGTATAGGCTAAAAACTTAGGAAATACAGTAGCATTAGGGGGTCGTCTTATACGTCCGGTCGTCTTATACACCGGACAATACGGTAAAAAACCTCACTTAACCACTTGACCTCAGAAAGACCAGAGCATTAGCATACCTCCCAACTTTTCAAATGTCTACTGCGGGACGTCATTCACATTTTTCCCCTCCCATTAAAGTGCTGCCACGAGACGGAGGTTTTGCTTTTTACATCTAATCAGAGTGTTGGGGTGGGGTGGCGCGGGATGGAGGATCGCGGTTGGTTGACTTACCGCTGCCTGCATGTCATTTGATCCTCTCGCGGGACTGCGGGAAAGTTAGTGTCCGTGCGGGAAGTTCCCACAGAATCCGTGCGTGTTGGGAGGTATGCATTACAACCCCAAAAGGAGATATTGTCCTGGGACAAATTACATAGGGGGGAACAAGTAGCTCATTCTCAGTGTTTGCTGAAGATACTAAGCTAAGTTGGGCAATAACTTCACAACAGGACGTAGAATCTCTACAAGAAGACCTTCTTAAAATTGAGGGTGGGCATCTATGTGACAGATGAGGTTCAATATTGAAAATGTAAAGTTGCGAACTTGGGAGCTAAAAATATGTGTAGCGGGCATGTACTATTTAGGGGAGAGATCTGGGTGGTAGCATGACCCAGATGCACTGATTGGAAGAATAGGGCTATATTCTGTTCGGGTGAGGACATCAGTGGTGCACAGTTCCCTGCAGGTCAGTGGGTGGCGCTGTTGCTCTGGGCCGGGGTTGAACCACTACTGCAGTGCCGTACCCTTTGTGACCTCTCGCAGCAGCTGTACTGCGGGGCGGGGAACCCACTGTGCTTGCTGGGGGAGGGTATAAGGGGGGCGGACATCTTCGCCACGAGGTCCGAGTCCCAGGCACCTTCAGCCTGAGGGCTGCTGTCCGTGTTCGGTGTTCAGGCGCCCTTGGCCTGTACACGAGGAGTTTGTGTTCCATCCCAGACACCTTCAGTCTGGGGTGAGGTACTCGGCCAGAGGCCTGGGGCCCAGTATCTTCCGCTGTGTCCCACGAGGGATGGATTGTCTTAAGGTGCCCCGGGTGTTGGGCACCTGAATCCAGGGCATAAGGGACCGGAGAGGGGACCCTTTGTGAAGCTGGTACAGCATATTGCCAGTGTCGGGTGGACCTCCGGAGACCGCTCAGATGGATATCTTTCTCCAACAAGGGCCTATTTATAAAGGAAGGTAATTCATGTTCTGTGACCGGTGGCAGTGGTACATCTAGTCAATTCAGGTCGGTGGCAGAGACCTGCTATTAGGCCTGTGGCAGGGGCCTCAACAGTTCACCCGGTCGGTGGCAGCGACCAAACTCACGGTCGGTGGTAGCTAATACTGCGCCAAGCCTATTCGCTAAAGAAGGAATAGGAGAGTTCATTGTGCCTGGGCCTACTCGTATCCACACCCTGTTTGTTCATTTAAAGTTTAACTGATACTGTTCATATGTGAAGAAGAATAAAGGAGTGTTGGACTTTTTATGGTGTGGGGCTCTATTACTGACAGTCAAACTTGCCCTCTGCAGGAGGGCCAGAGGCTCCATCCAGAACACAGGACTCGGAGGTGAAATAGTGTTGGCCTTCACCTCTACATCTTATAGGACATGGGCCATAGTGAACCTCATCCTCTTCCCGCATACCCCTAGACAAGCAAGCCATTTTATTTACTAAAAGGGAACGGAGGGTGAGGTGGCTACACATGGGGTCTCAGTGCCGGGATTGTGCTATGGAGCCGAAGCTCACGGAGTTTGAGTGTGTCTGCCCAATGGAGTTCCGAGTAGGTCGGCCATGTTGGCCAACACGCCACGAGGCACACCTTCCTTGCACAGTTAGTGGGCGTGACTTGGAGAAAGCCCGCAAACTGAAGCGCCAAAGGGGAGGAGTCCGGCCATGTGAGGAGGATCACGTGGGGGCTGTGGCAAGAACTACGCAGTGCGCAATGGAGCAACAAGCCCTGACCATGTTTAAAAATGCCTCGTGGTTTCCAGTTTCTACCACCACGAGGATGGCTTTGACTAATGCTCTGGTTACGGATACGGGGATCCGGCGGCTCAAGCCCCGGGGAAGATTCGCCCTGTACTCCTGCAGAGACGTTGAGGCCCTGGGTATGATTTTTCCCGGCTGTTCGGGACTAGTGGTGCAGTTAAAGCCATTCGGTCGCTGTGAGGCCTGCGGAGAGTTCTCATTCGAGGTGAAACCGTCCTTTGAGAAGCCAAGAGCTATCTACCTCGACCGCACAGGCGCCACTACTCAAGGAGGAGGAATCACTGCTTGGACAGCCGTCCCCACGCGCACTGCCGGGACCGTGGAGGAGGTCTCCATCAAAGAAGAGAAATCCGAGGATGCTGCTTCGGTCACCACAGGGTCCCTGCTCCCACCGTCAAAACGGAAGGTCGGCCTGGTCAAGGCTTCCTGTGGCCGTGGAAGAGCTTCACCCCGCTGCTTGCCTGGCCTCGATGGATTCGGAGGAAAGAGTCCTGGACATTACGACACTACTACAGGCCCAGGTGAGCCAGGGGTTGGGACTGTTGGTGTGGTTGGAGGTGTCGGGAGTCCACAGTCGGTGGAGCCCGCTGAGGGGGGTGACTCCGAGTCTACAAGGGGTTACCTACCTGCCGAAATGTATGACACCTCCGACCTGGAGTCGCTCTCCGACATTGGAGACGATGCATAAATCGACAAGATTTTCTGCCAGAAAGGCTGGGACAAGATGCCTCTGTCCTCGTCCCGTGCAAAAAGGGACTCACCCATGTCTGCAGGGGATAGTACACCCCGGGTGGAGGCACCAGCGCCTGAGGATGAGCCCCGTTCCCCAGCCTGCCCTTCGATCACCGGTGCCACCTGCATCTAACAGCGGGGGTCAGAGACCATCGCTGCGGGCGCCCATGCCCAATTTGGAAGTGATTAAGGCCCTTTGCCATCAAGACTGTATTGTCTTACCAGGTGTGGGGAACAAAGCTACTATGCCTCCCTTGGCCAGGCTTCAACGCTTGTTTGGTCAGAAGGTTGCTCATGAGTACGGGTGGGAATACCCATACTTGTCAAAGGAACTGCTATATGAGGTCGAAGTCCATCGGGAGCGTTGGTACAATGACTTCATATGGACACATATTGGGGTACCACACGCCCGTAGGTACCTTGCTTGCTCTCCCAAGGCATCACAAAGGTTCAAGGATTGCAAGCCAGAATGGATGCTGGGTCGGCACATCCACGCGGATAAAGTGCTGATACGCCGGAAAGACAAGGAAGATGCCGAGTATCAGATTGAGACCATGGATCAGCATTTGAAGCCCCTTGTCCTGCCGCATCCCAGATTCTATCTGTAGGAGAAAAGACTCCTTTCCTTTGTCCTTTTTTTTCCCAAGTGGTGGAACTTTCTGGAGTTTGTGTTTGCTTCTCCGGAAAAATCAGTGACTGTGCCCTAGTTAAAGGGGTGTTTGTGCTCTTCATAGGAATGGAGACTGTTTCCGTTGTTTGTTCTCCTTTCTTCCATCCAGCAAAGTAATCATTGACTTTGGGGTAGTTAGAGCCAGGGTACAGAGAAGTTCCATCTCAGGATTTGACAAGTGCTATGACCGTGGCGCTGTCGCCAGGTGGCGGTGTTGCGCAACGACATTCACTTTTCACACACACACACTTCAGGAAGGAAATAATTTCTCTGCAGAGGAGTTTTTTCGTTCTTACACGAACATATGTGTCAGGGATTTGTGTGCTTAACATTTCTTTCTTTCCCCTCTGCAGAAGAACATCCCATCAAGAGTCGCTGAGAATGGGGCGGGTTTTAGCTAGTGATGTGGGAGGGGGGGAAAATGTCGATGATGTGACTTGAAATGTTTTACTGTTGTGTGTTGTTTCCCTTCCTTTCCTTTTCATGTCAGGTCCAGGCACAACTGTCAGTTTCCAAAGTTTTTTTTTGAGATTTTCAGCTGGTCTCTGGATCAGGTTATGTTATCTCCTGTTGGAGAGATGGCTTGTTCCAGACACTGGGGACCAGTGTCAAATCACTGGGGGGAGAGTGTAGCGGGCATGTACTATTTAGGGGAGACATCTGGGTGGTAGCATTACCCAGATGCACTGATTTGAAGAATAGGGCTGTATTCTGTTCGGGTGAGGACATCAGTGGTGCAAAGTTCCCTGCGGCTCACTGGGTGGCGCTGTCGCTCTGGGCCGGGGTTAAACCACTACTGCAGTGCCGTACCCTTTGTGACCTCTCGCGGCAGCTGTACTGCGGGGCGGGGAACCCGCTGTGCTTGCTGGGGGAGGGTATAAGGGGGGCGGACATCTTTGCCACGAGGTCCGAGTCCCAGGCACCTTCAGCCTGAGGGCTGCTGTCCATGTTCGGTGTTCAGGCGCCCTTGGCCTGTACACGAGAAGTTCGTGTTCCATCCCAGACACCTTCAGTCTGGGGTGAGGTACTCGGCCGGAGGCCTGGGGCCCAGTATCTTCCCCTGGTTCCCGCGAGGGAGGGATCGTCCTAAGGTGCCCTGGGTGTTGGGCACCTGAATCCAGGGCATAAGGGACCGGAGAGGGGACACTTTGTGAAGCTGGTGCAGCATATTGCCAGTGTCGGGTGGACCTCCGGAGACCGCTCGGATGGATATCTTTCTCCAACAAGGGCCTATTCATAAAGGAAGGTAATTCATGTTCTGTGACCGGTGGCAGCGGTACATCTAGTCAATTCAGGTTGGTGGCAGAGACCTGCTATTAGGCCTGTGGCAGGGGCCTCAATAGTTCACCCGGTCGGTGGCAGCGACTGTGCGCCAAGCCTATTCGCTAAAGAAGGAATAGGAGAGTTCATTGTGCCTGGGCCTATTCGTATCCACACCCTGTTTGTTCGTTTAAAGTTCAACTGATACTGTTCATATGTGAAGAAGAATAAAGGAGTGTTGGACTTTTTATGGTGTGGGGCTCTATTACTGACAGTCAAACTTGCCCTCTGCAGGAGGGCCAGAGGCTCCATCCAGAACACAGGACTCGGAGGTGAAATAGTGTTGGCCTTCACTTCTACATCTTAGAGGACATGGGCCGTAGTGAACCTCATCTTCTTCCCGCTTACCCCTAGACAAGCAAGCCATTTTATTTACTAAAAGCGAACGGAGGGTGAGGTCGCTACATATGCATGAAAACTGTCCATTAGGAAGTGTTTGTAGGCAGGTTAAGGTGGGACCACTAGGCCCACTTAAATTAGAAGTTCAGCCAAAAACGAACTAACTGTAAACAGTGGTGGAATTATAGGGGTCGCTGAGGTCGCCATGGCGACTGGGCTCCTTGCTGCAGGGGGCCCTTGAGGGCCCCCTGTACTCTTCGATAGGAGGAGCGGCAAGAGCGGCTGAGACGAGCTCCCTGATCGTCAGCCGAACTGTAATGGCACTGTGCGGGGAGCTCGTCACATTAACCTAAAGTGAAAGCACAGTGTTTTTTTATCAGACTATCTATCTACTACTGTATGTGTGTTTATATGTTTGTGCATGTATGTGTGTGCATATGTATATGTATGTGTGTGTGCACATGTATGTATGTGAGTGTGCATATGTATATGTATGTGTGTGTGTGTGTGTGTGTGTGCATATGTATGTATGTATGTGAGTGTGCATATGTATATGTATGTGTGTGTGCATATTAGTGATGAGCCGAACACCCCCGGGTTCGGTTCGCACCAGAACCCGTGAACGGACCGAAAGTTTGCACGAACGTTAGAACCCTATTAAATACAATGGATGCGAACGTTTGAAATCTAAAGTGCTAATTATAATGACTATTATGCATGTTATTGTCCTAAAAAGGGTTTGGGAACCCGGGTTCTGCACCAGGGGACATGTATCAATGCAAAAAGAAGTTTTAAAAACGGCCGTTTTTCGGGAGCAGTCATTTTAATGATGCATAAAGTGAAAAAAAAAAGTCAAATATTTCTTTAAATATCGTACCTGGGGGGTGTCTAAAGTATGCCTGTGAAGTGCCACGTGTTTCCCGTGTTTAGAACTGTCCCTGCACAAAATTACATTTCTAAAGGAAAAAAAGCCATTTAAAACTGCTTGCGGCTTTAATGTAATGTCTGGTCCCGGTAATATGGATGAAAATCTTTAAGAAAAATGGCATAGCTACCCCATCACCCCCCCCCCCCCTACTCCAGCCCATTACCAGCCCCTTTGGGTCTTGTATGGATATTAAGGGGAACCCCGCACACAAAAGAAAAAAGACCCTATATACTCTGAACAGCCGTATACAGGCGGTGCATACAAGACAGGGACTGTAGGATTGTTCTTATGTAGAATCTGTTTGTAATTTTGAACAGGTACATTGTTTAAGTGTAGCTCCAGCCCAAAAATCTATTTTTAAGCTTTTTGAAAAACATAGGGAAGGGTTATCACCCCTGTAACATTTGTTTTGCTGTCTGTGCAGTGTGCACCTGTTCAGAACAGTTCACCTCACTTTCCGTCCTAATGACAAATGTTTTTTGAAAATTTTGGGTTTTTATTGAAACAAGAATTCGTGATAAAGCATCAGTGGAGAGGAGACACTTTTTTTCCCATATTAACCCTTACAGGAGAGAATTTGCCTTCCTAGGGGTAGATTTCCTCTCACTTCCTGTTGTATCCTTCCGTTTGCAAGGAGGAGTCGTTTGTAAGTTGGATGTTTGAAAGTACGGGCCTGCCGTATATACTCTGCTGAAATTTGCCCCTTACATGTTGGTGTTGCCACAACACTGTGAGCCCTCACAGTTACTCTTGGTGGGCACATGAATGGGCCCTGCTGTGAATTATTAGATCAAGAATTGTAATTGCATGCCCCTGTTGAACAGGGGCTGAAAAATTGGGCCTTTGGTGGTGGTGGTGGTGGTGTTGACACAACACTGTAAGGCCTCACAGTTACTCTTGGTGGGCGCAGGAATGGGCCCTGCTGTGAATTATTAGATCAAGAATTGTAATTACATGCCCCTGTTAAACAGGGGCAGAAAAATTGGGCCTTAGGCACTGGTGCCACAACACTGCAACCCCTCACAGATACTGTGCTTGGAGCAGAGCAATGAGCCCTGTTGCAAAGTATTGCATCAAAAATTTTAATTACACGCCCCTGTTAAACAGGGGCTGAAAAATTGGGCCTTAGCCACTGGTGCTGGTGCCACAACACTGCAACCTCTCCCAGATACTCTAATTGGAGTGCAGGAATGAGCCCTGCTGCAAAGCATTGCATAAAAAATTGTAATTACATGCCCCTGTTAAACAGGGGCTGAAAAATTGGGCCTTAGCCACTGGTGGCGGCACCCAGAAACAAAAATGTTCTTCCAAGCTATCATCATCAATCGGATCATTGAGGAGGAGGAGGATAGTCAGTCAACATAACAGGACAGTCTCTCAGCATCAGCATCAGTCTTGAAGGGATGTGACATTTGAAAATAAATTAGTCTGTTATATCAGCTTCAGGTGTTTGGTAGCTGGTGGTGATCCAAGACTGGTTCATCTTTATGAAGGTCAGTCGATCAACCGAGTCGGTGGACAGGCGCACCCTGTGATCCGTGACAAATCCTCCAGCAGCACTGAATGTGCAGTCTGAAAGAACGCTGGATGCAGGACAGGCCAGTAGCTCAATTGCATACTGTGCAAGCTCTGGCCAGTGATCCATCCTCAAGACCCAGTAAGCCAGAGGATTTTCGGTGGGGAAGGTGTCCAAGTCTGACCTTGCCCCTAGGTATTCCTGCACCATGGATATCAGACGCTGGCAATGGTTGCTGGAACCGATCATACCTTGGGGCTGCGGACTAAAGAATTGTCTGAACGCATCGGTCAGACGGCCACCTTCCCCACCTCTCCTTCTTTGACTGACCGAAGCCTCAGCAACTCGTTGTCCAGGACCAGGAGTTTGCAACCTCCCAGTCTCTGGGAACGCGTTGCACAGACCTTTCTGCAAGGCCTCCCGGAGTTGTCTCATCCTCTGCTCCCTCTGCGACGGTAAGATAAGGTCCGCAACCTTACCCTTGTACCGTGGATCAAGGAGAGTGGCCATCCAGTAATGGTCCCTCTCCTTGATCCGAAGAATATGAGGATCCTTCCGCAGACTTTGCAGGATCAGGGAGGCCATGCAGCGTAGGTTAGCTGAGGCATTCGGTCCGGAGTCCTCTGGGTCACTAAGGACGACATGATCCGCAGCCACCTCCTCCCAGCCACGTACAAGTCCACGGGTTTCTTGGGACTGTAAATCATCCCTAAAAGACTGCTGCTGATGATGCTGAGTGCCAGGCTCCACCTCCATGCTGACACAATCCTCCTCCTCCTCCTCTTCCTGTGCGATGGGTGGGACAGAAGGAACACTGTCTGGGTAAAGGGGGCCTTGAGAGGCAAGGAAGTCCTCCTCTTCCTGCCTCTGTTCTGCCTCAAGTGCCCTGTCCATTATTCCATGCAGCGTATGTTCCAACAGGTGGACAAGAGGTACAGTGTCACTGATGCATGCACTGTCACTGCTCACCATCCTCGTGGCCTCCTCAAATGGTGCCAGGACAGTGCATGCATCCCTGATCATGCCCCACTGGCGTGGTGAAAAAAACCCGAGCTCCCCTGACCCTGTCCTGGTGCCGTAGTCGCACAGGTACTCATTGATGGCCCTCTGCTGCGTGTGCAGCCGCTGCAGCATGGCCAACGTTGAGTTCCACCTGGTGGGCATGTCACATATAAGGCGGTTCTTGGGCAGGTCCAACTCCTTTTGCAGCTCAGCCAGGCGAGCACTGGCATTATAAGATCTGCGGAAATGCACACAGACTTTCCTGGCCTGCGTCAGGACATCCTGTAAGCCCGGGTACCTGCCCAAGAACCACTGCACCACCAGGTTAAGGACGTGAGCCACACAGGGCACATGGGTCAGTTGTCCCTGTCGGAGGGCGGATAGGAGGTTGGTGCCATTGTCGCAAACCACCATTCCTGGCTTACGCTGGCGTGGCGTCAACCACCTCTCGGCCTGCCCCTGCAGAGCAGACAGAACCTCTGCCCCAGTGTGGCTCCTGTCCCCCAAACACACCAGCGCAAGCACAGCATGGCATCTTTTTGCCTGCGTACTTGCATAGCCCCTTGAACGCCTACGGGCACCGCTGGTTCCGAGGACAAAGCCCAGGAAGAGGCCATGGAGGAAGAAGAAGAGGAGGGGGTGGAGGAGAGAGGTGTGTCACAACCAGTAGTAGCATTTTGGAGGCGTGGCGGCGGAACAACCTCCAACACTACTGCACCTTGTCCTGCATCCTTCCCAGCTGCCAAAAGAGTGACCCAATGGGCCGTGAAAGAAAGGTAGCGTCCCTTTCTATGCCTGCTGGACCATGAGTCAGCGGTAATATTCACCTTACCGCTGACCGCTCTGTCCAGCGAGGCCAAGACATTGCCTTCCACATGCCGGTAGAGAGCCGAAATCGCCTTCCGTGAGAAAAAGTGGCGTTTGGGAACCTGCCACTGAGGGACCGCACATTGCACAAACTCACGGAAGGGGGCCGAGTCTACCAACTGAAAAGGCAGCAGTTGAAGCGCTAGCAATTTAGCCAAGCTAGCATTCAACCGCTGGGCATGTGGATGGCTGGGAGTGAACTTCTTTCGACGGTCCAGCAGCTGGGGCAGGGAAATTTGGACGTCGGTGTACTGCTAGCAGAGTGCCCGCAAGTACTTGGCTGTGACACACCTAATTCTACACCTTCATTCCTCTCAGTGGAGGTTTCAGAGAGGACTGAAGGTATAGTGGGGTTGGAGATCCGAGCTGATGCGGTGCAAGGAGAGGTCTGCTTTGTTCTTTGGTGTGAGTCTTTAAGGTAGGCTTGCCAACGAGCTGCATGGCAGGTCAACATATGTCTGGTCAAGCATGTGGTGTCCAAGCGGGTGATGTTTTGGCCACACGATATACGCTTGAGACATATGTTGCAAACAGCCGCTGTGCGATCTGATGTACTCGACTCAAAAAAGGCCCACACCAAAGAACTTTTTGAATAACGGGCAGAGGCAGCGCCCTGCACAGGTGGAGCTCTGCGGTGTGATTCCGTCGGTGTGCTGCCCTTACGCTGGCCCCCCGAGGGCATCCTGCCTCGTTGGAGATGTGCCTCCTCCTCCTCCTCCTCCTCCTCTCTCTTATTAGGCACCCACGTGGAGTCAGTGACCTCATCATCCCCTCCCTCCTCATCACTGGAGCCAATCTGGCAGTATGCTGCAGCTGCTGGAACATGACTGCCAGATTGGTGTCCTTCTTGAGCATCCCCTCTCTCTGCTCTCACGCTACTGCCTTCCTCTAGCTGGGTATCATCATCAGACCCTTCGAAACGCTGGGCATCCTCCTGGAGCATGTACCCAACACTGTGCTTAAACAGTTCGGGGGACTCCTCAGGAGGACATGGTTTGTCTAGGGATGGAGTGACTGATGATGACATTGATACCAGAGAAGAAGACGCTTTGGCAGCTGCTTTGCCAATACCCTGAGCCTGGGTGAGAGAGGATGAGGAGGATGAGGAGGGCTTGGTCATCCACTCTACCAAGTCTTCGGCATGATGCGGCTCAACACGTCCAGCTGCCGAAAAGAAGGACAAGCGTGTCCCATGGCCACGTGCTGATGGCGATGCACCGCGTCCACGACCAGCACTGTTGTCTCTAGACACAGAGCCTGCTTGCCCTCTTTTATTGGCTCCTGACTGTCTGCCTCTCCTTGTTTGCCTTCCAGACATTCTAATGGCCTGCAGGGAGATGGGAAAACCAGCAATAAGGCCTAGCTTCAGGAGTATATTTTGCAGCAATCACACTACGCCTGCTGTAAGTGCTGCAAATGCCTGTTGGTGTAACACACCAGGAAAACACAGCAATACGGGCTAGCTTCAGGTGTATAATGTGCAGGAGGCACACTCCGCCCGCTGTAAGTGCTGCAAATGCCTGTTGGTGTAACACACCAGGAAAACACAGCAATACGGGCTGACTTCAGGTGTATAATGTGCAGGAGGCACACTCCGCCCGCTGTAAGTGCTGAAAATGCCTGTTGGTGTAACACACCAGGAAAACACAGCAATACGGGCTAACTTCAGGTGTATAATGTGCAGGAGGCACACTCCGCCCACTGTAAGTGCTGCAAATGCCTGTTGGTGTAACACACCAGGAAAACACAGCAATACGGGCTAACTTCAGCTGTATAATGTGCAGGAGGCACACTCCGCTCGCTGTAAGTGCTGCAAATGCCTGTTGGTGTAACACACCAGGAAAACACAGCAATACGGGCTGACTTCAGGTGTATAATGTGCAGGAGGCACACTCCGCCCGCTGTAAGTGCTGCAAATGCCTGTTGGTGTAACACACCAGGAAAACACAGCAATACGGGCTAACTTCAGGTGTATAATGTGCAGGAGGCACACTCCGCCCACTGTAAGTGCTGCAAATGCCTGTTGGTGTAACACACCAGGAAAACACAGCAATACGGGCTAACTTCAGCTGTATAATGTGCAGGAGGCACACTCCGCTCGCTGTAAGTGCTGCAAATGCCTGTTGGTGTAACACACCAGGAAAACACAGCAATACGGGCTAACTTCAGGTGTATAATGTGCAGGAGGCACACTCCGCCCGCTGTAAGTGCTGCAAATGCCTGTTGGTGTAACACACTAGGAAAACACAGCAATAAGGCCTAGCTTTAGGTGTATACTGTGCAGGAGGCTTAGCAACAATGACACTGACACTGTCCCCTGCCTACCCTTCTCTCTCCCTGCACACAAGGTTTATCAAAGAATATGACACTGACACTCTCCCTGCCTATCCTTCTCTCTCCCTGCACACAAGGTTTATCAAAGACTATGACACTGACACTCTCCCTGCCTATCCTTCTCTCTCCCTGCACACAAGGTTTAGTAAAGAATATGACACTGACACTGTCCCCTGCCTATCCTTCTCTCTCCCTGCACACAAGGTTTATCAAAGAAAATGACACTGACACTCTCCCTGCCTATCCTTCTCTCTCCCTGCACACAAGGTTTAGTAAAGAATATGACACTGACACTGTCCCCTGCCTATCCTTCTCTCTCCCTGCACACAAGGTTTATCAAAGAATATGACACTGACACTCCCCCTGCCTATCCTTCTCTCTCCCTGCACACAAGGTTTAGTAAAGAATATGACACTGACACTGTCCCCTGCCTATCCTTCTCTCTACCTGCACACAAGGTTTATCAAAGAAAATGACACTGAGGCCTCGTACACACGACCGATTTTCTCGTCGTAAAAAACACGTCGTTTTTTTCGACGAGATTCTTGTTAAGCTTGTCGATTTTCTCGTCAAGCTTTCTATGCGTACACACTGTCATTTCCCAATTTCCTCGTGGTTCTCTGCGCTCACGTCCAGCACGTACGACGGCACTATAAAGGGGAAGATCTTTTTTCTTGGCGCCACCCCTTGGGCTGCTTTTGCTGATCTCGTGTTACCGCGTGTGAAGTAAAAGTTTGGGAAGAGACGATTCGCGCTTTTCAGTCTTCGTACTTTTCAGATCGTTTTCTGCCGTTCAGTTTGTGCTTGTGGGTTCGTATCTTGACTTTCAGGGCGTCTAGGCAGGTCGTATCTGTTTTACAGTGCGTTCTTGCCTGTTCGTTTCTGAATTTCAGTTCGTTATTCATAGGCCTTGCTGTTCTAAAGTGCGTTCTGTTCTGTACGTTCTGATTAGACGACCGTTTCCTAGCCATGTCGCCTGGACGTTCTCGTCGTCGAGTTCGTGCTGTGCGTGCGCTTGGTGTTGGTCTGCTTGTTTTGGACCAAGACCAGTCCATGAATGGTGTGAGGAGGAGTTCATGGACCAAGAATTGGTTGCTCCAGCGGGACCAATTCTGCCACATGCCTCTGCTGCGGGAGATCGTCGAGAATAATCCTGAGGACTACAGGAATTTTCTGAGGATGTCTGACCCCGTTTTTCAGGAACTGTTGGCTTTGGTGTCCCCCTATATTACCAGGAAGGACACCGTTATGCGGGAAGCCATCAGTGCTGAGCAGAGGCTCATCGCCACGTTGCGTTACCTGGCGACAGGGAGAAGTCTTCAGGACTTGAAGTTCACCACAGGCATCTCCCCCCAGGCTCTGGGCCTCATAATCCCAGACACCTGTTCTGCTATTATACAAGTCCTGCAGGAGGACTATATTAGGGTAAGTTTTCTCCCTTCACATCACATTTTATGTATTACATGTATGCTAATGTATTGTATTTCTTTCATCCTTTCCTAATTACCATGATTGTAATATGCTGAGAATGTCCCCTTTGTCCCCATGCATGCTGGAAGTTTTTAAATGCCCCTTTTTTATCCTCCCTAAATATTTCCCCTCACTAACTTTTCCAGCAGGGGCGCCTGTTGCTCCAAATGTTGGGGGGTTACAACCCCAATTTCGGAAATAAACTTCCTCCTTTTTTGCTCTGTTGCCTAATAAACGCCCCCAGTTGTCCCCTCCAATGCAGCCATTTAGTCCCCTCTATTGCAGCCAGTTTCCCCCCAGCCCTGCACTTACCTTCTTGTGGTCAGCGCCATCCTTCTTCTGTCCTTGATGTCTTCTCCTTCCCTTCATGTTGCATCAGCCAATCATGTTACCATTAAACAGACTTGGTGAACATGATTGCCAGAGCTGCCTGTCAGTGTTTACACAAGGAATGCCCCCTCCTTGCGTCCCCGATTTTTCTTTGAGGAAGCCAATTACATCCCTCAGGTTGTAATTTGCAAGACTTTTTTAATACCTGTTTCTGCTCTGCAATTTTAACCCCCTAAATGACGCAATTAATCATATGTCGGTCGCTTTACAAGAGGCCATCCACCTGAATAGTGTGCGGCATAGACAATACATAGGTTCATGCAACGCATGAACCTATGTATTGTTCTGAGTGATGGGCACAGGAGAGAGGGGACAGTGCTCCAGCGCCCACTCTGGACGCACCGCCACTGCAATGCTATCCTGTGGCCAAACACATCTCCCCCCCCAAAATAATTTAGTAATGGCCCATCAGAGGGGGTGATGAATATGATAAATGAGCCTTCCATTATACTTTTTTTACACACCTTAATAAACGTATAATTAGATTGATGTTGGTCTCTAATTTTTTGGTCTTGAATTTGCTTGTAATGTATGCCTTTGTTTTTCTAATATTATTTCATCTTGTTTCACTCCACAGCTTCCTTCAACGCCACAGGAATGGCAGACTGTGGCATCGGAGTTTGCCACGCGGTGGGACTTCCCCAACTGCGGTGGTGCCATAGACGGGAAGCACGTCCGCATCGTGCCGCCACCCCGTTCTGGATCCTACTACTACAACTACAAGGGGTTTCATAGCATTGTGCTGATGGCGGTGGTGTCAGCACGGTATGAATTCCTCTATGTTGATGTAGGGAAGAATGGCCGGATGTCCGATGGGGGATCCTTCATCCAGACGGAGTTTGCCCTCCGTCTCCAGAGTGACGACCTTGCATTGCCACCGGATGCAGGGAATATTGAAGGACTCCCCTTTGTTTTCTTGGCTGATGAAGCCTTCGGACTCGGACGGCATCTTATGAGGCCATTTCCACAGAGGACCCTGACCCCAGAGAAGAGTGTGTTCAATTACCGGCTGGCCAGGGCCCGAAGAGTCGTTGAAAATGCCTTCGGCATAATGGCCAGCCGGTTCCGCCTTTTTATGACTTCCATCCACTTGGCGGACTACAAAATAAACTATGTAGTGTTATGCTGCTGTGTGCTACACAATTTTCTTTGCCGCAAAGCGAATTCATATATGGCCTCAGTTTTGCCAGAGGCTGGACTTTCCCCTGCAAATCCCCTTCCGGGCCTGGAATCTGCCCGTCTTGGCTTGCCCCCCCAAAATGCCCGTGTGGTTCGGGACAAATACATGGAGTATTTCACGGGTAGGGGGGCAATTCCTATGCCAGCCTATGTCTAAGTATCCCAATAAAAATCTTGTTTAAACCTTTAATTATTTGTTCTTTCCTGTCTCCTGGTTTGTCTTTGTGCATTTGTAGTGGCAAGTGTATTTTACTTTAGTAAATAACAACCAATTTCACTATGTTACCTTACAAAAGAACCAAATAAGCTTAGAGTGTATTATAAAAAGAAGCTACACGTTGTTTGTGGTCAAATATTTTACTCTCTGCACATTTTTTTTTGTTTTACTTTGGGGTTGGCCTGACCACAACCCGTCAAATTTTGGCTTATGAAAATACAAAAATACCACTTGCATTTCTAAAATGACAACATTGGATACCTCTGAGCAATCTGAGACATTCAGTTACACAAACTATGTCTCTATGTGCCCGTCCTAATATGGGGTCCTGCCACCCCTTGCCCAGCCAAAAATTCAATATGCACACATTTTTACTTTTTTGCAAATAGGAAGTTTACAATCCTGATCCCTATTGTCAACATGTGCTATCTGCCATCAGGGGTGATCAATGGATGTGTTTTGGGGGTGCATCCCCTTCCTCAGTTCACCGACTTTTGATACGAGGAAGGGGTTGCACCCACAAAAGACGTACATGGATATCCCCTGATGGCAGATAGCACATGTTCACACACTGTGTGCATATTCAATTTTTGGCTGCTTTGTTACTCAAAAAATTAGTAAAAATATAAAAACAAACATGTAAAAACAAATGTGTTTGGATGGCTTATTGAATTCTCCCCAAAACATCGAGAATGTCTTTAAATGTTTGTTCCATCACATGGATTCTTTGTTTAATAAGGTCCAGTTCCGTGCTACATTCCATCACTTGCTGGATGAGGCGGAGGGCACTGTCAGCAGAGAACGGTGTGCTATCCTTCACAACATTTCCATCCCCTAAAAACCATAAAAAAAAATTAATAAAACTCTGCAGGCCTACCTCGCTTACCTTAAGCTGTGGTGTCAGATACTGACCTGTTGTGGTGACCAGATCCACAACGTCATCCACCTCTCCTTCCTGCACTTCTCCTTCCTCCACCTCAACTTCCTGCACATCTTTCGGTTGTGGATCTTTGGGAGTTTGGGGTTGCTTGGAAGTTGTGGGGTGCATGTGCTCCCTGGAGTGTCCTCCTCCCAGTCTTCTCTCCCCTATGAGAATAAAACCAAAGGTCTATTTATCACACTGTAAAAATCTCATTTTTAAACTTAAAACAGGCTAAATTGTTTGGAAGTGGGGTACAAGTGTGTGTTTGTGCGGAATTTAAAGAAAAATGCATTCTTTATGACCCCAAATAGGTTTATTATTCACATTTGGATGTAATTTTTTGGACATGGAGGCACCACAAATAAACTCTGATGCACCTGTGTGGGACACCCAAAAAAGGCGGGTCTGGTGGCCCACACTATAGTGCTCCAAAGTACAGATGTGGAAGCAGCTGCTGAGTGTCCTCTCCTTTACACTGATTAAAGTTTGCATTTCATTCTCCTTACAAACACATCATCTAGACTTTAAAATTATCCACAATACTTGATCAAAAATGGCAGATGTCTAATTACTTTTGGGGGTCTTAAATAAGCCAAAACCACGGATAGTGGCCGAACGAAGTGTCGGTAACGTAACGAACGATTACTGTGCCCAACCTAGTTCAAAATAATACATTTTGGAAGGGAGTCCAATATGCTTTAAAAAAAAAAAAAGTCAGTTTCTAAAAAGATTAATAGCAGAAAGGTCGTCATTTTACTTACTTTTAGCGAGCATCCTCTTTATGCTCCTCAACTGGTCTGGCTCCCTCAGTTTGAGGTCTGACCACCTCTTTCTGAGCTGCTCATTTGAGCGTTTCACCCCGAACTTCGCCCTCAGACTCTTCACAACTTTAGTGAGGATTTTGGCCTTCCTTCTATTTGGTTTGCTATACGGCCCATGCTTGGCATCATAATCAGCCTTGACCAAGATGTCCACCATCTCCGCCATCTCCGCCAAAGACATATTCGATGCCTTGAATCTCCTCCTTGATCGTGACGTGTCCTCGGTCTCCGGGCTTGTCTCCTCGCTAGTTGCGGAATTATCAGACACCTGCTGTAACTCCGCCATATCTGTCTGCGCGCCGAAAGAGAAGGGGCGGGGAAAAGATGTTAGTTAGAACGTCATGGGCGGGCGACGTGTGCGGAGCGACGTGTTCGAATTTGGACGCATGCGTGGTGTGTATATAGCAAACACACATGTGACTATAGTACGTTCGGTGTGCGGAGAGAGGAGTTCAAGTGACGGACGTGCGAACGAAGGTATGTGATTTTGTGAGACTTGTTAAAATTGTTGGCCTATACTGTCTTGAGATTGTTGGAGGATATATATGGTGACTAGGATGTGAAGGAGGTTAGACTGTTTGCCTCACATTATTTAAATATAATTTATTTTACTTGCAGATACAATATGAATGTATTTATTAGCGACAAAGAGTTCCTGGCGGAATTTATTGACCGGGTAAGGGAGCTGCCGGCTCTGTGGGAGACCAAAAACCCCATCCATAAAAAAAAAGGGGTGAGAAAAGCAGCGCTGGAGAAGCTGCTCCCATTTGTGCATACCAAGGTGCCCACAGCCACAGCAAAACAAGTGGACACTAAAATTGGGAGCTTGAGAGGTACCTACAGGACTGAACGCTCTAAGGTGCTGGCTTCTCAGAGGTCAGGAGCAGCAGCAGATGATGTTTATGTCCCGGTTTTGTGGTACTACAGCAGGATGTCCTTCCTGGATGACCACATTGAGCCAAGGCCATCACTCTCCACTCTTCCCCCCAGACTTCCCTGCAGCCAACCTGAGCCTTCTCTGGAGCAAGAGGAGGCAGCCATCCTGGATGATCCTGATTTGGCCATCTGGAGCCAGGTATAGTATTAACTGAAAATGTAGTGGGATAAAATTAATGTTTCCCAAATATGTCAGGATGAGAAACATACATTATTTTGTATTCAACAAGTGAAATCATGATCTGTAGACATTATTCTGCACTTAATTGTGTGGTAAATAGTCAAGCTGATGTAGTGGTAAATTTAAAGCAAGGATTTATGCATTTACATTCTAATTGCTTCCATCAGGATTACAAAGTTTGATGCAAAGATTAAACCAACATATTAAACTATGTTTCTTTTTCATACACAGGATGAAATCAGCCAGGAGGAGGGTCTGGAAACTGTCAGGCAGGAGGAGGAAGGGCCCAGTGGCAGCCAGGAGGTGGCAGGGCCCAGTGGCAGCCAGGAGGTGGCAGGGCCCAGTGGCAGCCAGGAGGTGGCAGGGCCCAGTGGCAGCCAGGAGGTGGCAGGGCCCAGTGGCAGCCAGGAGGTGGCAGGGCCCAGTGGCAGCCAGGAGGTGGCAGGGCCCAGTGGCAGACAGGAGGTGGCAGGGCCCAGTGGCAGCCAGGAGGTGGCAGGGCCCAGTGGCAGACAGGAGGTGGCAGGGCAAAGGAGAAGCACCAGATCCCAGGTGCCTCCCATCAGGCTTCACAAAAGAGGCAGGAGGGACAGGACCACCAGTGAGGCAGCAATGGCCCTTATTAAAGAGGCCCATGCCACCCTCAAGGAGCCCACATCCCCTGAAGAGGCCATTGCCGGCCTAGTGGAGGCTAAGTTCAAGGTGATGAGCATGGAGCAACGCCTCCTATGCGAACCCCTGCTCATCACCTTGCTCAACAAGGGGGTGATGGAGCAAATTACCCCCAATACCGCCATATGTGAGGTGGCCCAACTGACCCAACCTCAACCTCCACCTCCACCTTCCTCTTCTGCCCCACCCCCTTCTGCTACCCCTCCACCTTCTGCCCCACCCCCTTCTGCTACACCTCCACCTTCTTCTTCTGCCCCACCCCCTTCTGCTACACCTCCACCTTCTGCCCCACCCCCTTCTGCTACACCTCCACCTTCTGCCCCACCCCCTTCTGCTACACCTCCACCTTCTTCTTCTGCCCCACCCCCTTCTGCTACACCTCCACCTCCTCCTCCTGACAGGAGTACCCCTCCAGTGGGCCAGCCTCCAGCTAAACGAAGAAGGAAGGCTTCAGTAAAGGCTGCAGGGAAGGTTGCCAGGAAGAAGAGGAAGTGATGGCCTTGCTTCATTGTGGTCGCACTGGTCGGACAGAAGGCAGCCTGTTGTAGTACCACACACTTGGGACATATATCTCACCTGCTGCTGTTCCTGACCTCTGGGAGGCCAGCATCAGATTGTGTTCTGAAATGTGGGCCTTCTCAAGCTCCCAATTTTAGTGTCCACACAGGGTTGCTGTGTGCTCTGGGGTCCCTGGGATGCACAAATGGCAGCAGCTTCTCCAGCGCTGCCTTCTCTTTATTTAATTTATAAACATGAATAAATGTGTTTTTTGTTTAAGTTCATACTTGACTATGTGTATTTTTAAATAAAAAAAAACAAGCTTTGGAGTAAGCAGATACATTTGACTGACAATAAAAGGCACAGATATCACCCCCCCAAAAGAATAACTAAATCTGATTAGCTCAAAAACATGGTGTGAAATTTTAAAAATATAGATTAGAAAATTAAATGGGAGATCGCTATCAAAACATTGAGAAATTATAATTAACATCATTTTGAAAAATCTAACCATTTAAATTATTCCTAAAAACTTGCACGATATAATACACATAAATCTTATAAAGAGCAGCATGAAAAAGGTTAAAAATAAGGCATAACTCTGTGTGAATATCAGCAGCAAAAGAAGGTCTCTCGTTTTGATTAATGTAACATTCTAACGAAGAATTCAATGCAGAACATTTAAACGATGAAATATTTATGAGCGTGACGAATGTGCTCTCTCCATTATGAAGGCTTGTTTTACCAGAAGATGCGCTCCCGTCTCATAGTTGCTTGTGAGCATGCGCGCTTTTGGAAGAGTCGTAAAAGCATACACACGAACCATTTTCTCGTCACAAAACAGGCCGACGAGAAACACGACGAGGAAATCTGGACTCCTGACGAGAAAATAGAGAGCAGGTTCTCTATTTTCTCGTCGAGATTCTCGTCAAGTTTCTCGTCGTAAAACCATACACACGAACGTTTTTCTAGACAAAAAAACTCTCGCGGCACTTTTCTTGACTGTTTACGACGAGAAAATCGGTCGTGTGTACGAGGCCTGACACTCTCCCTGCCTATCCTTCTCTCTCCCTGCACACAAGGTTTAGCAAAGAATATGACACTGACACTGTCCCCTGCCTATCCTTCTCTCTCCCTGCACACAAGGTTTAGCAAAGAATATGACACGGACACTCTTCCTGCCTATCCTTCTCTCTCCCTGCACACAAGAATAGCACAAAGAATATCAACACTGTCCCTGCCTATCCTTCTCTTTCCCTGCGTCGGAACACACTACACAAGGCCGCCGCGCTGGCGGCCTTTTATAGTGTGGGGCGTGTGCTAAACCCCCTGAGCTATAATTGGCCACAGGCAACCTGCCTGTGGCCAATTATGGCTCTCCTAGCTGCCGGCGCTGTGATTGGCCAAGCATGCGGGGTCACAGTGCATGCTTGGCCAATCACAGCGCCGGGATTGCACTGCGATGGCGCAGTGTATTGTGGGCCGTTCGCGTCACTCGAATTTGGCACGAACGGCCCAAATCGTTCGATGTTCGCCAAACGGTCGAACAGCCGATGTTCGAATCGAACGTATGTTCGACTCGAACACCGAGCTCATCCCTAGTGTATATGTATGTGAGTGTGCATATGTATATGTATGTGTGTGTGTGCTTATGTATGTATGTGAGTGTGCATGTATGTGCATGTGTTTTTGTTATGTCCCTTAGACACGGGGTCTCTCAGAGTTTTGCTAGCAATGCTAAAGTATCTGCTCAGCAAGTTACACACAGGCCAGATGAACTTCTTAAACATGGAAGGGTTTATTACTCACTCAGAACATGATGACTTGTTACATGGAGGAGTCCTAATACAACAGGCTTCTGTCATTACCAGATCTATGCATATCATGCTGCTGCTGCTTCCCAGTCTCACACACCACTCTCACTACTTCCTGGTACAGCCCCTTCCCAGCATGCACCAGGAGAAAAAGGTGAAGGGTCACACAGTGTTCCAGCACAAACATCACATCTCCTCTTTTTCCCATAAAAAAAAAAAAAAAAAAAACAATAGGAAAAAAATAAATAAAATAAACATAACAAGAGAACAAAATACTCAACACATAAAGAAACAAGGCAAGCAGGATCAGTTCAGCAAGTAGTATCTCCAACTCAGTTCTGTGGCTCCCGCATCACATTATGAGCCCTTTGTCTCTGTTTCCTGACCTCCAAAGTGTCCTGTAAGATTTCAGTGCTTTGCCAACGAGGAGTTTGATGTCTTTGGCGGGCAGACTTACGAAGTGGCACAGCACCAGGAGGGGTAGAGTCTGTCAAAGGTTCTGGAGGTGTCAGTGGGTGTCCAACAGACAAATCAGTCTCTGCAACTCCAGGCACATGTCCGGGCTTCTCAGGAATACGGTCACCAACCGCTTCAAGAGTTGGTTGTAAACTTGTAGGATCATGCCAGACACCATGCCATATGTCACCAGTAGAGCCCTGAGTAGACTCTGGTGGTTGGGTAGAAAGAGAGGTCGGGTTTGTTTCTACTGGCAGGCAAATGCGCTTTCTCAATTGCGAAAGGTGTCTTCGAACACAAACGCCATTCTCCAGGCGAACAAGGTACATTCGTTGTCCAAGAGGTCCATCAATAATGCCAGGAAGCCAATGAGGCAAAACTCTGTAATTCCGAAACCATACAAGATCACCAGCACGGAATCCAGGACGGCCTGGCGGAGGAGGTGTCGGTGACTGTTCCTGTGGACGAACTAAATCCAGTTTGGTGTGGAGATGCCTGCCAAACATAAGAAAAGCTGGGGACAGCCCAGTAGCAGCGTGTTTTGTGTTTCGGTACATGGTCAAGAACTCCAGAAGCTTCTCCTCTGACAGTCCAACCTGGTCCAGAGTGGACAGTAAGTGCTTCTTAAACGTCTGCACAAACCGTTCTGCCAGCCCATTCGAGGCTGGATGATAAGGAGCTGTTTTGTAGTGTTGGATGCCCAAGCCACTGAGGAAGGATTGAAACTCATGCGATGTAAATTGAGTCCCATTGTCCGAGACTATGGCTGTTGGCAAGCCATATTGAGCAAAGAGCTTCCTTAAGACTAGAATGGTAGCAGCTGAGGTAACAGAAGGCATTTGAAAAACCTCTGGCCATTTTGAATGTGCATCTACTATGATCAAATACATTTTACCCTGGATTGGGCCAGCAAAATCAAGATGGAGTCTTGACCACGGTTCTGTCCGCCATGGCCAAGGTAGCAGGGTTCCTTTCTTTTGGGGTCGCTGAGCTTGACAGCACCCAGGACATTAAGCCACATAATCTTCAATTGCTGTGTCCATTTGAGGCCACCAAACATAGCTCCGGGCTCGCTGCTTCATGCGCACCACGCCAGGATGGCCCTCATGCAGTATCCTTAGCATGGTTGGTTGCAAATACTGAGGTACGATCACTCTGTTGCCCCACTGTAGGCAACCAGCATTAGTCACAAGCTCACATTTTCTGGCAAAGTACGGACGAAATTCACCTGGGACTTTCTCTGGCCATCCAGCCTGAACATATGAGAATATCTGAGACAGGACGGGATCTGTGACTGTATGTCTGGCAATTAAGGAGGTGGACATGCAGGAATTCGGCCTGTGTATTTCCACTATGCGTACGTCTCTTGGTGAGTGGTCTCCAATTGGCAATCTGGAAAACGCATCTGCATTGCCATGGGCATCATGGGAGCGGTATCTGATAGAATAAGTATAAGCTCCCAAGAATAAAGCGTACCTTTGTAAGCGAGATGCGGTTGTTGTAGAAATTCCTTTCTGAGGGTTCAGTATTGACAACAGAGGTTTGTGGTCAGTGATAAGTGTGAACTCCCGACCATAGATGTACGTATGAATTTTTTTGTGGCCCATACAATGGCCAAAGCTTCCTTGTCTATCTGGGAGTAGTTTTGCTCTGCTGAGGTTAAAGACCTGGAGGCAAAAGAAATGGGGCGCTCTGTGCCATCTGGCATGACATGGGAAAGCACAGCACCCAGTCCATAAGGCGAGGCGTCACAAGCCAAGGTGATGTGTTTCTTTAAATCATAGTGGACCAGAACTCGAGAAGACAGAATGAGTTCTTTAGAAAACCGAAAAGCTTCTTCACATTTGGCTGTCCATATCCATTTAGCTCTTGCATCCAGTAAGCGATGTAATGGGTAAAGCTGGTGTGTTAGGTTCGGCAAGAAACGGTGGTAGTAATTTAGGAGACCAAGGTAGGACCTGAGCTGTGTGACATTCTGGGGAGTAGGGGCATGGGTAAGGGCTTTAACCTTTTCTTCAGTAGTGTGTAACCCATGTCGGTCCACAGTGTGGGCACAAAATTCCAGTCGAGACTTTAGAAATTCGCATTTTGAAAGATTGACACGTAAACCATACCTTTGGAGTCTCTCTAGCACAGCTTCAACATTCTTTCTGTGTTCTTCATCAGTGGGACCAGTGATGACCATGTCATCTAGTAGACATTGAGTGAAAGGTATGCCTGCCAGGACCTCATCCATGATTCGCTGCCAGATGGCTGGAGCTGGGGCTATGCCAAAAACCATGCGGTTATATTGGAATAATCCTTTATGGGTGTTAATGGTCAACAGATGGCGTGAATCTGGGTGTACTTGCAGTTGCAGGTAAGCTTGCTTTAAGTCTATTTTTGTAAACTTTTGCCCCCCAGCCAATGAGCTAAATAGATCTTCAAGTCGAGGCAATGGGTATTGATCCACAAGAAGTTGGTTGTTCAGGGCAACCCTGAAATCTCCACAAATTCTAATGTCTCCATTCTTTTTCTTGACAGGCACAATTGGCGATGCCCATTCACTTCTATCCACTTTAGTTATGATCTTTTCAGCCAATAGGTGGTCCAGCTCTGCTTCCACTTTCTTTCTCAAGGCAAAAGGTACTGATCTTGCCTTACAAAAACGAGGTGTAGCACCCGGCTTCAAGAGGAGGTGGGCCATTTTTCCTTTTACTGTGCCCAAAGAGTCCTCAAAAACCCCCTTAAAGCGTGACTTCAGGGATTCCACCCAATGGTCCACCTCAGAAAGCAATGTACATTGGGCAATGGCAAGAGGAGGCATGCCCAGGGCTTTGATCCAGTCCCTACTGTACAGCGGAGGACCTCCTTTATTGACAACATAAAGGCGTAGAGTTTGACTGCGGTTGCCTAATGTAACAAGGGGTTTCACATAACCCAACGGCTGTAGTAGTTCCTTGCTGTAGGTTTGTAGTGTGAGATTTGTAGGTTGGAGCGGTAGGGACAGACCCGATGCCTTTAAATCAGTCCATGAAATGACAGACACTGCCGCCCCTGTATCAACATCCATGGAGACAGGACAGCCATTGAGTGTGACATCCACTTTAATCGCAGGAGTACTCCCAGCTACCCGAAACAGTCCAACATGCTGGACACAGGTTTCCTCATCAGAGCTGGAGCCGTGATTGTCAGTATCCATATGAAATGTCTGTTTACGTTTAACTTTTGTGGTAGTGTTCGGGGAGCATGAGCTGCGGCAAACACGCCCAATATGGCCAGTCTTTCCACAAAGAAAACAAATGACATCCTTGAACTTGCAAGCAGGTGCACTGTGAGTAGTGTTACCACAACGGTAGCAAGTTGGTGTCCTAGAGACAGAAGAATTAGGGTGGCGAGGTTTAGGAAGATTTGGAGACGGCCGTCTTGGGTGTCGGGTGATAGCAGAGTGGAATATTTCCTCTCCCTGGCTTGCAGGAGTTTCAGGTGGTGCCTTCAGTAGGGTGGCGTCCCGTGTAGCCAACTCCATGACCATAGCAAGGTCAGTGGCTTTCGTCAGAGTCAAGTCGGGTTCTGTGAGTAAACGTTTCTGTATGGCTGGGTCGCAGAGTCCCATAACAAACATGTCACGGAGAGCCGTCTGCAGGAATTCTCCAAACTGACAAGTGGCAGCTAGTTTACGTAAAGCAATGATATAAGTCTTTATGTCCTCCCCGGCATGCTGCCTTCTACTGTAGAATTTAAACCGCTCTGCAATCTCTAATGGCTTTGGGTTGTAGTGCTCATGTAGCTTCTGAATTAACTCAGGCAGGGGCTTAGAGGCCGGCTTGTCTGGAGAAATGAGGTCTCTGAGAGTGCCATATGCAGCTTGACCCAATATTGTGAGGAAAACTGCAACTTTCTTTTCTGCAGCCACACTATTTGCTTCCATATACTGCTCCAGCCTCTCCACCCAGGAGCTCCATGATTCAGCAGCAGGATCAAATGGTTGAATAAACCCTATGAAGGCCATGTGTGCTAAAATCCACAATCCTCGTCGCCACTGTTATGTCCCTTAGACACGGGGTCTCTCAGAGTTTTGCTAGCAATGCTAAAGTATCTGCTCAGCAAGTTACACACAGGCCAGATGAACTTCTTAAACATGGAAGGGTTTATTACTCACTCAGAACATGATGGCTTGTTACATGGAGGAGTCCTAATACAACAGGCTTCTGTCATTACCAGATCTATGCATATCATGCTGCTGCTGCTTCCCAGTCTCACACACCACTCTCACTACTTCCTGGTACAGCCCCTTCCCAGCATGCATCAGGAGAAAAAGGTGAAGGGTCACACAGTGTTCCAGCACAAACATCACAGTTTTAGTGGTGGTGCGTCCATAAGGGCGCACGGGCGCCCCCCCTCTCTCCGGACACCCCCTCTATGACCAATGGATAGATTTAAGCATTGGATGAATCTATCCATGGCCACCGCTGCCACCCCCTATTCAGGTGCCCGGCCCCTTTTGGGGCGCCTGAATTACAGTAGCGGGGGTGGAGGGGTATTTTTGAAGCACCTGCTTAGAGCCTTAGGCTCTAATGGGCTTTAAAATAGGTGAACTGCGAGCGCCATGCGCTGAGAAACACCGACATAGAGGAATCAATCTCTCCATTTTCTTCCTGCAGCCGCTGAATGCCTGCGGGAGGGAGAGGAGGAGAAGCCGGGGGAAATCAGTTCCTTTATATGCCGCCACCCACTTGCGACCGGGCCCTGTTGTTCCGCCACCGGGCTCGGAGAAAAGAGCCCTGTCCGGGGGTCAGGGGGGCCCTTCATGGTTTCTTGCATCGGGGCCCTGAAGGTTCTAATTACGCCACTGACTGTAAATCTACTGACAGCCACATTCTAAGACTAATCTATATAACCCTGTAAAGCAAAAATCGCTATACATACCCTTTCTACAGCCAATCTAGTCTGATCTCATGCTAAGCGGTTAGCGGTATCTTCTCTGTGTAGGCGTGTGCAGGAGAGACAACCGACAATGGAAGCCCCATAGCAGGTGGTGCTGGAGAGTGGCACATTCAAGAACTTTTTGGAACTTTCTAGTAGCTTCTAGAAGCTGGGCGGCTTCTAGGAAGAAGAGAAGGTGCTTGGAGCCATAAAAGGAACTGAGGGTGGGGCTCTGTGCACCCTCCAGAAGAGAAAGGAGGAGCAAGTCGTGCTGTGCTGCATCCACATGGCTAATTATGGCGACTAGAGAAGCATAGAAAGATGGATGTGAGCTGTCAGCAAGGCATGGAGATTGACACCGCGGTCCGGTTCTTTCCATGGACAGGCTTCACCCTTTGCCACCACGGGCTGTGCAAAACATTGTGCCCTTTCTGCAACAGGTAAACTGAGTAAACTCAGAGTAAACTCAGAGATCTCACCGTGGGCAAAATGTTGCAAGTGTGCTGCTTACCTGTTCAACATGGTCCCTGAATGAGTGGAGCCTTAGGATCTCAAGTAGGGATGAGCCGAACACCCCCCAGTTCGGTTTGCATGAGAACATGCGAACAGGCAAGAAATTTGTTCGAACATCCGAACACCATTAAAGTCTATGGTACTCGAACATGAAAAATATAAAATGCTAATTTTAAAGGCTTATATGCAAATTATTGTCATAAAAAGTGTTTGGGGACCCGGGTCCTGCCCCAGGGGACATGTATCAATGCAAAAAAAGTTTTAAAAACGATTGTTTTTTCGGGAGCAGTGATTTTAATAATGCTTAAAGTGAAACAATAAAAGTGAAATATTCCTTTAAATTTCGTACCTAGGGGGTGTGTTTAGTATGCCTGTAAAGTAGCACTTGTTTCCCGTGCTTAGAACTGTCCCTGCACAAAGTGTAATTTCTGAAGGAAAAAAAGACATTTAAAAACACTTGCAGCTATAATGAATTGTCGGCTCCTGGCAATACAGAGAAAAGTCATTGAAAGTCATTGATAAAAAATAAATAAAAAAATGTGTGGGGGTCCCCCCAAATTCAATTACCAGGCCCTTCAGGTCTGGTATGGATATTAAGGGGAACCCTGCGTCAAATTTAAAAATAAAATGACGTGGGGTTCCCCCCAAATATCCATACCAGACCCTTCAGGTCTGGTATGGATTTTAAGGGGAACTCTGTGACCCCTCAAAGCACCATGTCCCCATGTTGATGGGGACAAGGGCCTCATCCCCACAACCCTTGCCCGGTGGTTGTGGGGGTCTGTGGGCGGGGGGCTTATCAGAATCTGGAAGACCCCTTTAACAAAGGGGACCCCCAGATCCCGCCCCCCCCCCATGTGAATTGGTAAGGGGTACATTGTACTCCTACCATTTCACAAAGAAAGTCAAAAAAAAATTTGAAAAACACACACCGTTGAGATAAGTCCTTTATTAAAAATAAAAAAAAATTAAAAAAAGATTCCAGCAGTAGTAATCCACTCTCGGTCTCCACTCCAACGCTAACGGTATCCTGCGATGGGTGATCTCCTCTCCGGGGTCCAGCGATGGATGATCTCTCCTCTCCAGGTCCAGGTTCCAACGATGATGTCCAGCGCAGCGAGGAACAGCAAGCATCATGTCTCCACCGGAGACACCTGGGAATCCCGGCAGCCTGACAGGTCTCTTATGTAGCTAAGGATGGGGCCACCCGTCACGTGACCCCGTCCCCCTCTGACGCAAGGGGAAACCCGGACTTCCCCAGTGACACCGTCCCCCTCTGATGTAACGCAGGTTTCAGTGTGACAGGTGGGGGCAGTGTGACTAAACTGACTTAACTGACCACTACAATGACCTATCCGACCACTACACTCACCCAACTGACCACTACAATGATCTATCTGACCACTACACGGACCTACCTGACCACTACACTGACCTACCTGACACCTACAATTTGACCTACCTGACACCTACACTGACATATCTGATTCCTGCTAACTGTGGCTGGAAAGTCCTGTACATCTGCAGACCTCAGTACAGCCCTGCACTGCTCACACAAATCTCCCCGTTCCCCAGTACAATGTACATCGGTGGATTCCCTCACCTCTCCATGTCTTCCACCATCAGGCTCTCCCCAGCACCAGACAGACAGTATTCCTTTGTGGTCCTGCTACCCAGCAGCTCCTTGGTATCCCCCGCTGGCTGGGAGGTCCATCAACTGCCACCGTACCTCTTCTATGAACATCTGCACCATGCACCGCCCCTTCCCCTCCGCTGTTCTCACACAACAGGCTGCACCAGAGGTGGCAGGCTGGCTAGACCAGTAGGCTGGCTGGACCAGGGAGAATATGGTGCTGCATAGGAATGCAGGTCACAGGGATATGCCTCATCAGAGGTTTAGAGTGAAGCCGCAGCACAGCACACTTGGAACGGCACAAAAATAATTTAGCGCCCCCCCAAATGTCTGGCTGCTCCCCTACGCTACACCACTGGCTGTGGATGCGCCGTAGGCAGCTGCCTAGTTCACCTAGTGGCAGCGCTGGCCCTGGGTGTCCTGTGAAAAGAGGAACGCTGTTGCTGCTCCACAAAGAGTCAGTGCAGCACCAGGTCCTAAAGGCTTAGGCAAAAGAACAAGGCAATGGTGTCTGCATGCAGTGTCTCTGTGGTAATAGAATGGGCCAGTGCCCGCTCACCAGTCCCAATGACTCTTGGTAAGGGAAGTGCCGTGGGTCTCCACGATAGGCCTCGGTAGAGCAGTGCTCAAGGGATAATGCGGTCCGGCGTCACACCGTGCTTCAGCTTGGCTGGATCTGGCATGCACGTATGAAGAGCGGCCTCCAGGCTGCCACTGAACAGTCAGAAGTAGCTGGCAGTGGATGCTCCTGCACCCGCACGTGATGACTCTCTCTCTCTCGCCCTCTAGCACAGGCTGCGACTCAGCCACAGCACACACTGACACAGAGTCACTTGCTCGCAGTTCCAGGCCAGGGTCCCAAGAGAGAGATCCCAACTGCACACAGGCATTTTTTTTACCTCTCCCAGCATCCTCTTCTTCTTCCCCAGCCGGCTGGTATTTGTAGTTCAAAACAGTCCAGCTGAATGCAAATCTTGGCTCCCAGGACTACACGTCCCAAGATGCTTTGCTTTACTTTTAGAACTCAGTCACTCTATCTTCAGGATCTGACAGCACAGAGTCCAGGCTGAACACTAGGAGAGAACAGCTTCACAGCAGCAATGCTGCACAGTGTCTCCTGACAATACAGGCAGCATTAGCCAGCTCCTGGCTACATCGCTTTGCTGTTTTTTTTGCCTTCCTCTGGATAAACTGTAGGTATATGATTATATATAAAGGATTGTATGTTGTTTTTTTTCCCTTTTATTGGTTGAACTAGATGGAATTATGTCTTTTTTCAACCAGACTAACTATGTAATTGTGTAACTATATGTACTGTAACTATGCACATATGTGGCAGTATGGCATTAAAACCCACTGCCGTGTTGTCACCTATATGTGAACAGCTCGCATAAAATGGATAAAGTTCTGAAAACCAGGCAAAATATGAATTAACATGGAAAGGCAAATAGTTTCTAAAAGCTGCCAGCATGAAAAAACTATTCCAGAATTGCAGGATCCTGATGTGTAACAATGTTTTCTCAGTATTTGCCTTTCCATGTTAATGAATACTTTGTCCAGATTTCAGAAATGACAGGTGAAAGTGTGACTGTACAGTGTGGGACAGATTCAGCAGCAAATATCACTGGACTCTTATTTCTTCTTACCTGATTACTTAATTTCCTCCATCTCACGTCTGTCTTCCTTGGGGTGGTTGACCTGGCAAGCAGCACTGGGTGTCAGCCGGTCTTTCTCTTCTCTTCTGACTCCCTGGCTAGAGTCTGAAGTGGATTCATATGTGGTGGGCTAATGGAAGTGGAATAGATGGGGTACAGGGGGTTCAGTTGTGCTAGACCACATTGGTTGAAGCAGATGGATGGAGACAGCACAGCTGTAACAATCCTGTGTCCCTCATCATGTTGGGCTGGTCTGGGGTTGGGGGTGCTGGAATAGTTTTTTTGAGTGATGTCTGTTGAGGCGACTCTGTCCATACTGGCAGAAGTCTGAAAGTCGTCCTGAGCACCACCACTGCTGGGGACAGAATTGGGGACACTTTTTATCCAGAGACAGTCTCCTGAAATCAGGGTCTGTCCCCAGAAACCAGGGATGTCAGGTCACTTTCTGGTACCACCTACACTTTATTGCAACAGCAGGTCACATACAAAATTGGGTGTTAATGTGCCAGTTACTTTATTTTAAATGAAAGTGACTGAACACTTAAAAAGGAATACATAACTGTCCAAAATGACCCCATAATACTGTAAATAAAGCAAAAACTTGGGATGGGATTCCTCTTAAATTGATTTTAGACTAAAACGGTCTAAATAGCAGATCAAGAGATAACTAAACTGCTGACTGGGTGCTGATATATGTCCTACCTGGAGGCTAGGAGGTAAATATTTTTTAGTAAATACATGTGGTATCAGGTATGTGAGAAAAGATAGACGTGACTTCTAAATTAAACTTTAATTAAAACTTCTGTTTACTCAACTTGTTTGTCTTCTATTATATAAGCCAACCCCGTTTTTTGTAGGGTAGACCTCCACTGAAGTCTTCCAGCTGTCTACATTCTCAGCACCAACTGAACCACCCGGTATGTATATACTGAACAATCGTTATGTTATTATTATTATTAATATAATTATGATAAGGAAAGAAACCTTAGTATTCAGATTTCAGATAAAACTTAAAAATCTCCTCTGTTTCATTTTGATTTTAAATGTCAGAAAGGTTCCTCATATCATTTTACCTTAATGGCTTTTTTTGCACAGTGATTTTTTTAGGTCATTGCTTTTCCAATTTTTTTCAACCGTTAACTACAGTTAATATGTAAAAGAGGAATCCATTGTTTCAGTATAAAGGTTGCTAAAGAGGTATGGAGAACCAAAAGTATGAAATGTCTGTTTGGAAAGAATGATGACCTATCTGCTCATATCGGCATGACTTTTTAACACCAATGTTCTTAGTGATTTATTTATAATGTAGATCTACACATGTGAACTCTTGTAGGCTCTCTGGGATGTATTTAGCTTAATCGTTAAAGTTCAGACAGTGCAGAATCAAATAGCTTTTCAGTAGAACAATGTCATATACTTGCTAAATCCTATTGGTTTAATCCCCATCTAATGTTCTTGCACATTCAGTATATTCTCTGCCCTTTAAAAAATTCAGTAAAAAATAAAAATAAAAAGTCTTCTGGAAACACAAAGCACTGGGGGGAGATTTACTAAAACTGGAGCACAGAGAATCTGGCTCAGCTGTGCATAGTAACCAATCAGCTACCAGGTGTTATTGTTAAAGCTTCACTGAACAAGATTCTCTGGGCTCCAGTTTTAGTAAATCTCCCCCAGTGTCTTCTTCTTTCCCTGATTATCTTGAGTTTCGGACCCTAAAGTTTCTTCACAGCTCGGACTTAACCCTTTGGTGGTTCAGTGGATATGCAGTTGGCTAAAGGATAGATCCCAGAGTGTGGTTAAAAATGGGGTTCACTCAGAACAGAGACCAGTCACTAGAGGGGTACCAATCTGATAATAGAAGAAGAGACAACAATGTAACATCTGATAATAGAAGAAGAGACAACAATGTAACATCTGATAATAGAAGAAGAGACAACAATGTAACATCTGAAATAGAAGAAGAGACAACAATGTAACATCTGATAATAGAAGAAGAGACAACAATGTAACATCTGATAATAGAAGAGAGACAACAATGTAACATCTGATAATAGAAGAGAGACAACAATGTAACATCTGATAATAGAAGATAGACAACAATGTAACATCTGATAATAGAAGAAGAGACAACAATGTAACATCTGATAATAGAAGAAGAGACAACAATGTAACATCTGATAATAGAAGAAGAGACAACAATGTAACATCTGATAATAGAAGAAGAATACTGTGTCCAGTTCTGGAGACCTCACTTACAAAAAGATATTGATAAGATAGAACGAGTTCAGAGACAGGTAACAAAAATGATGAATGATTTAGGGAATAAAACATATCGAGAGAGACTTCAGAAACGTAATATGTACAGTATGGAGGAAGGAAGGGAAAGGGGAGACATGATTGAAACCTTTAAATACATCAAGGGGGTGAAAAAGGTTCAGGAAGGTGGTCTTTTCAATATGAAACCAAAATCAAGAACACAGGGACATGACCTCAAACTAACTGGAGGATAGTTCAACACTAATCTTAGAAAGTATTATTTTAGTAAAAGGGTGATTGATGATTGGAATAAACTACCAACAGAGGTAGTCAGATAGTCAACAGCAAACGGCTTTAAACATGCTTGGGATAAACATAAATCTATAGTCAGACAACAAGGTTAATGGAAAAAAAAAATTGTCAGACTCAATGGACTATTCAGTTTTTTTCTACCGTCACTTTTCTATGTTTTTATGTAGTGGGGTGCCGTAATAAGTCAAACCAAAAGAGGATACAGCAACTACTAAGGCTACTATTAGTCTTTATTGATCATGGGACATATACAGTGTCCATATAAAAACAACCAGAGAAAACACCTCCTTAAAAATGAGTACATAACTCCCCTCGGACCCTTCTTACCCCCCAACCCAATCCCCCACCCTATGATATATGCCCCATGATCATTCTGGAGACCTCACTTACAAAAAGATATTGAGAGATAGAAGGAGTTCAGAGACAGGTAACAAAAAAGATGAATGATTTGGGGAATAAAACATATCGAGAGAGACTTCAGAAACGTAATATGTACAGTCTGGAGGAAAGAAGGGAAATGGGAGACATGACTGAAACCTTTAAATATATCAAGGGGGTGAAAAAGGTTCAGGAAGGTGGTCTTTTCAATATTAAAACCAAAATCAAGAACACTGGGACATGACCTCAAACTAACTGGAGGAAAGTTAATCTTAGAAAGTATTATTTTAGTGAAAGGGTGATTGGAATAAACTACCAACAGAGATAGTGAGATAGTCAACAGTAAACGGCTTTAGACATGCTTGGGATAAACATAAATCTATAGCAGGCAACAAGGTTAATGGAAAAAAAATTGGTAGACTCGATGGACTATTCAGTTTTTTTCTGCCGTCACTTTTCTATGTTTCTATGTAGTGGGGTGCCGTAATAAGTCAAACCAAAAGAGGATACAGCACCTACTAAGGCTACTATTAGTCTTTATTGATCATGGGACATATACAGTGTCCATATAAAAGCAACCAGTGAAAACACCTCCTTAAAAATGAGCACATCCCTCCCCTCAGACCCTTCTTACCTTCCAACCCAAGCCCCCACCCTATGATATATGCCCCATGATCATTAAAGACTAATGTTAGCCTTAGTAGGTGCTGTATCCTCTTGTGGTTTGTCTTTCATGTTGTATTTTTGGATGCACCTCCTCTACATTTTTGGGTTTAGGCACCATAGCCATTTAAACTCCCATAGATCTCATTTTGTGGGTTTCTGTAGTGCTGTAATAAGTACCTGTTGGTAGGCTGATCGTGGTCATTTGTTTAACTTAATTTTTGGTACTACTTAAACTGAAGAAATACCTTTTTAAGGATGAGAAGTGTCTAAAGAAAAAGGGGTACTTATTTATTTGTATAAGAATCAAAAAGGTGTTTAACAGTAAGTTTTACTGAGTGAGCAAATAAAACTAAATATAAAACCCAATAAACATAAAGATATAGTAGAAACAAAAAATCTTTGCTTAAGTCAATTTTGTGTGTGCAGATTTGTGGAAATGTGTGTCCGGTTGTTAGAGAACAATTCTGGTACATAGCAGATATATGTAGCACAGGTGTAATTCAAGTCTTTGTTACCAGCCGACCAGTAGAAAAGGGGGGGATGGGATATTGCCCTTTAGAACATAGTAATACCTAACATACTTTTACTGGATTCCAATATCAATCATTTGGCTCATAAAATACATAAAATACTGTTCTTTTATAATTTTTGCCCTTATTAGGAAACAGTACAGTGGAAAGATAGCATTCATAAGTTACAGTATATACCTTATAATGATCAATAATGTTCACATAATCTCAATAGTCTCCTTCTCCTTCTCTCCAAACCTGGAACAAATTGAAATCACAGAGACCATTACCTGGGGACTCTTCTCATTCATACAATAAAAACTCTAAAGGAACCCTTAGTCCAGTTAGTAAAGGAGATTTATATACAGTAATATGATTTGCAATCTAACATCCTTTAGCACTGCTTAAGTGAGGGCCAGAGTGGGTAGACAGAAAGCCCTGGAAACCATAGACAATGGAGATTGGAACTTTGATTTTTGTGAACCAGTTCCAATGGTATTTGAGATCCTGCTGTGCTCTTCCTTTTGTGGTATTGAGGAAATCCTCTAATTATTGTTTTATCAGTGGGTGGCCAGATCATACAAGGTCTGGAAAGCATCAAGCAAATCCATGTCATTAACAACACCCAACCTGCCAATAATGGGGGCCAGTCATACGTGATCCTTTATGGTGGTTTATAACAAATTAACATTTAACCTTTTATCATATTGGAACAATAATTTTATGTGTTCTTGACAGGGTGCCTCGTAATATTTTTAGCCGTATTTTCAATTTCCTCTTCTTTTTCCTTCAATGAATCCAAAATATCCACAGAGCCCAAAGATGTTCGCCTTGAAGAAATCCCTGTTACTCCTTTTCTTCCTTGGGACCATCAACTTATCTCTCTGTGAGGAAGAGTAAGTATGAATAAGACTTTTTAAAATAAAAGTATAGACTTTTAAAGCTTAAAGTGGCTCTAAGGTCTAAGTATGTTTTACCTTAATGCATTCTCTGCATGAAGATACAAAACTCCCCACTATAATATTGACAGCACCCGTGCTTATGGGTTACTTCAATACTATATACCCCTATAACTAAAATATCCAACAATCAAATGTAGTAATATCAAAAATGTACAGCAGCAGCAGTTCACCACATGTACCCCTGTATATGTATACAACAAAGTATTAGGAGAGAAAGAGCCACGCTTAGCATAAACCTTAAATACATCCAAAGTCTTTTTCCCAATCTGTGCAAACTTGCATTAAAGTTATGTGTGAATGTGATTGTGCTAAATTGTGACATAAATTGTGATATAGAAATACAAATCAATGTGATAACCCCCACAAAATATATGTTGAAATCATTTTAGTCCATCTGTGACATAGTTTTATAAACCAAGTAAATCCCTTGTCAATGTCTGCAAAGTCCCGTGCCTCAATCTCCTTGTAGCTCGTGAACACAAAAAATAATCCACTCCAATGTGAATGCACAAGACTGATGCCGCGTACACACGATCATGATTCACGGCGGTGAAAACACCGCCGTGAATCACGGCATGAAAACAAATGAAAAACGAGGGAACGGCATGTTCCCCCACACACGACCGTTTTTCCCGTCATTTTTTTATTTGATGAGAAAAACGACCGTCTGTGGGCTCCGCGGCAGTGTCTCCCTATGGGAAAACTGCCGCGGAAAAAAATGATGGAAAAAACGATGAGAAAATTTAGAACATGTTCTAATTTTTCTCGTCGTTTTTCCTGCCGTTTTTCTCAACGAGAAAAACGGCATAAAGCCCACAGACGATCGTTTTTCTCGGCGAAAAAAAAAAATGTCATTTTTCCCGATGGAAAAATGATCGTGTGTACGCGGCATTATAACCAGTTCATCACACCAGCTTTCTGTGAATAAATCTTCACCACCTTCAATACCAATTTGTGCTCCAAAGTGCCCGTTTAGGTGTGCCCAATCACAGGATTTATTTGACCTCTTATAAACACTATATTGTCAAAGGTATTGGGACACCTGCCTTTACATGACCTTTAATGGCATCCCAGTCTTAGTCCATATGGTTCAATATTGTGTTGGCCCACCCTTTGCAGCTATAACTGCTTCAACTCTTCTGAGAAGGCTGTCCACAAGGTTTAGGAGTGTGTCTATGGGAATGTTTCACCATTCTTCCAGAAGCGCATTTGTGAGGTCAGGCACTGATGTTGGACAAGAAGGCCTAGCTTGCAGTCTCCGTTCTAATTCATTCCAAAGGTGTTCTATCGGGTTGAGGTCAGGAATCTGTGCAGGTCAGTTAAGTTCCTCCACCCCAAACTCGCTCATCCATATCTTTATGGACCTTGCTTTTTGCACTGGTGCGCAGTCATGTTGGAACAGGAAGAGGCCATCCCCAAACTGTTCCCACAAAGTTGGGAGCATGACGATACTAAGCTAAGCAGGGCAATAACTTCTCCGCAGGAAGTGGAAACTTTGCAAGAAGATCTGAACAAACAAAAGATCTGGGCAACTACATGGCAAATGAGGTTTAATGTTGAAAATTTTAAAATAATGCATTTGGGTGGCAAAAATATGAATGCAATCTATACACTGGGGGGAGAACCTCTGGGGGAATCTAGGATGTAAAAGGACCTGGGGGTCCTAGTAGATGACAGGCTCAGCAATGGCATGCAACGCCAAGCTGCTGAAGGCAAAGCAAACAGAATATTGGCATGCATTAAAAAGGGGATTAATTCCAGAGATAAAACAATAATTCTCCCTCTCTACAAGACTGTGGTCCGGCCACACCTAGAGTATGCTGTCCAGTTCTGGGCACCAGTCCTCAGGAAGGATGCGCTGGAACTGGAGAGAGTCCAGAGAAGGGCAACAAAACAAATAAAGGGACTGGAGGACCATAGTTATGAGGAAATGTTAGAAGCACTGAACTTATTCTCTCTGGAGAAGAGATGCTCGAGAGGGGATATGATTTCAATGTACAAATACTGTACTGGTGACCCCACAATAGGGATAAAGCTTTTCCGCAAAAGGGAATTCAATAAGACACGCGCCCATTCACTAAAATTAGAGGAAAAGCGGTTTAACCCTAAACTGCGTAGAGGGTCCTTTACTGTAAGAGCGGTTAGGATGTGGAATACTCTTCCACAGGCAGTGGTTTTAGTGGGGGGCATCGATGGTTTCAAAAAACTATTAGATAAGCACCTGAACTACCTCAACACACAGAGATATACAATGGAATACTGACATAAAATCACACACATAGGTTGGACTTGATGGACTTGTGTCTTTTTTCAACCTTGCCTACTATGTAACTATAAAATTGTTCAAAATGTCTTGGTATGCTGACAACTTAAGAGTTCCCTTCACTGGAACTAAGGGTCAAAGCCAAACCCTTGAAAAAACAAGACCAGGCCTATTCTGACACTTTTTGTTTACATGTAAAAATCTTTTTGCTAGAAAGTTACCTAGAACCTTCAAACATTCTTTTTATATATATATATTTTATATATATATATATATATATATTGTGAGGGGGTTAACTCAGCAGCGGGTGTGTGTGACCCCCTGGATGGGTTCACCACACAAAAACAGGCACAGCAGACAGTGGTAGGAGAAAACAAAAGGGTGTGGTTTTATTTGAACTATATACAGACAAAAAAATACAGCAGAAACAGGAAAATAAATCCTGGTCAACTTGACCGCTCACTACACACGTTTGTGTCCCTAACTAGCAACTGGGTACAGCCTTGTGCTGTCCCAGTCCCTAGCTCCCTGCTTTTAGAAGTTCTTTGCAATAACCACACAGGCTTTGCCTCACCGCACAGAGATCACACTCCCCAGACTATCCACACAGATCTGGTTCCAGGTAAGAGCATCTCCCTTAGCATGCTGGGAGTTCTTGTAGAGGCCCTAATGAGCCCACTTACTTCAGCTGGTGTCAGGGACGTGCTGGGCTTGAACCTGGGACCTCTTCTGTGTCTGGCATTGACTCTTCCAGCGGAGCTATCTGAGATGCTGGACAGTTCCCTGCCTGATCTGCTGGATAACCTATCTGATCCATTAGACTACTCTGCTTCTGTTCCCTGAGTTCCTGATTCTGTGCTTGTATCCTGTTCCTGTGTTTGACCCGGCTTCCTGACCACGCTTCTGTCTCCAGTCCTGACCTCGGCTCGTTTGACCCTGCTCAGTTATCTGCCAGTCTGCCTGTTGCCAAGATTCGGCCTGGACTTTGACTACTCTCTGCCTGCCACTTGTGATGTTTACCTTGATGTGTATGACCTGGCTTGTCTGACTCTGCAAACCTGCACCAGCTTACCTGCATCCTCTGCTCTGCAAGCTGCACACGCTGACCTGCATCCTTTGCAATGCAAACCTGCACCTGCTGACCTGCATCCCTGCTCTGCAAACCTGCACCTGCTGACCTGCATCCCTGCTCTGCAAACCTGCACCTGCTGACCTGCATCCCTGCTCTGCAAACCTGCACCTGCTGACCTGCATCCCTGCCCTGCAAACCGGCACCTGCTGACCTGCATCCTCTGCTCTGCAAGCTGCACCTGCTGACCTGCATCCGCTGCTTCCGGAACCAGCCGTTCCAGTCTCCACTCGGCTCCACCACTCCAAGCAGTGAGGATCAGACAGGCACCCTTACCTCACCGTACTCTTACCACCACTGTCCCCACTCCAGTGGTCTCCGAGCCGGGGTTGTACGGGAGGTCCCTCTCTGCACGTCAGGCTCACACCTAAGGTACGTTACAGTATCAAACCGCCATGCCTGAGCCTACAGGAGATACCTTGCCTATGGACAATGTCTATCAACACCTTACAGCTCTCACTCAGATCGTGAAGTCTCTGCAGGGCAGCCATGTCTGAATGGATAAGCAGACACAAACTCAAGCCACCTCTGCAGATTCACCTCCAACCCCAACTTCCTCTATTGGAATGTTACCATCTCCTGAGCCCAGGGTCCCTGTTCCTGAGAAGTTTTTCGGGGATCGGAGTAAATTCCGTGCGTTTCGCAACGCATGTGAACTTTACTTTTCGTTGCTACCTCTGACTTTTTCATCTGAAGCCACCAAGGTGGGCTTCGTTATCGCTTTGCTGCAGGGGGAACCTCAAGCTTGGGCCCATCACCTACTTGAAGTCCGCCATGTAGTTCTAGACTCTCTGCCCTCTTTTCTTGATGCCATGGCCCGACTTTATGATGATCCACAGCGGACTTCTACTGCCGAGGCTGCTCTCCATGCGCTCCAGCAAGGCCGCCGAGCGGTCGAGGACTATGTGACTGATTTCAGACGCTGGAGCGTGGATACCCAGTGGAATGAGGCGGCTCTGCGGCATCAGTTCCGTCTTGGTCTCTCTGAAAGCCTGAAGGATGAGTTAGCACGGGTCGGTGTTCCTGATGTTCTAGAGACTTTAATTAATTTGTCTATCCAGATAGACCGACGACTCCGGGAGCGCAGAGCAGAAAGGTCTACCCAGCAGCTCCACCCAGCTTGGATGCTACCCCGGATACGAGCCCCTGTGTACCCTGCCAGTGCCAGTACGGTTCCAACTGAACCCTCATCCCTCAACCAGACCGTCAAGCCAGGGCAGCTTGGACTAATGAAACATTCCCTATCGGCCAAGGAACGACTTCGTCGGCTGCAGAATTATCTATGCCTGTATTGCGGTGAACCCGGTCATTATGTCTCTTCTTGTCCTGCTAAGCTGCGCAAGGTCCTGGCTACCTCTTCTCCCAACTACTCACCTCCATCTACCAATGCTACTCACCTGGCTCTTCCTATCTCTTTCCAACTACCAGGGAGGACAATACCAGTAACTGCAATAATCGACTCAGGGGCATGTAGTTGTTTTGTCGATCTAGACTTTGCAGCACAACAACACATCCCACTCCAACCTAAGACTCAGGGACTTTCCATTTTCCTGGCAGATGGGTCTCGCATCAAGTCCGGAGTAGTGACCCAGGAGACCCCTCCTTTGCCTGTGATCACCTTCATGGACCATAAGGAACTATTGACTTTGGATGCTATTGCATCTCCCATGTTTCCAGTTATCCTGGGTCTACCCTGGCTTCAGGCACACAATCCACAGATTGATTGGGGAACTGGAAGTATTAAGTTCCAGTCACCATACTGTCAACGCCACTGCATGCTTCCACGTCCCAGCACCTTGGGGCCTCTGTTACGCCTGGATTCAGATCCAGAGATACGAGCTTCTGTACCCAAACAATATCATGAGTTCCTGGACGTCTTCAGCAAACGAGGGGCCAAAGTCCTCCCGCCTCATCGTCCTTACGATTGTCCAATCGAGCTTCTTCCCGGTGCTGAGATTCCTTTCGGACGGATCTTCCCCCTATCTGAACGGGAGCTTGAGGTACTGAAAGAATACGTTGATGAGAACCTTAAGAGGGGTTTCATCCGTCCTTCCACTTCTCCAGCAGGGGCAGGAATCTTCTTTGTGGAGAAAAAAGACCATTCTCTTCGGCCCTGTGTAGATTACCGGGAATTAAATAAAATCACGGTCAAGAACCGGTACCCTCTGCCTCTGGTACCTGAACTTTTTCAAAGACTCAGGACTTCCTCTGTGTTTACCAAATTAGACCTGCGGGGGGCATACAACCTGGTATGCATCCGAGCAGGGGATGAATGGAAGACTGCCTTTCGTACCAGGTTTGGCCATTACGAATACCTAGTAATGCCCTTCGGCCTATGTAACGCCCCTGCCACCTTTCAGCATCTAGTCAATGATGTTTTCAGAGACTGTCTGGACATTTATGTAGTTGTCTATCTTGATGATATTTAGATTTTTTCCTCTTCTCTTGAGCAGCACCGGAAACACGTCAAGAGTGTACTCTGTCGTCTCCGCCAGCATGGACTGTACGCAAAACCAGAAAAGTGTGAATTCGAGCGACAGAGTATCCAGTTCCTTGGCCTAGTGATCACTACAGAGGGATTCATGATGGACCCACAGAAGGTTTCAGCCATTCTGGATTGGCCTGCACCTTCAGATAAAAAGGGGGTGCAGCGCTTCGTTGGCTTTGCCAATTTTTATCGCAGGTTTATCAAGGGATTCTCTGCTATTATTTCCCCGATTACGCAGCTAACGAAGCAAAATGCTCGATTCCAGTGGACATCTGAAGCACAGGCTGCTTTCACAAACCTAAAAATACTTTTTACGTCTGCTCCTATCCTAAGTCATCCCGATCCTGCCCTACCGTATCTACTTGAGGTAGATGCCTCAGAGACAGCGGTTGGAGCTGTTATCTCCCAGCGCCAAGGTCTCAAGGACTTGATACACCCGGTAGCCTTCTTCTCCCGTAAGCTTACCCCATCCGAGAGGAATTATGATGTTGGAGACCGGGAGCTCCTGGCCATTAAATCTGCCCTTGAGGACTGAAGGTACTTGTTGGAGGGAGCAGCGCATCCTATACTCATTTACACAGACCACAAGAACCTAGAGTATCTGAGAGCTGCCAAACGTCTGAGACCACGCCAGGCACGTTGGGCACTATTTTTCTCTAGGTTCTCATTCCACATAACTTACCGGCCAGGCTCCAAGAACACCAAACCAGATGCTCTTTCCCGCATGTTTGATGATCCAAAAGAGGTGTCAGCTCCAGATACCATTCTATCGGAAGGCAACTTCTTACTTTTACAAACTAGCCTAATGTCTGTCTTGAAGTAAGCTTCTACAGGTGTGTCTGGTCCCTCTGGAATCACTCTGGTACCCAAGGACGGGTTACTTTGGAAGAATGACAAAATCTTTGTGCCAGAAGAAGTTCGAGTCACAGTGTTAAACTTGTGTCATGATCATCCCCTGGCAGGCCATTTCGGAATGCATAAAACCCTTGAACTGATTCAACGCACGTTTTGGTGGCCGGATCTTGAAAAAGACTGCAGGGAATATGTAGGTTCATGTGCCACCTGTATCCGTAGCAAGACCACTAGAAGCAAGGCCTGGGGTCTGCTCAGACCCTTACCAGTCCCTGACCGTCCCTGGAAAATGATTGCCATGGACTTCATAGTGGAACCCCACCCGTCTGAAGGTTGCACAGCCATCTTTGTAGTGGTTGACCGTCTATCCAAGATGGCCCACTTCGTGCCTCTCAAAGGCACGCCCTCTGCCATGGAAACTGCCCAGGTCTTCATTAGGGAAGTAGTAAGGCTACATGGGGTCCCTGCGGACATCGTTTCGGATAGAGGGGTGCAGTTCACCTCTCGCTTTTGGAAGGCTTTGTGCAAGGTTCTGAAGATTGAGTTGTCCATGTCCTCGGCCTATCACCCCCAAACTAACGGGCAAACCGAAAGAACGAACCAGACGCTCGAACAGTACCTCAGATGCTTCACCACCTTCGTTCAAGACGACTGGGTAGCTTTACTACCCTTGGCAGAGTTTGCCTTTAACAACGCCAGTCATTCGGCTACAGGTCAATCGCCATTTTTTGCCAACTACGGGTTTCACCCGACCTTCTTACCTGATCTCATCCCTGATTCAACAGTCCCAGCGGTCCAGAGTATTGTTGATTTCCTGACCCGTAACAGCAGGATATTGCAGGAAGCCATGACTAAGGCACAAGCAGCCAATAAAAGGATCTTTGACAGGAAAAGGAGAGGGGAATTATGCCTGCAACAGGGTGACCAAGTATGGTTATCGACCACCAACCTTAAGATGGCTTGCCCCGCAAGGAAACTGGCACCCAAGTTCATCGGTCCTTTCCCAGTAAAACGGAAATTAAACGAGGTCTCCTATGAACTTGCCTTACCGGAGTCGTTGAAGATTCACCCAGTCTTTCACGTTTCCTTGCTGAAACCCGCAGTGCCCGACCCGTTCCCAGACAGGGGATTGGGACCACCCAAGCCTATAATCATTGACGGTGATGAGGAGTTCGAGGTGGAGGCCGTCTTGGACTGCCGAAGAATAGGGAACCAGCTTCAATTCCTGATCAAGTGGAAGGGGTACGGTCTGGAGGAGAACTCCTGGGAACCCCAACAGAACATCCACGCCCGAGAGTTAATCCAGGCCTTTTTTCGCTGTCACCCCCAGAAAAGAGCTCTATTGGGCACCCGGAGGTTGCCCTTAAGGGGGGGGCACTGTCAGGGACGTGCTGGGCTTGAACCTGGGACCTCTTCTGTGTCTGGCATTGACTCTTCCAGCGGAGCTATCTGAGATGCTGGACAGTTCCCTGCCTGATCTGCTGGATAACCTATCTGATCCATTAGACTACTCTGCTTCTGTTCCCTGAGTTCCTGATTCTGTGCTTGTATCCCGTTCCTGTGTTTGACCCGGCTTCCTGACCACGCTTCTGTCTCCAGTCCTGACCTCGGCTCGTTTGACCCTGCTCAGTTATCTGCCAGTCTGCCTGTTGCCAAGATTCGGCCTGGACTTTGACTACTCTCTGCCTGCCACTTGTGATGTTTACCTTGATGTGTATGACCCGGCTTGTCTGACTCTGCAAACCTGCACCAGCTTACCTGCATCCTCTGCTCTGCAAGCTGCACACGCTGACCTGCATCCTTTGCAATGCAAACCTGCACCTGCTGACCTGCATCCCTGCTCTGCAAACCTGCACCTGCTGACCTGCATCCCTGCTCTGCAAACCCGCACCTGCTGACTTGCATCCCTGCTCTGCAAACCTGCACCTGCTGACCTGCATCCCTGCCCTGCAAACCGGCACCTGCTGACCTGCATCCTCTGCTCTGCAAGCTGCACCTGCTGACCTGCATTCGCTGCTTCCGGAACCAGCCGTTCCAGTCTCCACTCGGCTCCACCACTCCAAGCAGTGAGGATCAGACAGGCACCCTTACCTCACCGTGCTCTTACCACCACTGTCCCCACTCCAGTGGTCTCCGAGCCGGGGTTGTACGGGAGGTCCCTCTCCGCACGTCAGGCTCACACCTAAGGTACGTTACAGCTGGGCTCATTAACTCTTCCCCTGCAAGACTCCCAGCACTCTCCCTAGTGGTATAAATCGGCATAAAGCCTGAATCTAGGACATATATACCTTCCATCCTGGATGCAACCTGATGATTTTACCTGCCTGCTGTCACATACCCCCCCCTCTTGTTTTAACCTTGGGGTTGGAACACAAGCAATCAGGCATGCATGTACTCGAGACAAAGCATCCCCATTTGAATGCCAGGGCGATGCTTTACCGTAAAGTTGAATTCTTGTAGGGCCAGGAACCACCTATTTACTCTCCTATTTGTCTCTTTGTTTTGAGCCATCCACTTTAAAGGAGCGTGATCAGTAATTAGGTCAAAGTGCCTCCCTAGCAGATAGTACCGAAGGGAATCTAGAGCCCACTTCACCGCTAAACACTCCTTCTCAATCGTGGCGTAATTTACCTCATGGGACTTCAATTTCCTGTTGAGGTAAATGACTGGGTGCTCTTCCCCGTTCCAGACCTGGGACAATACTGCTCCTAACCCAACGTCTGATGCATCACTTTGTACGACAAAGTCCCTAGAGAAGTCTGGTGAGTACAACACTGGCTGGCTACATAAGGCTTTTTTTAAGAATTCGAATGCTGCCTCAGCCTCTAAGGTCCATTTAACCATGACAGACTCTTTCCCTTTTGTCAGGTTGGTTAGGGGCACAGCCTGAGAGGAAAAGTGGGGAATGAATCACCGATAATAACCAGCGATTCCCAGAAAGGCTCGTACCTGCTTCTTGTTATTGAAGAAAGAAAGAAAAGTCTTCTGGACGCAGCACTCCGGTTAAAAAGCCTTTATTCCAAAAAAAGGTTCCGTCTCACCTGCTTCGTGTTGTTGGGACGTGGCCAATTCTGTATGACCTCGACTTTATTGACTTTGGGTTTTATCACTCCCCTCCCAATGGTGTACCCAAGATATTTGGCCTCCTCCTGTCCAATGGTACACTTCTTGGGGTTGGACGTAAACTCAGCTTCCCGGATATAGTCTAGGACTGCTTGCACTTTTGGCAGATGTGAGGCCCAATCTGTGCTATGGACAATTACATCATCCAGGTAAGCCGCAGCATACTTCTGATGGGGCCTCAGTATCTGGTCCATTTTCCGCTGGAATGTTGCCAGTGCATTCTGTAATCCAAACGGCATTCTTTTATATTGTAACACCCCGTCTGGGGTTACAAACGCGGTTTTCTCCTTGGCCGATTTGGCCAGGGGAATTTGGCAATACCCTTTTGTGAGATCGAGAGTTGTCATGTATCAGGCCGTTCCGAGCCGGTCGATCAACTCATCTATACGTGGCATGGGGTAGGTGTCAAATTTTGTAACTTTGTTCAGTTGTCGAAAATCGTTACAAAATCGCCAGCTCCCATCCGGTTTAGGCACTAACACTATGGGACCGGACCAATCACTTTGGGATTCCTCTATCACCCCCAATTCAAGCATTTTCTGTACTTCCTCACGTATTGCCTCCCGTCAGGCCTCTGGGATCCGATAGGGTTTTAGCTTCACCCTTTCACCGGGCGGAGTAATAATATCATGCTCTACCCCAGACGTTTGTCCTGGCAGCTCAGAGAAAACTTCCTTGTTGCGAAGCACAAACTCTTTAACCTCCTGTTGTTGGGGGTTTGACAAGGTGACTGCTATTCCAACCTCCAGAATCACGCAATCAGACTGAGCTGGTGACAACGTTTCTGCGACTAGGGATTCCATATCCCTCCAGGCTTTTAACAGATTAATGTGATAGATCTGTTCGGGCTTTCGCCTTCCTGGTTGTCTGACCTTGTAATTCACTTTGCTCACTTTTGCCATTATCTCGTAGGGGCCTTGCCATTTAGCAAGGAATTTGCTTTCAACTGTAGGGACAAGTACCAATATCTTATCCCCCGGGGAAAAGGTACGGGTCTTGGCCCCACGGTTGTACACTCTCTGCTGTGCCAACTGCGCTTGGGCCAAATGTTCCTTTACGATGGGCATTACCTGTGCAATTCTATCTTGCATCAGGGCGACATGCTCAATCACACTCCTGTGGGGAGAACTCTCACTTTCCCAAGTTTCCTTGGCGATATCCAACAGCCCTCTTGGGTGTCTCCCATAGAGTAACTCAAAGGGTGAGAAACCCGTAAAGGATTGGGATACCTCCCGAATGGCAAACATTAAATAGGGGATTAGACAGTCCCAATCCTTTCCATCTCTATCCACCACCTTCTTTAACATTTGTTTTAGGGTTTTGTTGAATCTTTCAACCAACCCATCTGTTTGGGGGTGATACACGGATGTACGCAATTGTGTCACTTTGAACAACTTGCACAGCTCTTTCATAACCTGGGACATAAAGGGTGTACCTTGGTCTGTAAGCAGTTCCTTACAAATACCCACACGGCTAAAAACAAGAGATAGCTCTTTGGCTATGGTTTTGGCCGAGGTATTTCGGAGAGGAATCGCTTCCGGATACCGGGTGGCATAGTCCAATATAACCAAAATGTACTGATGCCCCCTAGCGGACTTCATTATCGGACCTACCAAATCCATTGCGATCCTCTCAAAGGGGACCTCAATGATGGGAAGAGGTACCAGCGGGTTACGGAAATGTGGCATCGGTGCCGACCTCTGACACACGGGGCAGGAGGAACAATAATTTTCTGTTTCCTTCATGACCCCAGGCCAATAGAATCTTTGCAATACTCTCTCTCTGGTTTTCTCTGTCCCCAGATGACCTCCAAGAATGTGCCCATGGGCCAACTCTAACACCAACTTCCTGTAAGGTTTGGGGACCACAAGCTGCTCAATGGTTTCTTCCGCCCTTTTAACCACCCGATACAGTAGGTCCTTTTCCACAATGAAGTATGGGTAAGTGCAGGTCTCGTCTGGGTTCACTAACTCGCCGTCTATTTTCACTACGTTTTCCCGTGCCTTTATTAGGGTGGGATCTTTTAACTGTTCTGTGGCAAAATTTTCCTTGTGAACCTCGAGATTAGAAAACTCCACAGACGGCACGTTTTCGTCTGAGGATGTTGGCTTCTCCCCAGTTTCTCGAGTCTCCCCTGCCAATACCGACAAGGGGAATTCTGGAGAGTCCTCACCACTCTCAGAGGAATTCTGGCTATCACATTCCTGGTATATAGGGGCACCAGTGGGGGGGCTCAGGACAATCCCAGAGTTCCCAAAACTTTGGAAAATCCCTTCCCACAATGGCATCATGTGGTAACTGAGACACTAACCCCACCTGATGAGAGAGGTTACCTTTGGAGGTCTCAAAACACACTGTAGTCACAGGATACTCTTGGGTGTCCCCATGCACACAAATAACAGCTACCTTGTTAATCCTTAAGACCTCTGTAGTGACTAATTCAGGTTTTATCAGTGTCACCAGGCTACCTGAATCCAGCAACACAACAACATTTTTACCATTAATACGCATTTTGCATAAATGTTTCTCAGTTCCCGGAATGGCAGTGCATGCGACTGTCGCAAACAGCGACTGACGTCTGTCCCTTAGAAAGTCACATTGCATGGGTTCATCCACAACCGGGCAATTTGCTGCAATATGTCCCTCTTGTCGGCAGCGGTAGCAAACAATCCTTTTTGCTGCCTCTTGAGCCCCTGACTTCCCAGGCTGTTCTCGCCAGACATTTGGTAGAACTCTCACCCTCTCATTCTCTCCACCCTCACCCCTTGGAATCATCTTACCCGCCACTGGGAACGGTCTGGTCTTAGGTTGGAAAGTCCGTGAGTCTCTGGAAGAGGCAGTCAGGTTTTCCATAGCCAAGTACTTCTCTACACGATCCACAAGATTATCGGCCGTTTCTGGGTCTCTGTGGCTTACCCACTTTTGGATGGCAGTAGGAAGAGCTCTCAAGAAACGATCCATCACAACACGTTCCACAATCTTTGGTGCGGACAAAGTCTCTGGCTGTAGCCACTTCCTGCTCAGGTGAATGAGATCATACATTTGAGACCTGGGGGGTTTTCCAAGCCGGAAAGTCCAGTTATGCACACGCTGAGCCCGGACGGCCAGGGTGACACCCAGCCGTGCCAATATTTCATTTCTTTAGCATCACATAGTCTTTTGCTTGGTCAGGCTCTAGGTCATAGTAAGCTTTCTGCGATTCACCAGTTAACAGAGGGGCCACCAGTCCAGCCCACTGCTCCTTAGGCCACTTTTCCCTTTCAGCAGTCCTTTCAAATGTGGTCAAAAACACCTCTGGATCATCCTCTCCAGTAATTTTTGTCAGTAAACGACTCACCACAAAGGATGCAGTATTAGTGGAAATACTTGATTATAAAAAGAAAAATTTGCGCTAGGTGCAAAATAATGTGAAGTAATAAATAAATGAATAAGTCCCTTAAGGAAACCTGCTGCTAACACCAAAAAAACCTTGATATAAGGTACAAACAAAAATGGGTATACAAAATAGTGTAGCGCTGGAAAAAAAACTGTGTATGTCTATACAGTGAATTAAATAAGTGAAAAAAGTATCAAAAACACAAGTAAACAGCACAAATAAACAAATAAAGTTCATAAATGCACGTGAAGAGCGAATAATTGAGTGTAGTGCGCACGCGCGAATGGTCTTTGACAGAAACTCGGAGCAATTTACTTCCTTGCAAGGATTTTCTCTTTTATTATTTTATGCATATAGGAGAACTGTACTTTCTCTTGTACATTTTTTTTAAATCGAATTAAAACTTCCTTGATGAACTCTGCACTATGGAAAGTTCTTTTTTCTTTTTTGGATTTCGTTTCATCTGCTGAGGATTATTCACTCTGATTCATCAAGAGTGTTTCCCATTTCTGGATTGGATCAGCTGTGCAGACACGTCTCTGGAGACTCACCTACTGTGAATGGAGTGTTCCCACTGCAGTCTTCCTGCCTCCCATGGAGTGAACATCGCTCTGCTAAGCTTGTTTTGACCCCCCTGAGAAGGGCGGTCACAGGCTGTTTGGTAAGCCTTCATTTCTCACTTTGGTGGCGGGATCTTCACTTATTGTTGGAATAATATCTACCAGTTTTATTGGATATTTTCTCTGTGGAACTTTCATCATCCAATTAGAGGGAAGACCCACTACACATTCAATTATTCGCTCTTCACGTGCATTTATGAACTTTATTTGTTTATTTGTGCTGTTTACTTGTGTTTTTGATACTTTTTTCACTTATTTAATTCACTGTATAGACATACACAGTTTTTTTTCCAGCGCTACACTATTTTGTATACCCATTAGTGGAACTACTTGCCTCACTGGTCTGCGGACGTTACTGCATTAATGTCTCCATTTGTTGCTGTAGTCTCTGTTCTTGCTTCTGCAACAGGTCTATGAAGAGGGCCTCAGATTGCTGCTGGGCTTGTTGCTGAGCTTCCAGACTCTGTTGATGAGCTTGCTGCTGGGCTGCCAGGCTCTTTTGCAAACCTGCATTTGTCTGCTACTGATTGGCATTTGCTAGAGCCAGCTGTTTCAGTATCTCCTCCATGCTGGCCTTAAAAAAAAAAACTGCCACTGGTTCTCCACCAACTGTGAGGGGGTTAACTCAGCAGCGGGTGTGTGTGTGACCCCCTGGATGGGTTCACCACACAAAAACAGGCACAGCAGACAGTGGTAGGAGAAAACAAAAGGGTGTGGTTTCATTTAAACTATATACAGACAAAAAAATACAGCAAAAACAAAAGAAACAGGAAAAGAAATCCTGGTCAACTTGACCGCTCACTACACACGTTGGTGTCCCTAACTAACAACTGGGTACAGCCTTGTGCTGTCCCAGTCCCTAGCTCCCTGCTTTTGGAAGTTCTTTGCAATAACCACACAGGCTTTGGCTCACCGCACAGAGATCACACTCCCCAGACTATCCACACAGATCTGGTTCCAGGTTGGAGCATCTCCCTTAGCATGCTGGGAGTTCTTGTAGAGGCCCTAATGAGCCCACTTACTTCAGCTGGGCTCATTAACTCTTCCCCTGCAAGACTCCCAGCACTCTCCCTAGTGGTATAAATCAGCATAAAGCCTGAATCTAGGACATATATACCTTCCATCCTGGATGCAACCTGGTGATTTTACCTGCCTGCTGTCACAATATATATATATATATATAAATAAATATATATATATACATATATAATGTTTTAATGTTTGAGGGTTCCAAGTAACTTTCTAGCAAAAAAAAATCAGATTTTAACATGTAAACAAAAAGTGTCAGAATAGGCCTGGTCTTCAAGTGGTTATACCCAAACTCATGGATTTTAATACCCAGCAGAGGCCCTATAGAATATGATAGTAGTCACAATTTTTAAAGTCACAAAGTATTTGCGTAGTGTTTTTTTAAATGCAGTTTTTTTTAAAAGTACACTTCATTGAAATTTAAAGCAAAAGAACACAATCTATAACCCAATTTTTGGTAAGATATGAAAGATTATAAAAAAGAAGTACACTTATCCAGTGCTTAGGTGAAGATAGTCCTAATATAATTAAGCAGCTACTATATTAAAAAACACATTTAGAAAGGAAGCAAAAAAACAACTAATAATTAGTCCTTCAGGCTTCAGCAGCGCTGCTGAAGACTGGAGGACTAATTATTAGTTGTTTTTTGCTTCCCCTTTTAAATATAAAAGATTATGTTACGCCAAGTAAATAGATACCTAACTTGTCATGATTTAAAACTGTGCATGTTCCTTGAATGATGACAAACTATGATACTTCAATTTTTTTTACAAGTTACCAGTTTAGAGTTACAGAGGAGGTCTAGTGCTAGAATTATTGGTCTCACTATAACGCTCACAGCGATATCTTACATGTGTGGTGTGAACATCATTTACATGTGGGTGAGCATTTAGTACCCTAATTTGTATCATAGGCAATGCTTTAAAAGCCCCTACAGGTTCTCAATTTAGAGTAACAAAGGAGATCTGGTGCTAAAATGATTGCCCTCTCACAATTTTTTTATCTAAAAATGTGTCTAGTTAAACATTTACAAAATGTTTAAAACATTTTTTCAAATAATTTTATTTTTTGACAAGACTTTATTGCTCTCAACTAGGGGACCAATAGCCTCTATGTGATAGTATATAGGTGACAGGATCTCTTTATGAGACATCCAGGGTCTATTAGTCATAAACACAATTTCCTTCTCATGAGTCATTGAGCTCCTGCTGCCCTTCCTAGCGACACCCGCCATGACCGCACCAGCCCTGCAGATTGGACAGCGGAGCCGGTGAACATGGCGGGGGTTGCGTGGGGGGGAACACATCGCGGTGTTTGTGGAAGTGACTTTACAGCCACTTGTATAACTTACACATTGAAAGCCGAGAGTCGGCTTGTTAAAAAGGCTGTCTGCAGCATGTTCAAAATCCAAATTCCCAGCAAGTGGCTGGGGATGCTAATTTTTAAACCCCCCCATCCTATCCTGGCACCCTAAGGTGCCTGCCTAGGCCACCCTTATGGTTGCACCAGCCCTGGCAGCAGCTCAAAAGTCTCTATGATCTCTTCCAGAACTCTGTGCTCACAAAATGTCCTTGAAAAGTTGGTTGCCTCCTTTCAACATCCATGCGACACCTTTCTCCTGTGATACCAGACTAGATCTTCAGACAACAGCCCCTCAGTCATCTCTCTGTAATTTTAGGATCCAGGCCCCTTAGATAGCCCAGCTGAGGCCTCAGGAGGAGCAAGCACATAACAGAGTATTTATACAGACTCCCAGCAGCCTTCAGAGCCACCGTCCCTGGGATTGACCAGGACTCTACAAATATTCATGCTGATCTTTTTCTGTTGCTCCAAACCTACGTTCTAGAGACAGCCATCGTTCTCCAGAGGAAGCAATCAAACCTTCAGCAGCTTAAACACTGAGCAGATCTAACCAATCACATGCAGCTGTACTGATTACAGTGAGAACAACTAAATTTACTGAACAACAAAACAGCTCCACTGGATACAGTGAGTCAGAGCTAAATTTACCTAATCCTAGCATCAATCTAGGAGAGTGCTACATATACAATAATTCAGATGGAGACAAACAACCCTAGATGTGTACAAGGGAAGAGTGGAGTCGCTGATGTGAGAAATTAATTTGGGATGTCCAGAGAGATACCTGATATCATTGAAGGGACAAGGTGGGGAAAGGGCAAGGGTATGACAGAAAGGGTATAACAATGAAGGGTAAGGGAGGAAGAGAGAAAGGGAAAGAGGGGAGGAAAGGGCGAGAATGAGAACAGTGCAAGTGGATTCCAAGGGCACACCACCATTCAAGGGCCCAAAATGTCCAGCTTAAATCCCACTAGAAGATAACATGTGGCCCAGGGATATGACAAATATGTGTCCATTGTATCAGTCAGCATGACTAAGTTGACCCTGAATTTGGTTTCAGCCACAAAAAAAGAGAGTAGACAATTTTTAGGCTTTCTCAGTTGTTTGGATGCTGTAAAAACATGTAATTTTAATTGGATCTTGGAAAGGCCTTGAGGTTTGAGGTTTAAAGCAGTATGAAACCCAAAAGTAAACATTCTATTATATTGCAGCTTATCAATTCTTAGATGTGATGGCTGAATTTGTTTTCTTTTTTTAGGCTTTCATGTATTTTCACCTGGTGATCTGGCCAGTAAGTCTGTTGTTTTTCAACAGAACAAGCAGTCCTTCAGATCTCTCAGATGTAGAAGGTCAAGACAAACCAGTTAACCCTGACAATTATCAGCTTTTATTTATGTAAAACCTCTATCCCAAAAAGGAAACAAACTGTTGCTGTAACTGCTTTTACTTCAATTTGTAAAGTGTATATAAATCTGCTACTACATCCAACAATCCCCCCAGACTGAAAATTCTCCAGTCCAAATGTGTCTCTGTTTCTCCTTCATCCAGAGTGTAGGCTCCTTTATTACAGGAGGTAAGTTACTGGCCAAATAAAGCTTAAAAAACGAAAAAAATTAATGCAGTCACCACATCTAATGATTACTAAACTGCAAAATATTACATTTTGGCCATATACTTATTTCATTTTTAGAAGGTCGGTTTGATTTCCTAATGGTTAGTGGAGTTATATCAATGATTGTTTTTGACCGTAACAATGAGAAAATCTGAAGGAACAGAATGGAAAATTTAGTTTGAATGAGTGAAATTCTAACAGTGAATGTGATTTTCATTTGGGAAAATTTGCACATATTGTAATGTGGATGTTCTAAGGTACAAAAGGTACTTTTTAATACATCTGGGATTCCATGCAGGTAGCGGGTCTGGATTCGTTTTTAAGAGCATTAGAACAATATTAGTTGGCTCAACGATGGCAAGATCTAATGTTCTGGTGAATGATTTTTCAGAATTTCCATTCAAATGAAATTCTCCTGGTGTATGGGCAGGTTTAGCTGTGTCCACTTACTGATGGGAAAGCTCTGTGCCGTAGAATGAAATACATCAGAATGTTCCAGCTCGTTATTCAAGAGATTTAAGTTTGTGGCATCCCACTGTGCCGTATTCCTTTACCATGTTACTGTGGTCATAGAATAGTAGTCAGCGTGGCCTAAAAATACACATTTGTGGTCCCAGTGAGATACAGTTTTTGTGTAATAATCAATGATGTTTTATTTACTGATAACTGTGTCTTCTCCCAGGAGAAATGCCGATGAAGAAGAAAGAAGAGATGATCCCGAAGAAAGGAATGTTGAAGTGGAAAAACGATTTTTACCAATTATTGCAAAGGTGCTCAGTAATTTGTTGGGAAAATAACCAAAAATTTTTAAAACTTTGGAAATGGAATTGGAAATCATCTGATGTGGAATATCATTTAGCTAAATGCACATCAGATGTCTTATAAAAAATAAAGATATCACATGCATTGTGTTTTCTTCTTTTTTTATTATTATTTATATAATGAACCTACATTAGTTGGGGGGACAAAATGTCCTTAGCGCACTTTTCAGGGAAACTTAATCATTTATGGACATTCAGTTGGATTTAGCAGCCCCACTGATCCGGATAGATCCTCCACTTTATCCAATCAAGATAAAAGCATACAGAATGGATCAGTCCACACTTAATTATTATACTTTTACTTTCTTTCTACTAATATTCAAAAAACATTTTCCATCCAGCATTTCACCATCAGTAATGTTCACTGGAATTCATTGCAGCAATACCGACATTGCTATTGCTGTATAAGATTAGATGCATAGGAGTAAACGGTTTCTCTATTTTCAAAGTGCTATCATCCACTGTCCATTAAACATAACAGCACACTGTGTATAAAGCTTTCATTGTACGAATGTGACAAAATGTTGCCATTCTTACTACAGAGTCACCAACATGTTGGCCGGTGCAGTTAGTCTGCCCACCCCTAGATAGCTCTGTTCCCATTATCAAAACATATACAGTAACTCCAAAACAATGTGTTTTACTTCCCCTTCAAATTACATGACGAATGCAATCATATTAAATGTGATCAAAATAAAAAAACTCAGGTGTCCAAACAAATGACCAAATCTGTGATTCTAACAATATATACATACAGTATGTAGCACTATCCCCATAGGAGTTGCTGATGTCAGGGTTCCCCACTGCTGCATAGCCAGTCACTAGGATTGCCACCTGTCCAGGATTCACCTGGACAGTTCGGGTTTGAAATCATGTGCCCGGGTTTCAGAAAGCCTGAAACCTGGACACATTATTTAGACTGAACTATTGCTTCCCAGCAGGGTTTCTGGCTGCAGTTGTCTAAGCTGAGAGTGTCTGTTACACTCTTTCACACTGCCCGAGAGAGAGCTTGATCTGCACCTATTCCCCCCACCCCTACCCCTCTGTGTCTTCCCACACTCCAATCCCCGGTTCTGTGCCTCAGAAAAGTAAGGAGGGGCTGGACATTTAAAGTCCAGCAACCTCAGATACATCTGGATGAGAGGTGCTGACTCACCATCCATCCCTGTCTGCATACCTTCCAACCGTCACTGATTGGGCGGGACTTTCCTGCATTGATACATTTTTCCCGCGCTCCCGCAATACAGGAAATTTTCCCGCATAATGCAGCACGGGAGGAGGAAGGAGGAAGAGGTAAGAATCACCCGCCCCCCTTGCTTATCAGCCTGCAAGAAAGAAGTCGCTGAACGGGAGAAGGTAGGAGACAAGCCACCCGGCGCCCCCCCCCCCCCCCGGCAGTCTGTGATAGCACCCCACCCCCTTCCCCTTATTAACGTTAAAGTCCGAAGTCATGTTCGGCAGTCGTGCAATGGCAAATGTGTACTTTTTGGCGTTCCCGCGATAGCACACCCCCCCCCCACTCAACAACTTTAACCACTTGAGGACCGCCGCACGCTGATGTACGTCGGCAGAATGGCACGGCTGGGCACATGGGCGTACAGGTACGTCCCCTTTAAAAGCCCAGCCATGGGTCGCGAGCCGACCCGGTCCTCTTTTCCATGACCGTCCCCGCAGGAACAGTGGACCCAATCGCCGCTGGTGTCCCGCGATCGGGTCACAGAGAAGAAGAATGGGGAGAGGTAAGTGTAAACAAACCTCTCCCCGTGCTTCCTAGTGAGCCTGTCACTGATCGTATGTTCCCTGTCATAGGGAACGACGATCAGTGATGTCACACGCTAAGCCACGCCCCCCACAGTAAGTAAAACACATCAGGGCACACTTAACCCCTACAGCCCCCCTCCTAGCTAACCCATAAACTGCAGTGTTATTTTCACAGTAACCAGTGCATTTTTATAGCACTGATCGCTGTGAAAATGACAATGGTTCCAAAAATGTGTCAAAAGTGTCCAATGTGTCCACCCAGGGGCGTTGCTAGGTGTCAAAAAGACCAGGGGCTTCAGCCCGAAGGCCGATAGTGGCACCGTGGGGGGACCCGGGGTGGTCGTGTCACGGGTGTTTATGGCAGAGCGGTGGGGTTGTGTGGCAGGGGGTAAGCTAACTTGCTGGTTGCTGCCTGGCTTACTAGTGCTGCCCATCAATGATGCATCAATGACTCACCTACCTGACACACTGACCTCACCCACCTGACACACTGACCTCACCTACCTGACATACATACAGTGACGGACAGTAGACACATACATACACTGACCTCACCTTACCGGCTACCTGACATACATACACTACACCAAGAGAGGAAAAACCCCCCACATAGGATGGGACTTTAGCGGCAACAAATTTATGAAAGTAAAGAATGAATTTTAAATTTTATTGTACAAAATATATATATACATGTATCAAAACATAACAATTCATTGAAGTATTAAAAACATAGAGTGTGAATATTGCTTAAATGATTACAATAACCAAGTCCGCTTGTCTCCCAACGCGTTTCGGGATGTATCATATCCCTTCATCAGGGGCTGTAATGCGGACAAAATCACACTGTATAAAAAACAAAAAATAAATTTAAGCACAGAATATAAAATGGTGTATATACATCAACATCTGCTGGACAAAGCAACTAAACCCAAGGACCCTACATTGCCAAGCATAATATCACATACCTACTACAGAGAGCAAACTCATAAGAGACCAGCAGGTTGGACCCCCCGATGGCAGTGCAGCAGCGTCTCCAGCGCAGAAAACGCCAAAATTGGGTCGATACCCACACCTCCCCACGAATCCCAAAGAGCACCACTGACACACGCACAAGGGTCTGAAAATACAGTATTACTTTACTGACACATTCTGTTCGGAACATGTCAATACATGCACCAATCCCATGTTTACACATTTTAAGGAACAACGTATCTATCTTAGAGAACTGGGCCATACCTGGTGACAGCCACCAACGAAAAGCACCCAGATCTTCTTTGCACATAGAGATTTTAATCATCCCAAGTTGCCCTGATTATTCCTTACAACAGGGGAGAAAAGAATAACTCCAACATCTGTTGATGGGGAAGAAAAAACCTTCCATCAGAGACACAGGCGTGATTATGAGACTACTATGCACACAACCATAGCCATATGGGTAATGTGCATGAGAAGAAAAGAGACATATATAAAGGCTACAATAACCTACCGCATGCAAAAAATGCTAGACTTGCATAGGTAGGTGACCAAACCAAGGGGCTTCACCATTGACTTTTATACAGTGTGATTTTGTCCGCATTACAGCCCCTGATGAAGGGATATGATACATCCCGAAACGCGTTGGGAGACAAGCGGACTTGGTTATTGTAATCATTTAAGCAATATTCACACTCTATGTTTTTAATACTTCAATGAATTGTTATGTTTTGATACATATATATATATTTTGTACAATAAAATGTAAAATTCATTCTTTACTTTCATAAATTTGTTGCTGCTAAAGTCCCATCCTATGTGGGGGGTTTTTCCTCTCTTCATTTAAAATTTAGGGATGTTGGCAACTATTCAGGTCCAACTTGATGTTCACACTTCTATTTATACTTAATCAGGGTAGCAAATACCCAAACCCAAATTTTTCCCCCCTCTCGTGTTCATCATTTTTGACCATTATAAAAAATTACAAGAATTATTACTTATTTATTTATTTAGAATCCTTATATATTTGTACTGTGTATTTTGATATGGTTTGTTTGGCTTCTGTTTGGTGATTGCAACTTCATCTATTGATCATTTTGCTTAGTATTCTGTTCACTGGGTCATCAACATGTTTCAGGGTAGTGAATGGGAGAGCCTTATGGCCGGTTACTCCAGGGACCATGCCAAGGGGGAGGCTGTACAATCTGAATTGTCCTCACTTTGTGCCCAACTGGGAAGGTTGGTCGAGAGAAAAGCAGCTTTATTCTGGCATGTTGATAGTTTTGAGAAATACATGAAAGAAAACATTAACCCTTTTGGGTTACGTATCCAAGTCTTTCCCATGATCGATAATATCAACCTTGAGTTCAAGAAAAAATGGGAAAATAATTTACAAATATGCACTCATAACATGATGCAACTGCTGATAGAAGAATATAAAATCAGGATGTTAGCATTGGAGAGGGATATAGATGAGGTTTATGTTAGACTTCAACCTTTTTTAAGTCTACCATCATTTAAAGAAAAAGAACAAAAGATCAAGGGTCGCCTTGACCAGGTGACCACTGATGTTCTACTTAAAAAGGAGAAAACATTTTGGAGGGATAAAATGTCATTTATTGAAGGCAAGGCCTATAGGTGGCAACCAAATTATCCCATACAACCTCTAACTAAGAAAGGTATCAATAAATCCATACTAAATCAGGACTCTAATTCTTCTTCGAATGCTAATGTTTCTTCTTCTCAAAATCGTAGCAGAAAAAACAACAAACCCAAGCGCCCACTGTCTGGGGAAGACTTCAAAGATACAAAGAAAAGAATTCTGGATCACCAACCTTCTACCACTCCTCTTGGGATTGTTGGTAACTATAATATGTCACGTGGTGTCTCTTCTCCCTTGGTGACAGGGCCCTCTAACACCATACAACACTCTTCTCAACACTTGGGTGTTCACCTTTCCCAAGATACACTTAGAACCAACATTGATGAGATTAGTGATGTTAGGTTTTTTCCACAGGGCTCGGGACCTATCCCGGAAACATAGGGAATATGCCATTAGATTTGACAGGGGCAAGCAGTGGGTCTTTAGATATCATCAACCTCTCTGATTATCCTCTGTCACCAGAGGAGAGTAGGGTGTTATCCAAAGGGTTAAGTTTTTGCCCTGATTCACACCCGGATACCTTCGAGATTATTAAGGATTTGAATCTCTTCGCAAGAAGATTGTTATTCAAAAGTCTTTACTCCAAGAAGGGTGATGCCAATGGTCCCATTGCTGCCCAGCATGAAAGGGATCTGGAGATTCTGCTTTCCCTGGAGGACGAGCAATATTCTCCGGATCTCAGTTTTGCCGTAGAGTTGGAGGCCTCTGGACGGGAGCCTGACGTGTTGGCGATGTCACTTCCCTCTGTCTGCAATTTGAAGAAAAAATCTGATAAATTTCCCTTACTTCACACTAACCCTAATTTGGCAGCATTTGTATCTTTGACAACTGCAGAGATTGCCAAACTTCGCAAATCTGGACATATTGGCAACTTAACGGCTATTGAGCAAGCTGCTCTAGACAAACTCAAGCAATGTCATTCTCTCACAATTAAGCCCTCTGACAAAGGGGGCAATATTGTAATTATGACAAACGACCAGTATAAAACCATGTGTCGTAAAATTTTGTCCAATACTGATTGGTATAAACCACTGTCCAAATCTAGCATTGCCAAGTTTGAAACCCAATTTTACGCACTGATTGATGGCGCCTTTTCCCAGGGCGTCATCAACCAGGACGTATGGGAATTCTTGAGGATTAAATATCCCAGAATCCCCACATTGTATTGTCTGCCTAAAGTTCACAAAAATCTATTAGAGCCACCTGGCAGACCGATCATTTCAGGTAATGGAGCCATTACCGAAAATCTGAGTGTCTTTGTTGACACCCATTTGCGGCCATTTGTAGTTGAAATACCATCTTATATCAGAGATACCATTCATCTTTTGCAAAAACTTGATGGTCTTGTTTTACCCGAGGATGCCTTATTAGTAGCCATCGATGTCGAGGCATTATATAGTTCCATACCTCACCATTTGGGTGTAGCGACCATCAGACATGTAATTTCCCCTATTTATGAGGTTGATCATAGACTGGGTGAATTCATTGTGATGGCCTTGGAATTCATATTGGGGCATAATATCTTTTCCTTTGATGGATCCTACTTCCTCCAGGTACAGGGGGTGGCGATGGGGACATCGTGTGCCCCATCGTATGCCAACCTGTACCTGGGGGAATGGGAAGAATCTCTTTGGACCACTATACCAATGTATCGTCACAATGTAGCGGCTTGGTTCCGCTACATTGATGACATCTTTATGATTTGGAAAGGGTCTATAATAGAATTGGATGAATTCATGTCCATCATGAACTCTAATGACTTCAATTTGAGATTCACAATGACTTCCAGTTCTGTTGGCATACCCTTCCTTGATGTAACCATCAAGAAAAACGTTGATGGGAGTATATCCAGTGAGCTATTTCGTAAAGCCACGGCTGGGAATACAATTTTACATGCAACCAGCTCTCACCCCCTGCCTTGGTTAATTCTATTCCATACAGCCAGTACTTACGGCTTACACGAAATTGCTCTAGATACGAGATCTTCATCAAGGAAGCCAACTCACTGAGAGATAGACTCTTGTTGAGGGGCTATTCCCACACATGCCTGAAAAAAGCTTTCAGACGTGCGAATGGGCAGGACAGACACAAGCTCCTATTTGCCAGGAAGGGTACCAGTGATGATTCCCAAAACGTAAGAATCATCACAAGATACCATAACCAACATCTCATAGTGAAAAAAATTATTAATACGTTTTGGCAATTGCTTCGCATAGACCCCACTTTAAGTCCGTTTGTCTCTGATGTGCCGCTCATCACCTATCGACGAGCACCATCACTTCGAGACCATTTAGTCCAAAGTGAATTCCGAGGTGAATTCAGGAAGGATCCATTAAGAGATTTGGCACCTTTATTTGTGGAGGATGCCAGATATGCCAATATATGAACATTAAACAAGGCAACGTCTTACCTGACGGCCGCCCATATAAGCCTCACCATTTCTTTAATTGTAAGACGGAGGGTGTGATATACCTCCTAACATGCCAGTGCTCCCGTTTCTATATAGGCAAAACAAAGCTCCAATTCTATAAGAGAGCCTCTAGACACATAAGTTCATTGAAAATGGCAAATCCAGACCTACCTCTTGGGAGACACGTTTTTTAGAACATAACGGTAAATTCCCAAAGATCCAATTTTTAATATTGGATCGTGTTCACTCCAACTCAAGGGGAGGAGACTGGAATAAACTGTTACTTCAAAGGGAAACCCGATGGATTGCGGACCTCGGGGCAACCATGCCTCCTGGGCTCAATGAGCAGTTAAGTTTTAGACCATTTTTGGAAGGATTCGCATCCGGTGGATGTGAGAAAGAATAGAGTTCTCCCTATTAGAGTGAGATTTCCTTTCAACATGGTCTTGCTTTCCTGCTCTCTCTTTGTTCTCTGCATTCTTTGTTTCATCTTTCCTTGTTTACATGTATATATCTGTCTGAGTTTGAGCTGGTCTTACTTGACTTGTTGGGTGTGGACCCTCGGGTGGTGGGCGGCTGCATTTCCTTTGGGTGTGCTGCTCTCACCCCCCATCTGGCGCACCCGGGCCACCTAGGTGGCCACTGGGCCCCCCCACCTGGCTTCTGCCGGAGATGGGGGGGCTACATATGCGCCTGTGGGTGTTGTGACGCGGGATGCCCTCGTCACCTTTGACCCCCTAGGCATTCGGTTGTCAGGGGTTGTCTTGGTGCGGGGGGCACCCTCGCGCCCTTCACCCGGGATCCTGGGCCATGCTGGCACTTTATATCAGGGGTCTGATACATATTTTACTTATTATATGCACCAATGCCCAGGAATGAGCAAACAAAACGAAAAGCAAACAAATTTATTGCTAAGTATTATATAGTGAATCGAGATATATATATGCGGCTCACTTATTTGGTTCTCTGTGTAAAGAAAGAAACAAATTTTTATTTTCTTTTTCCTCTTTTGAACACTATTTTATTATATATTTTCTTGCTGTTCTTATATGGTGGTGTTGCACTGCTGCATAGTATGTTTTGTGGCTTGCAGATATGGGGTATTTTGGTTTTAATTCCATGTCCTCGTTCTGCTATGTGCCATGATTATACAATGAAGGATTTGGTTTAGTGTAGTGTGGGTTTGTTTTTCTTCCCTGCCAGGACCTTTGTACCCTCTGCAAGCTCCCTGATCTATATGCACGCCTCGCGTTCGATCCTGTTTCCTGCGTTCCGGCTGTAGTCACGTTCAGGGCATGCTGGAGCGCTTGACGCTGGACGTATTTGCGTCATGGCGTCATGTGATGCCGCATTCAACTTGAGGAATGGGAGATGGGCGGAGACGCACGGCATCAGACGCAATTGCGTCATGGTGTCAGGCGATACCGCCCACAGCTCCCCCTCTATAAAGCAGTGAACTCAGTGTCTCAATGTTGACATACTGAGCGGCAGGTGTAGGGACACACGCGGCGCTAACAACAAAGGTAAAGCTGTGCACATCCTTCTGAGCAGAATAAGTTGGCATGATGTGATTTTGAATGCCATTGTTGTCTTGTCTTTTCAGACTGGGTTTCCCGCTTGTCTCCACGCTCTGCACATTCCATCTTGTGCAGCTATCTGTGGAAGTCAATGTTGAAGCCCCTTGGTTTGGTCACCTACCTATGCAAGTCTAGCATTTTTTGCATGAGGTAGGTTATTGTAGCCTTTATATATGTCTCTTTTCTTCTCATGCACATTACCCATATGGCTATGGTTGTGTGCATAGTAGTCTCATAATCACGCCTGTGTCTCTGATGGAAGGTTTTTTCTTCCCCATCAACAGATGTTGGAGTTATTCTTTTCTCCCCTGTTGTAAGGAATAATCAGGGCAACTTGGGATGATCAAAATCTCTATGTGCAAAGAAGATCTGGGTGCTTTTCGTTGGTGGCTGTCACCAGGTATGGCCCAGTTCTCTAAGATAGATACGTTGTTCCTTAAAATGTGTAAACATGGGATTGGTGCATGTATTGACATGTTCCGAACAGAATGTGTCAGTAAAGTATTACTGTATTTTCAGACCCTTGTGCGTGTGTCAGTGGTGCTCTTTGGGATTCGTGGGGAGGTGTGGGTATCGATCCAATTTTGGCGTTTTCTGCGCTGGAGACGCTGCTGCACTGCCATCGGGGGGTCCAACCTGCTGGTCTCTTATGAGTTTGCTCTCTGTAGTAGGTATGTGATATTATGCTTGGCAATGTAGGGTCCTTGGGTTTAGTTGCTTTGTCCAGCAGATGTTGATGTATATACACCATTTTATATTCTGTGCTTAAATTTATTTTTTGTTTTTTATACAGTGTGATTTTGTCCGCATTACAGCCCCTGATAAAGGGATATGATACATCCCGAAACGCGTTGGGAGACAAGCGGACTTGGTTATTGTAATCATTTAAGCAATATTCACACTCTATGTTTTTAATACTTCAATGAATTGTTATGTTTTGATACATATATATATATTTTGTACAATAAAATTTAAAATTCATTCTTTACTTTCATAAATTTGTTGCTGCTAAAGTCCCATCCTATGTGGGGGGTTTTTCCTCTCTTGATTTAAAATTTAGGGATGTTGGCAACTATTCAGGTCCAACTTGATGTTCACACTTCTATTTATACATATGTAGCGGGGTCTTCAAAGTTAGTGGGATGCACCTGGGGGTAGAGAGACCCAGGTGTGTAATTATGTCAGGGATTAGACCCCTTTTTCTTATTCGTGGAGGATTGGGTGGTGTAATATTCTCTTTGACCAGTGGGTGTCAGTGTACCTATTGGCTCGAGGTAGAATCACTACCACAGTGCTACCCTTCTTTGTCCCTTCCTGGAGATGGTACGGCTGGGGCGGGGAACCCGCCGTGGTGTCGATGGGAGGAGATAAAAGGGGGAGACGCCCTTGCCACGGGGTGGTCGTCGTCGTCGTCTTTCGGGGGGGAGATCATCCCTTCACGCACCCAGGCACCTTAGGCCTGGGTGCGGGCGGTTCAAGGTTCTGGCCTAGGCGCCCAAGGCCTGGCCGGAACGAGGATGGAGTCCATCCCAGGCACCTTCAGCCTGGGGTGAGGTACTATTAAGGAGGCCTGGGACCCGGTGACTCCGACTGGGTCCCGCGAGGGTGAAGTTGCTCCAGGGCGCCCCTTGCGAGGGGACCCGCATCTGAGGTGAGGAGGCTGGGGGGGGTCACCCGTCCGAAGACCCGGTGTAGCGTCAACCCGGTGACGGATGGGCCTTCAGTAACTCCCTTGGAGGACATCTTCCCCTGACATGGGCTTCAGTGCAGCGGAGGAGCTTCCATCAAGACTCCTGCAACCCCTGGTCATAGCACAGGGAGTGTAGGGACTAAGAACCTGTACAGTGCCTCGACCTGCTTCCCCATCGTATCATGCCGTTGCATTTGACTGTATGTGGAGATACGCAATAAACCTGAGTTTGGACTTTGATGGGTGTATGGACTCTGTTGATGGGAGCAAAGGGAGATTCCGGCACGGAAGGACTGACCCTCATAACCAGCACACATTTGGCCCGAGGAAAAGATTGATACTGGCCTTCACCTCACCCACATGCATGGGGAGGACATGGGCCGTAGCGCACCTCACTCTGTCGCTCGACATACCCCTAGCTAAAGAGGTCGGGGTGAGGCCGCTACACATACACTACACTGACCTGGCTAACTGACGTACACTGAACTCACCCACAACGAGTATTATATATACCTATGTTTAAGTCAGTAGTAATCTTATGCAATGGGCTGTCAAAACCGGAATATGTGGGACCACACAGGAAAGCGAGCAGTGTGAACAGACCCCAAGGGCCAGTTCACAACATAGAAACGCAGTTCGGAGATGTTTCTGCATTTTTGATGTGTTCCAGTGCGTTTTTTCTTCACCCTAAATAAGGACGTGCGCTCCAATGCATTTTTTCCAGTGCAGTTCAGTGCAGAAAAAAAAATGCAGCATGTTCTACATTTCTTTCTGGACAGGAACACTTGTGTGAACTATGCCTTTGGAAACCAATTTAACCTACTATCTATGCATTTGACGCAGGAAAAAAAAAAAATGGATTGCATGTGTGGCGTGGCCGCAAACCAACCCTGCAGACATTCAAAGAAGTTTTTTTATTTTACTTATCTTTAGACTGGGAATAGGTGGTTAATCATCCACAATCCACATGCAGGTACAGGAAGATCTTTTTAGCTCTAGGCTCTACTGATATGACTTAAAAATGTTGCAGACAAATCTCTTTTCAATCAAAAGTAGCTCTAGCCTAAAGAAAGCTGAGTGTATTATGCAATCTGACTGTACAATCTAAGGTAGAGCAGTAGTGGGGTGGCATGTCACTGGTATAGTGACGGGCGGTTGACACAGATCGTCCGAACTGAATATCAGATCATGGCTGCCTGAAAAGTGCCCCATACACTATACAATCATGTGATTGTACAAAAACTAGATCCATGATTCATAGAAGTAGCTGCAGGGGGTAATGGCGCTCCCTAGTGATAAAGCGAGTATACAAAAAATATATAAAATATACACACACACACACCAGTATAAAAATCCAATACAGAGTGAAATAATGTAAATTAGTAACACCAGTAGGCCACCCCCGTGGTAGGCCAAATGGTGCACAGTGTATATCTGATAAAGCAGGTGATATCCTCACACTACATACAAGTGGTGTGCACCTGTTATCACCTACAGGTGAATATGCAATACTCCACGTTTAAACCAGTGTAATCCCAAAACCGTGTGTGTGTATAACACACACACACACACCACCTTTTTTTGGGATTACACTAGTTTACACGTGCATATTCACCTGTAGGTGATAACAGGTGCACACAACTTGCATGTAGTGTGAGGAATGGATATCCCCTGACCTGCTTTATCAGGTATACACTGTGCAGGATATTTATACTGGTGTATATATACACATATATATTTTTTGTATACTTACTCACTTTATCACTAGGGACTAGGGAGCGCCATTACCCACCCCTGCAGCTACTTCTATTTACCGTTTGGCTCCTTAGAGGGTCCAATTAGGGGAGAACGCATATAGTCATACCATTTTTTTGCACAGCCACAGACAGTGTATCCACTCCAGATCCCCAGCTCCTTACCTTAGTCCTGCCAGTGAGTGAGTGCTCTGATACTGAGAGTCAGCAGCTGCAGTCTGTTGCTCTTCCAGCAGTGAGCAGTCTGTGTCCACTGTCCACACTGTCCAGTGTGATGTCCACTCCACCAGCTCCAGTCAGACCGCCCGCGCTGCCTAGTGGTGTGAATGCGCGCGCTTTCTCTCCCACCGCCGCCTTACGCTTTTTAAAGGCGGCCAGCATGCCGTGCGTGACGCCCGTCGCCTCGTGTATCGACGTCGACGTCACCGTCACGTGACATGTCCCGCCGCCGCTCGCTCCTTCTCACTCATTAGCGAGTGGCGGCCGGCGGGACGTGTGACGTCGATACGTGCGGCGTATCGACGTCACACGTCCCGCCGGCCGCCGCTCGCTCCTTCTCGCTCATGCGCAGTGCGGCGCCGTGGGGACTCGGGGCTAATAATTGTAAAATAAGTTTCAGAGACTCTGGGCTTTTCGGGGACCCATTCGGGGCTCCAGCCCCCCTAGCCACCCCCTGCCGACGCCCCTGTGTCCGCCATAATGTTACAGTCACGAAAAAAATCACTGATCGCCACCATTACTAGTAAAAAAAAAAAAAAATGCCATAAAACTATCCCCTATTTTGTAAACGCTATAACTTTTGCGCAAACCAATCGATAAACGCTTATTGCGATTTTTTTACCAAAAATATGTAGAAGAATTCATATCGGCCTAAACTGAGGAAAAAATTTAAATTTTATATATTTTTTGGGGATATTTATTATAGCAAAAAATATTGAATTTTTTTCAAAATTGTCGCTCTATTTTTGTTTATAGCGCAAAAAATAAAAACCGCAGAGGTGATAAAATACCACCAAAAGAAAGCTCTATTTGTGGGAAAAAAAGGATGCCAATTTTGTTTGGGAGCCACGTCGCACGACCGCGCAATTGTCAGTTAAAGCGACGCAGTGCCGTATCGCAAAAAGGGGCCTAGTCCTTATGCTGCATATTGGTCCGGGGCTTAAGTGGTTAAATGGCAAATCATCTTCTTTTCTTCCTCTCTCCCACCACATCCCCCTCCCGCTCAAACAACTCCCCCCCCCCCCCCGCTTCTCAAATGGCCCTGCTCCCCAAGTGTCCCGCAGTCCAATGTTGAAAAGTTGCAAGGTATGCTGTCTGTGAATGTCTCCCCCCCTCTCTCCCTTCTCTCTCCTGCCTCTGAGTGAGTACACTGAGGTAAATCAGGGTTCTCAGGGCACCCCTTACATCAGAATTCCCCTTTACACCAGAGGCCACAGTATTTCCCCTTACATCAGAGTCCTTTCCATACATCAGAGTTCTCAGTGTTCCCCCTTAAATCAGGGTTCTCAGAGCATCCCTTATATTAGAGTCCCCAGAGTTCTCCCTTACATCAGAGTCTGCAGAGTCCCCCCTTATAGTGAAAGGAAACTCTGCGAGTTCAGATGTAAAAGGGGAACTCTGTGGACTCTGATGTAAAGGGGGACTCTTGTTATTAACTTCATATGATTAGAAATGGTATTTAATAGCAAAATATATGTATGGTTAATACTATAAAAATAATTGCCGTGGGCCGCTAAAGTGTTCGGGTTTGACTTGAAGAAAAGGTGGCAATCCTACCAGTCACAGAGCATTTCCTTCTTGTATCCAGGCACAGGAATCAGTTTGGCGTGTTTGGTTATTTTATTAGGGGATGATAACTTGGATGGGGTAAGGGATTATGGAATGTCCACCTAAACATTGTCCAACAATCAGAACCAGGAACAACTTACTACCTATTTACAGATTCCTCTTCTTCCTTCCTCCTGCACAAACTTGGTTCCCTTGTACAGCTTCCGCTGGCTCACTCCTAGAGGAGCTAAAAGTCTCTAGTTAGCTCAGCAACAACCCATTACAGGCTAGGAACTTTCAGTCTCTTGGTAAAGTAGCGCATGTGGAGTGAACAGCATCTCTCAGTACCTTCTGCTCCCCCCATAGACACTGATCCTAGCTCTACTGCTTGCAGAAATGCTAGCCCACCTGGTTGCCACCAGCCCACCTGGCTGCTTTCTCTTCCCAGTCCTCCTGCCTGACACACACATGGAGACTCCCCAGGGCAAGTTTGGATGAAGACTTGGCACACAGCTGTCTTTGAGAGAGACCTGCTACAGATGTCTCTCCACTTGTCTGTCCCTGCACCGTACTGATCTACTCACGTCTCTCCTTGCTCTCTCCACATTCTCTCCGGTTTGGGTCCCTCCAACTGCCTCCTGTGGTGGGATCCTTCCAGGCCAGCCTCCCGAACTCCAGCCCAAGGTAAAGCCCCTCCCAGCAGGGGTTCCTCAAGGGCCACCAACAGACTCCCCCAGCACTGCTTCTCCATCTTGGCATGGCTTATGTCTATTTAAGGGCTCCTTAGTTCACTGCCAGGCCTAGAATTGCAACCTTTTTTTCAAGCAAAACCCGAACAGTTTAGCGGCGCACCAATTTCTTTTTTTTTGTATATGTAGCACACAGATCCTTTACCCTGCTTACCTCCACTTGCAACTGAGACACACCATGCCACATGCCCAGTATCCTCCATCTTGTAGAGGGTGAGCGGTGTTAATAGTTTTGGGTCCCGCAGCGAGTTACCTCCTTCCATTGGTTCTCGTCCCTAGAGTGTAGGGAAAAGTCTATTCTCTCTCTTTGAAGAAGGCCATCGTCCAGACAGTATTAAACCCAATAAAAGAGTTTATTTTACTTGCTTGCAACTTGACAGGAAAGGTTGGAGATAGAGAAAGTTAAACAGGGAGGCAGGTTCAGGCACGCGGCACTTAATTACCCTCGTTGCCACTCAAGCCTGAGTGGGTTTTGCTCACCCAGATAGTCCCCTCTCACGGTCCTAGCAGCCGGTGTTGAGCAGGAACATTTATTTATAATTTTCCTAAGGACACGATCATGATATTAGCCTCTAAGTCCTAAACTTCCCAGTACTAGTAACACTTGAGACCTTAGGTGCCAATGGGGCACGTTACAAGGCTTGTGGCGGATTGTGGAGTCCTTCACTCTGATAGCCAGGCCTCTCCCGAGACAGTGACTTCCTTCACCGATCCCCTGGATAGGTCCTCCCCTGGTTCCCTCTCCTTCAGAGCGGATCACCCTCCCACGGGTACCCTGGGACTCCTCTTCTGGTGTAGGCCTCAGCTAAAGGTGCTGGGCCTACCTGGAATGATGCAGCCTCAGGCTAAAGGTGCCCGGGACTGAACACACACACGCACCCCTGGCCTGGAGAGCCGGGAGACGCAAACTGCTCTCCGAATAATGGCGTCTGCCCCTTATGTATCCTCTCCCAGCATGCACAGTGGGTAGACCACGCCCACTGCATGGCTGCCAAGAGAGGACACCCAATTGTGATGCAATGCCACCTGTGGTTCGACCTGAGACCTGGGCGACAGCGCCACCTACAGGTCACAGGGAACTGTACTGCCAGGCAACATCACAACAGAGCAGAGGCCAATTAAAAGAATTTCAACAGCCTGAGCCTAACTATTTGCTCAGGCTAGCCCCTAAATTTAGGCATAGCGACCTCAGTTTTGGGGGGTCCGCTACACACACCCCTCCTAAACAAGCCACTGTCCCAGTGGCTAGAATAAATCAAAAGACCCCCTCAATCCTGAGTAGGTGTTGATTTATTCAACTATAAAATTCTAAAATGGTGCCTGAACCAAATATTTTGGTAAATGGGAAAAGGAAAAGAAAAAAAGGAAAACATATCACAACATACACTTTGACATCCCATTCTCAATGTCATATTGTTAGCAATACACACAACATATCACATCTTACACATCCTACCCCCTCCTGAATAACTACCCCACCCATTCTCCGGTAGAGTTGATAGCAGATCACACCTGCAGAGGGAGTGTAAGTGTGGGATGACACTTGTAAAAACAATTAGTGTCCCCTACCAAGGCGTTTTGTTCCAGATTCAATAGAGCCAGGTTAACTTCAAAAAAGGTTGTTTTATTCTTCAGAAAGACAAGCAAAAGACAATGCTTACATAATGACAGCTGGTAACACATGGTAAGGTTGTTGGCTTCAGAAGGAGGAATGAGGTGTCACATGGTACAATGGTATATCTTCGAGCAGGGCCCCATCCCCCGCCATCTTTAATGGGTCCCTTCGCCCGACATTCCTAACTTATGTTGAAAACTCTTGGTTCTTATTAGGGTTGTCCCGATACCGATACTAGTATCGGTATCGGTACCGATACAAAGCATTTGCGCGAGTACTTGTACTCGCGCAAATGCTCCCGATGCCCAGTCCGATACTTTTTTTTCTCAGAGCGGGGGGCGGAGAGTGGGATGGAGAGTGTGCGGTGGGGGGCGGATACCAGGGCGGAGAGCGTGGCGGGGGCGGAGACCAGGGCCGAGAGCAGGACGGAAAGTGTGCGGCGGGGGGCGGAGACCAGGGCGGAGAGCGGGGCGGGGGCGGAGACCAGGGCCGAGAGCAGGACGGAAAGTGTGCGGTGGGGGGCGGAGACCAAGGCGGAGAGCGTGGCAGAGACCAGAGCGAGTCTTCAGGCAGGTAAGTAAACTGAATCTGATCCAATTGCCTGTCTGCTGCTCAAATGCTCCCGGAGCTGTTCCCCCTTCACCTCCATGCCGCTGTGCCCCCTTCACCTCCGTGCCGCTGTGCCCCCTTCACCTCCGTGCCGCTGTGCCCCCTTCACCTCCGTGCCGCTGTGCCCCCTTCACCTCCGTGCCGCTGTGCCCCCTTCACCTCCGTGCCGCTGTGCCCCCTTCACCTCAATGCCGCCGTGCCCCTCCTCCACCCCCTCTGTATCTCAGGATGGAGAGTGGAGGTAGGAGCCGGTAAATCCGGCTCCTTACTTGTCGGAATGTACAGAGTCATCACTGACTCTGTCCATTCACATAACTGAAACATCGTAAACTGTGTTTACAATGTTTCAGTTTATGAATGGAGAGGAGCCGCTGTCTTCTCTCCATTCATTTTCAGCGCAGCTGAGGCTGCTGAGAGAGGGACTGGGGAATCTGTGTCCCTAGACCCTTTCCCTGTCTCAAAGGGGAGATGTCAGAGGTCTGTTAAGACCCCTGATATCTCACCAAAGCCCCCCACAACAAGGCTGATAAAAAAAAAAAGAATAAAATAAAATTTATTGTAAAAAAAAATAAAAATAAAAAAACACACACACTGACACTGACCCCCCCTTAAAAAAACAAAGCATTGTAAAAAATAAATAAATAAAATAAATTGTAAAAAAATAAAAAATAAAAAATAAAAATGTAAAAAAAAAAAAAAACTGACACATGAGATTAAAAAAAAGTATCGGTATTCGGTATCGGCGAGTACTTGAAAAAAAGTATCGGTACTTGTACTCGGTCTTAAAAAAGTGGTATCGGGACAACCCTAGTTCTTATACAGTTTAATTATGTTATGTCAGCATTATTTGCATTTAGAATCGTTCCAAAAAAGGTGACGCTACTGTTCACAGAAGTAACACCCACTTGTGTATATTAAGTAACATATATTAAGTAACATAACTCCACCCATTATCCTGACATAGTTCCTTAGAATAGATGTCAAATGACCTCTCTCTTGTCCTCAGCAACCTTCAAAATTAACATGTTTCAATAAAGAGTTCAGAAACTTTTATCACTTAAAATAGTAATAAATTCAATATCTAACAATTCCCCCTCAATGCACTATTATTAACAAACAAAATGAGTGCATTCATCTTAAATAATAAATGTTTCTGATCCTCTTTTTTCCAATACATACAATACAATAAACATTCATACAATTTAGTGTTTCAGATACTGTACATAAGCTTTTTCCAAAACTCTGAGATATTCCTGTGAAATATTTAACAATTTTATTCCATCAAGAAACTATAAATTATTATATTATTTATTAATTTTAATTTATTCTACATCTAAACGATGTAATATTAAAAAATTTCTTCCTTTTACCTTCATAGATTTTACTTCTTATAACTTTAACCATATCATATAGCTATTTTAACATAAAGGAGAAATTAATATCTTTGATATATTAAATTATATTGTTTTGTAATATAAATTATTAATTAATAAATAAAATTTCTTCCATTCTTTGAAATTTCAATAACCAAATAATTTCTACAATATAAGTTTTTATACATTATCCTTGACACTGAACAATTATAAACATAATACGTAATCTATTCGTCTGTGGATACATACAAATATAACTTTCCCATTATTTGATTGTCATATTTTTATATATTCTATTTATCTTTCTATTTATCTTTCTATTTATTTTTCTATTTATCTATCTATCTATTCATCTATTTATCTATTCATCTATCCATGACCAACAAGCAACTCTTTCCATTTTCTCTTTTTTTCAACATTTCATATTATTTAATTCAACAGTAACTCTGTTTAGACACATTAAATCCTTTTCTTCCACACAAGCCTGTATGTACTCTAACTATATTAATACTTCAAATGTACACTTTATTGTACATTCTTGTAATAACAAACTATCCATCCAACTTTTCCAAGTTATGTGTTCTATAAAAATGAATAAAAAATAAATAATTCTATGTGAATTAATATGTGTTCCTATAAAAGATTTAGAAACCAAAAAATATCAACTATATGTAAACTAAGCTAGTATCATTACTATTAGTTATTACTGTGATATCAATCTTTCAATGATCTACTAAACTAACAAAGATTGTGTAGGAGAAAGTATCAAATTTCAATGTCAACATAGAGTCCACTATTTTTTCTGTATTTCAAAACATTCCTATAATAAAATTACATCCCAACTTCCCCTCACATAATGATCGACCGATCAATATGTCGCTTTTGATGCAAGACCATATGAATGAATCATTGAAGTTCATCCAAAAATGATAGTCCTTGAGAACATATTAAAAACATAATTTTGAAAAAACAAGAAGTAGTAACAAACAGAAATTTAGTTGTGCTTGTGTCATGGTCATGTAAAAATCCATAGAATAGAATAATTTCATTAATCAATATTAACTATTTTAGACTCATAATCCTTTCTGTGTTTACCCATTTTATTCTTATTTTTACCCATTATTTTTTATTTTTACGAATTATTTTGAAACAAAAATAATTATAATCCCTATTACCTTAAAAATAATAAAATAAACTTCCCAATTAAAATTCCAATTGATATCTCAGTTGGCATCTCCATTGGCATTCCTGGTACCTTCAGATCTATAATTCTTAACCATAACTTTAGCTACTGGAATAAATCACTAAACATACTCATGAGAAGTAGAAATCTCATTCAAAACATAATTTCTATTTAAATTTAGCAAAGGCCTAGCCATGTTTTGTGAACAAACTTCTGAAATTCCTATACCTTTACTTTTTCCTATACACCAGATTGTAAATAACTTAGTATGCTAATTTCAAAAGACATAGAAGAACAGACATTCTTCATCCTGTCATTAACTCCTTATGTTCAGAAAATACTAAAGTTTTTAAACTAAAAATCTAACAGGTAAATAAGTCACCTAATCTTTACCTTTTCTTGAATCATCTTACCCTATTTAGACTTTGTAATACTATTCATACGTTCTACAATACCTGAGCATTAATGATGATAAGAAACATAAAAACTTTATTAAATAATTAAAATTGCATACTTGTCCTTCACTACCTGTCCTATAAAATAAAAAATCATTATCTGATTCCATGGTTTGAAATCCAACCCCAATGGAATATGACATCAGTTCACAAGAACTTAGCTTATGTTAAAAATATTTATTTTTTCCTAGAATTACCTCAATTCATTTATCAAAAGAAATATTAACTAAAGGAAAAAACATCCTTGTATCCTCCTTTAGCAAGTGAAAAAATAATATAATCAATCTTCATAGATTGACAAATCTCTCAATACTTTGTAGTATCAGGTTACTCTTTCCTTTTGAATTGTTCTATAAACAAATAAAACAATATTCAGAAGTTTGATGACAAGGTGCTCTAAATTGAGTAGTTCAGAATTTATTTCATTAGCTTAAACAAAAATCAATTAATCAATTTGTCAGTCAGTCAAGTACCTGGATATGCAAAAAGAAATATTTTCATTTAAAAATAACTCTGTCCATTATTGTTGGAATCAATTATTTTTACAATATATTTTATCTCCATCATCAGTCTGTACTGATTCTAACCAAGACAAAATTTCTTCGTCCCCCTCTTTATCCTGTGACTAAAGTAAATTTTGTAAAAGTAATAATCTTACCAGATTATTGTATTTTTCTTTTACAAAAACTACACTTATAACTGCTTTAATTTTGCAAAAGAACATTATTTTAGGTTGGGCTTTCCTAAATATTATATTTCTGAAAGAAACTTGATCATGTTGAAGTACTATTTTTCAGAACCAATCATACAGTATGATTGAATGAACCACACGTGCTCCGTCGCTCTGACTGCTAAACAAAACATATGGCATTCTCAATCATCTTTCAGTGCAGACAAATGTACAGAAAGTATATTATTCCATTGTGCCAATATATGGATCCATGTATAAAAGCACAAAGAAACTCTCTCCCAATAAAATGTCCACTAAAAATTTATAAAGTAACCTTTGCATGATTAACTTATACAACTGTGGCTTTATCACACTGCATTATTTTAAGTCTCGATGTATTTATATCTCACTTCAACTGACCTTACTTTTTAACACCCAGTTGTCCATAAACAACGGTTAATCAGAGCTGTCTGTATTAACACCTCCTGTTTGTCTTGAAATAACACCTTAAACAAATGGTGCAAAACCCACATGTTTTTTTCAAAACAATTACTTTGGTAAGTAATAATACATTTTTCTCATCCATGAACCCTCTTCCAGTTTCTGGAAGTTTTAACACAAATATGTGTATTGATCATAGAAGTGAAAAACTGTCATAGCATGTCTAAAGCTGTGTAACTCGATCTGCATTTCTCTGTTGACAGTACATTCCTTTTACATGTCACACTTTTCAGAGAAAGATCTGTTACATCTCCCCTTCATTGTACATTCTCATCTATCGTTTTTATAATTTTAACCTTTTTTACCATTTTTTAAAACATATTTAGTTTGTACATCTGCCAAAAATCATGTACACTACGTTATATGACGTTCTTGATTATAGTAATAACAAAAAATTGTTTAGAGGACAATCTCGTGAAACTCACAGATTGGTTCCTGCCCATGAACTGTGATTGGCCATTTCCCCGAGAAAAATTCCTCTCTCAACTAAAGTCTCTACTTTTATCAGAAATACTCAATTACAAAAACTTTTAACAATAGTTTTTTTACAATTTTTGATAGTTTTTAGATTGAACAAAACTTTCATATTTTAATATTTTTCCTGGGTAGCCTTAAGTAAATTAGAACAATCTACTTCTTTTAATTTAATAACCAAATCCTAGTTTGGAATATTTTGTAAAAATTGCTCAATCCTTAACTTATTATTTCCTGCCACCAAAACTGTAGTATTTTTGTTGAACACTAAATACCATGTTTTCCATTATCTTAATCAATAGTTTTTTTTAAAACTTAGTTCTGCCCCTTGCTTGTGCTTTGAATGACCACATTTTGTAATAACACATTTTCTGTTGTTTAGGGCTTAAATATTCATAAACATTTTCATGCAGCGTTAAACTTAGTTTCCTTATTAAAGAACTTCTTTACACTCTGGTATTAATTAATTAATTACCCTACTACTGCTACATGCCAATATATCAATTCCCGATAGTACAGGGACATACTTCTGAGCTTTGAGATGTTAACCATCCCATGTTATCCACTCACTTAAATAAACAAACATATTTACCCCTTGTTTAGAATGATTGTCCTGTGTACACTTAAGAAAAAACAAGAGATGAATAATGTCCTTTAGCTTTGTCTGTTTGTTCGTTTCTTTTCATTTGTTTTGTCTTTGTTCATTGCTTTTATTCGTTGCTTTTTCTTGGAAGAATATTGTCCTTTTCTTTGAAGAATATTTTTCTTGTAGCTTTTGCCTTGTTTCTTGACTTGTGTAAATGTAATGTTTCTGTAGGCTGTAAATAGGCCTAAGTAAACACAATGTAAAGATGCGTGTGTATTGAAAATGTCTTTCTCCTTCTGTGTTTGCTGAAGGAATGAGATGTGTAAGTGTTTGCCTTCATCCTTGGACCGTCCAAAACATCAAAATCCGACTTTTCATATTAGCTCACCCAAAGAGTACATCTGCCTGTTGTATCTACAATGGTGGCCTTTTTTTAACGTGAAGTCTTAGTTCCCATTTCAACACTCCTTCTGTGAGACTTTTCCTCACCTTTTGTAGGAACTGAACTCCCTTGGCAGAAATCTCCACGTACGTAAACGTTTACGCTTTTCATCACAACCTGAAAGTCCTCTCTGGATTTCCTACAATATCTTGAAACACTGTCCATAAGGCCTTGTCAATCAACCTTGTAAGCTGAGTCTTTGTTTTTTTTTTGGTTTTTTTTTCTGCTTGCAAGTTTACAAGCGATCTGTAGGTGAGAAAACAGACAGAGAAAAACTCACAGTTGTTTGTGTTTTGAAGTCAAGATCAATAATTGGCTTTATTCCACGGCTGCAATTCTTCTCGCCTTTAGCTGGCTCAGTTTCTCTGACCTTCTGTCCATGTGTGATGGAACACAAACGTCCTTTCTAGGTTCTTTTGATCTGATTTTTCCCGAGACTTGATCAATTGTTTTCGTCTTGTCTCTTCATCTGAGTCCCTCCTTTTGTCAAGTAGTTAGGGAAAAACAAACAAATTCTGCGGTTCGCCACTGTAAGTGTGGGATGACACTTGTAAAAACAATTAGTGTCCCCTACCAAGGCGTTTTGTTCCAGATTCAATAGAGCCAGGTTAACGTCAAAATAGGTTGTTTTATTCTTCAGAAAGACAAGCAAAAGACAATGCTTACATAATGACAGCTGGTAACACATGGTAAGGTTGTTGGCTTCAGAAGGAGGAATGAGGTGTCACATGGTACAATGGTATATCTTCGAGCAGGGCCCCATCCCCCGCCATCTTCAATGGGTCCCTTCGCCCGACATTCCTAACTCATGTTGAAAACTTTTGGTTCTTATACAGTTTAATTATGTTATGTCAGCATTATTTGCATTTAGAATCGTTCCAAAAAAGGTGACGCTACTGTTCACAGAAGTAACACCCACTTGTGTATATTAAGTAACATAACTCGACCCATTATCCTGACATAGTTCCTTAGAATAGATGTCAAATGACCTCTCTCTTGTCCTCAGCAACCTTCAAAATTAACATGCTTCAATAAAGAGTTCAGAAACTTTTATCACTTAAAATAGTAATAAATTCAATATCTAACAGGGAGAGAGAGGGAAAATCAACATGCATCATATTAAACATTCTATATACTAACTGCACAGAGAAGTGAGCCACTTCTTCTGGAAGAAATTACTTCCTTCTGCAAGTATAATATGCTAATCCTAGCATCACTTGGCATATATTATTCATATCTGTATATATATTTCTTAACAAAAAAAAAATAAAGGAAGTTCAGCAAATCCCTGCCACCTGGTGGCAGCACAAAGTTACTACAGTCACCATATTTGCGCATGGGAATGAATCACTGCACACATAAAACGCTTCTCGTCTTGACCACAACGTCCTTCGTGCTTTGGTCCTGGCTAAACTACCCCAAAGTCCAGATCAAAGAAAAAAAACTGTCTCTTTCTTTTTTTTTTTCTTTTTTTTTTCAAGAGCAGAGGAGGGAGAAAACAAACAAGAAAAAAAAAACAACTCTCCTATTTCCTCTGCGGAGTAGACTTCCTCTGTAGCAGAGGGCAAAGTTACTGAATCCAGGGCAGCTTGTCCATATAAAACAGGATAAAGAAAAAAAACACACAAATTCCTGTTTTATAGGTAGTAGTGAGGATCCGGGAAAATTAGAGTTTTCCACTGTTTATCCAGTGTCTCTATAAAGTGTAGCGGCCTCCTCACTCCCCTTTCTTTCTTCAGCTCGTCTGTCTCTTGTCTAGGGGTATCTTTTAGAGGGGAAGGGAGCGGGGACACTACGCCAGGCCTTTGTCACAGGTGTCAGTGTGATACAAGCAAAGTTCTTTTACCTTCGGGTCAGTGCTGTGCACCTGGAGCCTCCACCGAGAGTTACCTTGAACAATGTCTGTCAGGAAATGAGCCCCACACCATTAAAGTTCAACACGCCTTTATTCTTCTCGAATGAACACAATCAGTTGAACTCCCTTGGTAGAAACAGAACAGAAAAGGAGGTGTGGATGCGAATAGGCCCAGACACAATGTGTTCTCCACTTTCCTTCCTGAAAGTGGGTTGCAGTCTCCAAACGAGGGGGAATTTCCTTCCAAGCGGTCTTCGGTGAGAGACTCACCCGTCACTGGCAATCTGCTGCACCAGGTCTTCGAATGAGGAGCTCCCCCCAGGCCATTATGCCTTCCGAATTCGGGTACCCACTCCCGGGGTTCCCTAGGATCTCCTTCCCTCACAGAACTCAGTGTTGGGCAGTGGGCACTGAGCTCCGGACCTCCATCTGAGTACCTCACCCCAGGCTAAAGGTGCCTGGAATGGAACACGACCTCCGGCTGTCCTCTAGGCCTAGGCCCGCCTAGAGAACCAACACGAACCACCGTCCACAGGCTGAAGGTGCCCTGAACTCCGACCCCGTGACAAAGATGGCCGGCCCATTTATACCCTCTCCCAGCAAACACGGCGGGTTCCCCGCCGCACCATACCGCTGCCGAGGGAGGACAAAAAGGAGGCACGACACACAGCAATGATTCAACCCCAGCCCAGGGCGACAGCGCCACCCGCTGGGCTGCAGGGAATTACACATCACTAATGTCTCTGTCAAGTTCAAATTTACACCAGGGAAAGTACATACCCGCTACACTCTCCCCCTGGTGGTTTGACACTGGTCCCCCGTTTCTGGAGTAAATCATGCCCTCAACGGCTGACATAATCCAATCCAGAAACCGACTAACAATTGTACAAAAATATAAAACTTTAGAAAAACTATCCAACTAAAACATTGTGTCTGAGCCCTGTAAAGAAAAGGGAATAAAGACAAAAGAGAAACAACAGCATTGACTCATAACTTTGAATCACATCTTCACAATTTTTCTTTTTACTTTTCCCCCCCATCCTGACTAAGACCCACCCCATTCTCAGTGGACTTGATGGGATGCTCTCCTGCAGAGGGAAAATAAAGGATTAACACATATAACCCTGACACCTGTATTCGTGTGATGGAAAAGAAACTTCTCCGGAAAGAAATCCCTTTTCTCCAAAGAGTGAGTGCATGAAAAGTGTTTTAACGTTGCGCAACACTGTCACCTGGTGACAGCACCGCGGTAACTGCACTCGTGGAACTTTCCTCTTTTTTTTTGGCCCTATCTACCCAGAGTCTATGATCTCTTGCAGGAAAGTAAAGAACAACAGGAACAGTCCTTCATTCCTTTAAGGCACACAAGCAACGGGCCCCAGAAAGTTCAGCAGCATGATAAGAACGGAGTCTCTTTTCTCCTACAGGTAAAAACGGGGATGCGGCAGAACAAGTGGCTTCAAGTGCTGATCCATGGTTTCCAGATGATACTCCACATCTTCTCCTTCTTTGCGCCAGGTCAACACTTTATCTGCATGGATGTGTCGTCCCAACATCCACTCTGCCTTGCAGTCTTTAAAACGTTGAGAGGCCTTTGGAGAGCATGCCAGGCACCTGCGGGCGTGGGGAACCTGAAGGTGGGTCCACACAAAGTCATTGTACCAGCGCTCCCGGCACACTTCCACCTCATACAGTAGTTCCTTCGACAAGTACGGATACTCCCATCCGTAGTCCGCAGCAACCTTCTGGCCAAATAGCCGTTGTAGTCTCGCCAAAGGAGGCATGGTAGCTCTGTCCCCTTCGCCAGGCAAAACTATAGAGTCCGGGTGGCGAGGGAGCTTGACCACATCTGATCTGGGCATTGGTGCCCGCAGTAACAGTCTCTTTTCCCCAGCCTTCGGTACAGATGGCACCGAGGATGTAGAAGCAGGCTGGAGATGGGACCTCTCTTCAGGCACTGGTGCCTCCACCCGGGGTGGACTTTCCCCTGTAGACATGGGTGGATTCCTGGTCCTCCAAAATGAAGCGAGAGGTACTTTGTCCCAGCCTTTCTCTGCAAACAGTTTGTCTATAGCAACGTCATCTCCCATGTCCGAGAGCGACTCTAGGTCAGAGGTGTCACACTCCTCCGCAGGCAAGTATCCTGTAGTGGAGACTGAGCTTTCACCTCTTCCCACACACCAAATCTCTCCGCCTGGCTTAGCTCGGCCTTTACTTGAAACGGGACATCCGGAACTCTTGTCGACGGATCCATCCGGGCCGGGCGCAAGCGGGCGAGACGGTCCACCACACTGCGAGATCGTGGTGACCGAGTCAGCATCCTCGGATTTCTCCCGTTGAGTTTTTATGACCTCCTCCGCAGTCGCTGCAGTGTGCGCAGGGATGGCTGTCACAGCAATGATTCCTCCTCTCTGAGTGGTGTTGCCCGCAGCATGGCCGGGGTAGATGGTTCTCGGCTTCTCAACCGCCGGATCCACTTCGAACAGGAACTCCCCACAGGCCTCACATCGCCCGAATGGCTTCAGCTGGCACACCAGTCCCGAACAGCCGGGACAAATCACATCCAGGGCCTCAACGTCCATGCACGAACACAGGGCGAATCGACCCCTTGGCTTTAGCCTGATCCCCGTATCTGTTACCGGAGCAGCAGCAGTCAATGTCGCGGTAAAGGGTGAACTGGAATCCACGATGTATGTCCGAACATGGCGACCTGTTGCTGATCCATTGCACACTGCAGAGTTTTTTGCGCCAATGTCCCACGTGTAGTCCTTCACACGTATTGGACTCCTCCCCTTTGCTCCAGTTCGGGGGCTTTTCTTCTTTTCTGTTTCTGAGTCATGCCCACGAACTAAGCGATGGGGGTGTGCCTGGTGGCGCAGTGCAATAGAAGCCCCCACGTGTAGTACTTCACACGGCTGAACTTCCCCCTCTTTCCACTCTTCTGCACAGGCCTTTCCCTTCATTGGGTCATGTCCACGACTTCAAACAGGGATGCACTTCGGCCAGTGAAGGCCTGCCTATTCGCGTAACTCTTCCAACAGACACGTTCAATACTGTGGTGCACAAACACTATACCGGGCCCGAGCACCCACTCAGCTCGTCTGTCTCTTGTCTAGGGGTATCTTTTAGAGGGGAAGGGAGCGGGGACACTACACCAGGCCTTTGTCACAGGTGTCAGTGTGATATAAGCAAAGTTCTTTTACCTTCGGGTCAGTGCTGTGCACCTGGAGCCTCCACCGAGAGTTACCTTGAACAATGTCTGTCAGGAAATGAGCCCTACACCATTAAAGTTCAACACTCCTTTATTCTTCTCGAATGAACACAATCAGTTGAACCCCCTTGGTAGAAACAGAAAAGAAAAGGAGGTGTGGATGCGAATAGGCCCAGACACAATGTGTTCTCCACTTTCCTTCCTGAAAGTGGGTTGCAGTCTCCGAACGAGGGGGATTTTCCTTCCAATCGGTCTTCGGTGAGAGACTCACCCGTCACTGGCAATCTGCTGCACCAGGTCTTCGAATGAGGAGCTCCCCCCGGTCCATTACGCCTTCCGGATTCGGGTACCCACTCCCGGGGTTCCCTAGGATCTCCTTCTCTCGCGGAACTCAGTGTTGGGCACTGAGCTCCGGACCTCCATCTGAGTACCTCACCCCAGGCTAAAGGTGCCTGGAATGAAACACGACCTCCGGCTGTCCTCTAGGCCTAGGCCCGCCTAGAGAACCAACACGAACCACCGTCCACAGGCTGAAGGTGCCCTGGACTCCGACCCCGTGACAAAGATGGCCGGCCCCTTTATACCCTCTCCCAGCAAGCACGGCTAGTTCCCCGCCCCACCATACCGCTGCCGAGGGAGGACAAAAAGGAGGCACGACACACAGCAATGATTCAACCCCAGCCCAGGGCGACAGCGCCACCCGCTGGGCTGCAGGGAATTACACATCACTAATGTCTCTGTCAAGTTCAAATTTACACCCGGGAAAGTACATACCCGCTACAAAAGTATATAGCATCCTCTCTTTCTTTGTTGCAGATCACCACTCGGTCCGCATGTATGTTCCGACCATAGTTCCATTCTTTGCGCCAACCTCTGAAGCGATCAGCCACAGCTGAACAGGCAAAGTACCTACGAGATTTAGGCACTTCCAGGTGATCCCAAACAAAGTCAGAGTACCACCTCTCATGGTAGGCCTCTATCTCAAATAAGAGCTCCCTAGGAACATAAGGGTACTCCCAACCATACTCCTTAGTGACTCTTTTGTTAAGGAGTAGCTGCAACCGGGCAATATGTGGCAGAGTTGCACAGTCTCCTGTTCCTGGTAAAACAATGGCATCCGGGGATCTTTTGACCGACACTGCATCTGACATTGGTAGGGGCGGCCGCAACGGCAGACGTCCCTCTGTAATAGCGAACATGGGTGATGCAGGTGCAGGCAGTGTGGGTATGGAAACAGCCTCTTCCTCCAGAGCAGGGGCTTTCACCCGGGGTGTAGTTTCCCCAGAGTCCATGGGCAATCCCTCTCTAAAGCTGCGGGACGGGGTAACCCGAATCCTGTCCCAACCCTTCTTGATGACGAATCCTGTCCCAACCCTTCTTGACGAAGATCTCATCAATCTCCACATCATCACCTAGTTCAGAAGATGACTCAAAATCCAACGAGTTACACTCCTCGGCAGTCAAATAGTTTTTGGTGGACACAGACACACTGTCTCCAGACGATAAAAGTTCCCTCGGGTTGGCTGTCCACAAATTCCCAGTAGTATGGGGTATGGGCTTCTTTCCCTTCCCCGGCAAACTTGCTATCACAGTTCCCCCAGCCTCCTTACCGTCCCCCGACGTGGACTTCCCGGGGATCCCTCCGCTTCGGAGATCCGGCTCAGGCAGGCGCTGGGGCAGGCTTCTACCGTGGCCACGGGAGGCCTTAACGTATCCCACTTTCCTTTTTGCAAGTGGGATGGAAGTTTCCGTAGTGACGGAGGCAGCATCTGCTGTGGCGTCCGTCGCTGGCTCCGTGGTGGCCGGAACTTTATCTTTATCATCCGTTGTGGCCGCAGTGATGCGTGTGGGTTCGGCTGTAAGGGCGTAGTTGTCTTCCTCAGAAGTAACAGTCCCCGTAATACAATTTACCCGGTAGGTGATTCGGTTGGCTGGTCCACCTCGAACAGAAACTCCCCGCAGGTCAAGCACCTTTCGAATGGCCGTATTTGCACAGCCAGACCACCGCATCTGGGACAAGTATAAAGCGCGAAGCGGCCCCTAGGCTTGAGCCGGATCCCCGTATCCGTGAGGGGAGCAGTAATGGGAGCAATGTCCATGGCAGAGGTAGTTGGGAACATCCGAGGTCCCAATGAAATAGAAGTCCATGGAGCGGCAGACATGTTGCTTCTCCTTACTAGTCCAGGCTCTTACTGTCCCTTCGCGCCAAATGCACCACATGCAACTCACAATTGGCGGGGGCTCCTCCCCCTTTTCTTTCCTGCACGCAGCTCGCTGGCTTTTCTTCTATTGGGGCACGCCCACGAACTACGCAGTTAGAAAAAAACTCAAAGCACAATCCTGTACCTCCATTTCTCTCGATAAAGTAGTGACGCAGTCCAATTTTCCTCAATGGCCGATCTCCACAGAACACACAGACATGAGAGAAAAATAGTCCAACTTCCAGGAGTAGCTGCAAAATCTCAGATTCGAGCCCCCACGTGTAGCACACAGATCCTTTACCCTGCTTACCTCCACTTGCAGAGTGGGACACACCATGCCACATGCCCAGTATCCTCCATCTTGTAGAGGGTGAGCGGTGTTAATAGTTTTGGGTCCTGCAGCGATTTACCTCCTTCCATTGGTTCTCGTCCCTAGAGTGTAGGGAAAAGTCTATTCTCTCTCTTTGAAGAAGGCCATTGTCCAGACAGTATTAAACCCAATAAAAGAGTTTATTTTACTTGCTTGCAACTTGACAAGAAAGGTTGGAGATAGAGAAAGTTGAACAGGGAGGCAGGTTCAGGCACGCGGAACTTAATTACCCTTGTCGCCACTCAAGCCTGAGTGGGTTTTGCTCACCCGGATAGTCCACTCTCACGGTCCTAGCAGCCGGTGTGGAGCATAAACATTTACTTCGAATTTTCCTAAGGATACCATCAGGATATTAGCCTTTAAGTCCTGAACTTCCCAGCACTTGTAACACTTGAGACCTTAGGTGCCAATGGGGCACGTTACAAGGCTTGTGGCGGATTGTGGAGTCCTTCCCTTTGACAGGTAACCAGGCCTCTCCCGAGACAGTGACTTCCTTCACCGATCCCCTGGATAGGTCCACCCCTGGTTCCCTCTCCTTCAGAGCGGGTCACCCTCCCACGGGTACCCTGGGACTCCTCTTCTGGTGTAGGCCTCAGCTAAAGGTGCTGGGCCTACCTGGAATGATGCAGCCTCTGGCTATAGGTGCCCGGGACTGAACACACACACGCACACCTGGCCTGGAGGGCCAGGAGGCGCAAACTGCTCTCCGAATAATGGCATCTGCCCCTTATGTATCCTCTCCCAGCATGCGCAGCGGGTAGCCACTGCATGGCTGCCGAGAGAGGACACCCAATCGTGCTGCAATGCCACCTGTGGTTCGACCTGAGACCTGGGCGACAGCGCCACCTACAGGTCACAGGGAACTGTACTGCCAGGCAACATCACAACAGAGCAGAGGCCAATTAAAAGAATTTTAACAGCCTGAGCCTAACTATTTGCTCAGGCTAGCCCCTAAATTTAGGCATAGCGACCCCAGTTTTGGGGGGTCCGCTACATATACAAAACAAATGAAAAACAAAACGTAGTACAAATAGATGTATAATCTTTTTTTTTTATTGTGCTGCACCAAAACGCATGATATTTTGTTACTATACGTTTTGCCGCATGTGAATGAGTGCAAAAGCAAGGGGTGTGGTAGTGAAGACGTAATGGCATCACTACAGAGCTGCAAAAGGGCTGTGTTTTTGTGCATTGCAGGAATGTAACACAAAAATGTCCACCTAGAACAGGGGCAATAAACTGAAAAAGAAATTCCAATTGCTAACATTTTCTTCCAGCTGAGGTCCAAATTTTACTCTAATGTAACGTAAAAGTATGCCAATCACATCCATATTTCAAGTAAAAGAAAATAGAACCAGGTTATATAAGGTGTCCCTATCAGAGTCCCCCTTACATCTGGTGTCCGCACCAGAGTGCCCCCCACATCTGGTGTCCCCATCAGAGTGCCCCCTTACATCTTTTGTTCCCATCAGAGTCCCCCCTTACATCTGGTGTCCCTCCTTACATCAGGTGCCCCCACCAGAGCCCCCTTACATCAGGTGTTCCCACCAGAGCTCCCATTTACATCAGATGTCCCCACCATAGCCCCTCCTTACATCAGATGTCCCCACCAGAGCCCCCCTTACATCATGTGTACCCACCAGAGGTCCCCCTTACATCTGGTGTACCCCCCAGACCCTCGGCTTACATCAGGTGTTCCCACCAGAGCTCCCCTTACATCAGGTGTCCGCACCAAAGCCCCCCTTACATCAGGTGTCCCCACCATAGCTCCCCCTTACATCAGGTGTCCCCACCAGAGTTCCCCCTGTACTCACTGATCACTAACTGCAAAGAAGTTCCTCATTTCTACTTCCAGTCTCCACACAGTCTTTTTTCATTCCTCGGCAGTGCCACTGAGACTGAGTTTTCAGTCTGTGCCAGCTCTCTATTGCACCTTATCCTCTCTCCAGCTATGAGCCACAGTCCAGTCTGAATAATGTGTCTTGTTTTCAGGCATGCTGAAAACCGGACACGTTTCAAAACCCGGACTGTCCGGGTGAATCCTGTACAGATGGCAACCCTAGTCAGGCCCCCAACCTGGGGATTGGCTAAAGGCCCCTAAATATTCAAAGCAACCCCTCCTAGCCTCTGTCCACTATCTTTCAGAACGTTCTCCAACATTCTAGAAACAGGGGGAGGCAACAGAGAGCTGGCCTCTAATAACCCTAACCCAGATTCGGTGATCCTATAATCATAATAAAATGCAAAATTGATGTACATATTTTAAATTTTTTGCATCTCTGTTAATATTATTGTATGTATGGGGTTTCACAATTTTTTGCACATTGAAGCTCTGCAATTTCTCCATTGTGACACCATCACTACTGTATTGTAATAATTGGTTGATTTGCACTGGATATTCATTTATAGGGATGAGCTCGGTGTTCGAGTCGAACATAAGTTCGACTCGAACATCGGCTGTTCGACCATTCGGCGAACATCGAACGATTTGGGCCGTTCGCGCCAAATTCGAGTGACGCGAACGGCCCACAATACACTGCGCCATCGCAGTGCAATCCCGGCGCTGTGATTGGCCAAGCATGCACTGTGACCCTGCATGCTTGGCCAATCACAGCGCCGGCAGCTAGGAGAGCCATAATTGGCCACAGGCAGGTTGCCTGTGGCCAATTATAGCTCAGGGGGGTTAGCACACGCCCCACACTATAAAAGGCCGCCAGCGCGGCGGCCTTGTGTAGTGTGTTCCGGCGCAGGGAAAGAGAAGGATAGGCAGGGACAGTGTGATATTCTTTGTGCTATTCTTGTGTGCAGGGAGAGGGAAGGATAGGCAGGGAGAGTGTCAATGTCATATTCTTTGCTAAACCTTGTGTGCAGGGAGAGAGAAGGATAGGCAGGGGACAGTGTCAGTGTCACATTCTTTGCTAAACCTTGTGTGCAGAGAGAGAGAAGGATAGGCAGGGAGAGTGTCAGTGTCATATTCTTTGATAAACCTTGTGTGAAGGGAGAGAGAAGGATAGGCAGGGAACAGTGTCAGTGTCACATTCTTTGCTAAACCTTGTGTGCAGGGAGAGAGAAGAATAGGCAGGGAACAGTGTCAGTGTCACATTCTTTGCTAAACCTTGTGTGCAGGGAGAGAGAAGGATAGGCAGGGGACAGTGTCAGTGTCACATTCTTTGCTAAACCTTGTGTGCAGGGAGAGAGAAGGATAGGCAGGGAACAGTGTCAGTGTCACATTCTTTGCTAAACCTTGTGTGCAGGGAGAGAGAAGGATAGGCAGGGAGAGTGTCAGTGTCATATTCTTTGATAAACCTTGTGTGCAGGGAGAGAGAAGGATAGGCAGGGGACAGTGTCAGTGTCATTGTTGCTAAGCCTCCTGCACATTATACACCTGAAGTTAGCCCGTATTGCTGTGTTTTCCTGGTGTGTTACACCAACGGGCATTTGCAGCACTTACAGCAGGGGGAGTGTGCCTCCTGCACATTATACACCTGAAGTTAGCCCGTATTGCTGTGTTTTCCTGGTGTGTTACATCAACAGGCATTTGCAGCACTTACAGCGGGCGAAGTGTGCCTCCTGATCATATTACACCTGAAGTTAGCCCGTATTGCTGTGTTTTCCTGGTGTGTTACACCAACAGGCATTTGCAGCACTTACAGCGGGTGGAGTGTGCCTCTTGCACATTATACACCTGAAGTTAGCCTGTATTGCTGCGTTTTCCTGGTGTGTTACACCAACAGGCATTTGCAGCACTTACAGCGGGCGGAGTGTGCCTCCTGATCATATTACACCTGAAGTTAGCCCGTATTGCTGTGTTTTCCTGGTGTGTTACACCAACAGGCATTTGCAGCACTTACAGCGGGTAGAGTGTGCCTCCTGCACATTATACACCTGAAGTTAGCCTGTATTGCTGCGTTTTCCTGGTGTGTTACACCAACAGGCATTTGCAGCACTTACAGCGGGCGGAGTGTGCCTCCTGATCATATAACAACTGAAGTTAGCCCGTATTGCTGTGTTTTCCTGGTGTGTTACACCAACAGGCATTTGCAGCACTTACAGCGGGCGGAGTGTGCCTCCTGCACATTATACACCTGAAGTTAGCCTGTATTGCTGTGTTTTCCTGGTGTTACACCAACAGGCATTTGCAGCACTTACAGCAGGCGGAGTGTGCCTCCTGATCACATTACACCTGAAGTTAGCCTGTATTGCTGTGTTTTCCTGGTGTGTTACACCAACGGGCATTTGCAGCACTTACAGCAGGGGGAGTGTGCCTCCTGCACATTATACACCTGAAGCTAGCCCGTATTGCTGTGTTTTCCTGGTGTGTTACATCAACAGGCATTTGCAGCACTTACAGCGGGCGGAGTGTGCCTCCTGATCATATTACACCTGAAGTTAGCCCGTATTGCTGTGTTTTCCTGGTGTGTTACACCAACAGGCATTTGCAGCACTTACAGCGGGTGGAGTGTGCCTCCTGCACATTATACACCTGAAGTTAGCCTGTATTGCTGGGTTTCCTGGTGTGTTACACCAACAGGCATTTGCAGCACTTACAGCGGGCGGAGTGTGCCTCCTGATCATATAACAACTGAAGTTAGCCCGTATTGCTGTGTTTTCCTGGTGTGTTACACCAACAGGCATTTGCAGCACTTACAGCGGGCGGAGTGTGCCTCCTGCACATTATACACCTGAAGTTAGCCTGTATTGCTGTGTTTTCCTGGTGTTACACCAACAGGCATTTGCAGCACTTACAGTGGGCGGAGTGTGCCTCCTGATCACATTACACCTGAAGTTAGCCCGTATTGCTGTGTTTTCCTGGTGTGTTACACCAACGGGCATTTGCAGCACTTACAGCAGGGGGAGTGTGCCTCCTGCACATTATACACCTGAAGCTAGCCCGTATTGCTGTGTTTTCCTGGTGTGTTACATCAACAGGCATTTGCAGCACTTACAGCGGGCGGAGTGTGCCTCCTGATCATATTACACCTGAAGTTAGCCCGTATTGCTGTGTTTTCCTGGTGTGTTACACCAACAGGCATTTGCAGCACTTACAGCGGGCGGAGTGTGCCTCCTGCACATTATACACCTGAAGTTAGCCTGTATTGCTGGGTTTCCTGGTGTGTTACACCAACAGGCATTTGCAGCACTTACAGCGGGCGGAGTGTGCCTCCTGATCATATTACACCTGAAGTTAGCCCGTATTGCTGTGTTTTCCTGGTGTGTTACACCAACAGGCATTTGCAGCACTTACAGCGGGTAGAGTGTGCCTCCTGCACATTATACGCCTGAAGTTAGCCTGTATTGCTGCATTTTCCTGGTGTGTTACACCAACAGGCATTTGCAGCACTTACAGCGGGCGGAGTGTGCCTCCTGATCATATTACAACTGAAGTTAGCCCGTATTGCTGTGTTTTCCTGGTGTGTTACACCAACAGGCATTTGCAGCACTTACAGCGGGCGGAGTGTGCCTCCTGCACATTATACACCTGAAGTTAGCCTGTATTGCTGTGTTTTCCTGGTGTTACACCAACAGGCATTTGCAGCACTTACAGCGGGCGGAGTGTGCCTCCTGATCACATTACACCTGAAGTTAGCCCGTATTGCTGTGTTTTCCTGGTGTGTTACACCAACAGGCATTTGCAGCACTTATAGCGGGCGGAGTGTGCCTCCTGCACATTATACACCTGAAGTTAGCCTGTATTGCTGTGTTTTCCTGGTGTTACACCAACAGGCATTTGCAGCACTTACAGCGGGCGGAGTGTGCCTTCTGATCATATTACACCTGAAGTTATCCCGTATTGCTGTGTTTTCCTGGTGTGTTACACCAACAGGCATTTGCAGCACTTACAGCGGGCGGAGTGTGCCTCTTGCACATTATATACCTGAAGTTAGCCTGTATTGCTGTGTTTTCCTGGTGTGTTACACCAACAGGCATTTGCAGCACTTACAGCAGGTGTAGTGTGATTCCTGCAAAATATACTCCTGAAGCTAGGCCTTATTGCTTGTTTTCTCATCTCCCTGCAGGCCATTAGAATGTCTGGAAGGCAAACAAGGAGAGGCAGACAGTTAGGAGCCAATAAAAGAGGGCAAGCAGGCTCTGTGTCTAGAGACAACAGTGCTGGTCGTGGACGCGGTGCATCGCCATCAGCACGTGGCCATGGGACTCGCTTGTCCTTCTTTTTGGCAGCTGGACGTGTTGAGGCGCATCTTGCCGAAGACTTGGTAGAGTGGATGACCAAGCCCTCCTCATCCTCCTCATCCTCTCTCACCCAGGCTCAGGGTACTGGCAAAGCAGCTGCCAAAGCGTCCTTTTCCCTGGCATCAATGTCATCATCAGTCACTCCTTCCCTAGACTAGACATGTGCAATTCGTTTAGTTACGAATTCGTTATCCGTCAAAATTCGTTATATTCGTTGATTCGTAAACATACGAATGAACGAACGGTTCGATAACATTACAAACGAACAACGAATAATCTAAACGAACGAATATGGAAAACAAATAAAATACAAATTTAGTAAATTTGAAACAAACAAAAAACGAAAAAGTGAAAAACGAAAACATAAAAACAACGAAAACACAGAAAAAAGATAAAAAATAACGAAAATAAAAATGAACGAAAACGAGATATTACGAATATTCGAAAAACAAAACAACGAATAACGAACAAAGATCCATATTAACGAATATCAAAATGAACGGAAAAAAAATTACGAATCTTCGGAAAACGGAAATGAAAACAACGACAATTCGTAAAAACTTAAATTCTATTTTGTTAGTTCTGAATTAGTTCTGGACTTTGGCCAATGGCCAATAAGCTTGTCCCTTCCCCTGAAGACGTTGTCTCTTCCCCCAATGAGCTTGTTTCTTATAGACATGTGCTATAATGTGTGTGTATGTGTGTTTTTCTGTGTTAGACTGCAGTGCATTCCATCCAGAGTCCAGATAGGGTGTGGTTGGGTAGGTTGCACTGTTCTGTTGGATTTTGTGAGTAAATTTTTTACTTGGGAGAGAGAAATTCTTTGTTTCTTAAGGATATTAGATTGAGATTCTAGAGTCTACATTCTAATTTATAATTTTATTTATGTAATATCTCTGACATATTGTATTTTTCTTCTTTGTCAGACTACATTCTAGACAGGGTGTGGGTGGTGTTTGATTTGTGAGTCATTCAAAGAGATTGATATAGAAATTATAAATTTCTTACTATTTCTATTACTCCTAAGATTTTCTAAAGTTAGTTTTTTTCCCTTTTCTGGGACTGTGTTTTATTATATTGCTGTCTGTCTGCCCCTACCTATTTTTTTTGTTGTGTTAGCCAGTGCCACTACTAGGCCAGCCCAGGCAGCATATACTACGTATTCATGGTAGGAGAAGTAGATTAGTATATATTTTTTTTTGCATGGACCGGTAAAATAAGAATACTCCAGTCCTCAATCCCTCCACTCTCAGTCACACCAACACCAACTCTCATACCAACACACTCACTAACACCAACATTCTCACTTACAAGACTCACACATCCATTCTCACTCCCAGACATTCTAATTGCAATAAAACCACCAAACCACACAAAAACAACTACAAAAACCACAATATCACTCTCTCATAGTTGCCAACAGTCACGGATTGGCCGGGACGTTCCCGGGATTCAAACCCTTTTCCCGGATTTATTTTGTCCCGGCCAATGTCCCGGCCAATCCGATTTTTCCCGTTTTCCCCGAATTTGGATGCCGCAGGCCGCCGCCGCTAGAGGTCCACGGCTGGCGGAGACAATGTCTCGGCCGGCCGCCATGTTCAAGAAGTCCAAAACACGGATGTAGTACAATAGAAAATAAAGCCGCTGCGGCGCCGCCCACACCCCGCACCTCCCCGGGGGTGGGCGGCGCCGCAGCAGCTTTATCTTCTATTGTACTACATCTGTGTTTTGGCTGGCCGGCCGTCCACCCCCCCGCCCCGCCCCGCCCCGCTGCAGGTCTGTCTGTAATGGAAAGGGGCTGGGGTCGGCAGCGCCACAGCTTAATTTTTTATTTTTTTGCAGCCACACTGTCGGCTCCGCCTCTATTTTGTTCCCCTTCGGGGAAGGGGAAACAATAATGGCGGCCGAGACAGGAGACGCCTGTGGTTAAGGGGGGACTCCGCTGGGGATGCCTGTGGTAAGGGGGGACTCCGCTGGGAACGCCTGTGGTAAGGGAGGACTCCGCTGGGGACGGCTGAGGTAAGGGGGGACACCGCTGAGGACGCCTGATGTAAGGGGGGACTCCGATGGGGACGGCTGAGGTAAGGGGGGACACCGCTGGGGACGCCTGATGTAAGGGGGGACTCCGATGGGGACGCCTGATGTAAGGGGGGACTCCGATGGGGACGCCTGATGTAAGGGGGGACTCCGCTGGGGACGCCTGATGTAAGGAGGGACTCCTCTGGGGACGCCTGATGTAAGGAAGGACTCCGCTGGGTACGCCTGATGTAAGGGGGGATTCCGCTGGGGACGCCTGATGTAAGGAGGGACTCCGCTGGGGACGCCTGATGTAAGGAGGGACTCCTCTGGGGACACTTGATGTAAGGGGGGACTCCACTGGGGACGCCTGATGTAAGGGGGGACTCCGCTGGGGAACGCCTGATGTAAGGGGGGACTCCGCTGGGGACGCCTGATGTAAGGGGGACTCCTCTGGGTACACCTGATGTAAGGAAGGACTCCGCTGGGTACGCCTGATGTAAGGAGGGACTCCTCTGGGGACGCCTGATGTAAGGAAGGACTCCGCTGGGTACGCCTGATGTAAGGGGGGATTCCGCTGGGGACGCCTGATGTAAGGAGGGACTCCTCTGGGGACACTTGATGTAAGGGGGGACTCCACTGGGGACGCCTGATGTAAGAGGGGACTCCACTGGGGACGCCTGATGTAAGGGGGGACTCCGCTGGGGACGCCTGATGTAAGGGGGGACTCCTCTGGGTACACCTGATGTAAGGAAGGACTCCGCTGGGTACGCCTGATGTAAGGAGGGACTCCTCTGGGGACGCCTGATGTAAGGAGGGACTCCTCTGGGGACGCCTGATGTAAGGAGGGACTCCCCTGGGGACACCTGATGGCATCTGGTGGCAGGCGACGTGGCAGGTGACACACTCGGGGCTAACACTGATTCGGCATTTTGGTGAGTTGAATGATTTCATTTTATATTAAAATGTAATAAGAGAAATAATGCACTTCAGTCATCCTGACACCCTAACAACCATGGTGCCGGGATGATTAAAGAGCTAACACCAGATGTTTGGATTATCTTTATCTGTTGATTGTTAAACTCTGGAATACACATATTTCTATTATGGTGTAGGATCTGGGCCTGCTGTCCTTCCATCCTTCCTTCTCTTTCCTTCCCTCCCTCTTTCTTTCTCCCTTCATCCCTCATTCATCTCAGACTTTAACCACACCCCCTTTGAGCCACGCTCATTTAAGCCACTCCCACTACCCGTGTAAACCACGCCCACGCTTCGTGCGCCACTTTTTTCTCCTAAAGTATAACACACCTTCAAATGAATGCCCCACCCCCTAATTATACCAAGGCTCCGCCTACATGCGAAAAAGTGTCACGGATTTTTTTTTTGCAATGTTGGCAACTATGCTCTCTGCACTGCTCTCTGCTCCTCCCTCACCACACCACTTACACCCTCTCAAAATGGCGTACAGGGGCGGAGGCTATAGCCGCTTGTTGAAAACGAAACTAAAATACGAGATTGCGAATGGCCGCGATGTATTTACGGGAGTACGAATGCATTCGAAGCACGTGGACATATTTTAGTTTCATTTTCAACACGCGGCTATAGCCGCGTGTTGAAAATAAAAATAACTAGTAACGCGAGATTGCGAATGACCGCGCCGAGATGTATTTACGAAAGTATAAAAAAATTACGAATCCATTCGAAGCACGGTAGTAGACACGAATCAAGGAAAACAAAACAATGTTACGAATCAACAGAAACGGCAGAGTAGTGTACAGAAAAACGAAAATTATTATCTAACAAAATTACGAATTACGAATCGTTCAGTATCAACGAAAATCAAACTGTTACGAAAGTACGAAAATAACTTAAACAGAAATACGAATCATTCAATATCAACAAAATTACGAATTTCAAATCAACGAAAATAACTTAGACAGAACTACGAATCATTCAGTATCAACGAAAATTAAACTGTTACGAACATACGAACGAGTCCGAATAGGAAAACTCGCGTCTTACGAAATTACGAATCTTTACGAACATACGGAACGAGACGAAACGAAACGATAGGAAACTAATTTTTTGGTTGTGCACATGTCTACCCTAGACCAACCATGTCCTCCTGAGGAGTCCCCCGAACTGTTTGAGCACAGTGTTGGGTACATGCTCCAGGAGGATGCCAGCGTTTCGAAGGGTCTGATGATGATACCCAGCTAGAGGAAGGCAGTAGCATGAGAGCAGAGAGAGGGGATGCTCAAGAAGGACACCAATCTGGCAGTCATGTTCCATCAGCTGCAGCATACTGCCAGATTGGCTCCAGTGATGAGGAGGGAGGGGATGATGAGGTCACTGACTCCACGTGGGTGCCTAATAGGAGAGAGGAGGAGGAGGAGGAGGATGAGGAGGAGGCACATCTCCAACGAGGCAGGATGCCCTCGGGGGGCCAGCGTAAGAGCAGCACACCAACGGAATCACACCGCAGAGCTCCGCCTGTGCAGTGCGCTGCCTCTGCCCGTTATTCAAAAAGTTCTTTGGTGTGGGCCTTTTTTGAGTCGAGTGCATCAGATCGCACAGCTGCTGTTTGGAACATATGTCTCAAGCGTATATCGCGTGGCCAAAACATCACCCGCTTGGGCACCACATGCATGACCAGACATATGTTGACCTGCCATGCAGCTCATTGGCAAGACTACCTTGAAGACCCACACCAAAGAACAAAGCGGACCTCTCCTTGCACCGCATCAGCTGGGATCTCCAACCCCACTATACCTTCAGTCCTCTCTGAAACCTGCACTGAGAGGAATGAAGGTGTAGAATTAGGTGTGTCACAGCCAAGTACTTGCGGGCACTCTGCTAGAAGTACACCGACGTCCGATTCTAGCAGGCAAATTTCCCTGCCCCAGCTGCTGGACCGTCGAAAGAAGTTCACTCCTAGCCATCCACATGCCCAGCGGTTGAATGCTAGCTTGGCTAAATTGCTAGCGCTTCAACTGCTGCCTTTTCAGTTGGTAGACTCGGCCCCCTTCCGTGAGTTTGTGCAATGTGCGGTTCCTCAGTGGCAGGTTCCCAAACGCCACTTTTTCTCACGGAAGGCGATTCCGGCTCTCTACCGGCATGTGGAAGGCAATGTCTTGGCCTCGCTGGACAGGGCGGTCAGCGGTAAGGTGCATATTACCGCTGACTCAAGGTCCAGCAGGCATGGACAGGGACGTTACCTTTCTTTCACGGCCCATTGGGTCACTCTTTTGGCACCTGGGAAGGATGCAGGACAAGGTGCAGTAGTGTTGGAGGTTGTTCCGCTCCCACGCCTCCAAAATGCTACTACTGGTTGTGACACACCTCTCTCCTCCACCCCCTCCTCTTCTTCTTCCTCCATGGCCTCTTCCTGTGCTTTGTCCTCGGAACCAGCGGTGCTCCGTAGGCGTTCAAGGGGCTACGCAAGTACGCAGGCAAAAATATGCCATGCCGTGCTTGCGCTGGTGTGTTTGGGGGACAGGAGCCACACTGGGGCAGAGGTTCTGTCTGCTCTGCAGGGGCAGGCCAAGAGGTGGTTGACGCCACGCCAGCTTAAGCCAGGAATGATGGTTTGCGACAATGGCACCAACCTCCTCTCCGCCCTCCGACAGGGACAACTGACCCATGTGCCCTGTGTGGCTCACGTCCTTAACCTGGTGGTGCAGCGGTTCTTGGGCAGGTACCTGGGCTTACAGGATGTCCTGAGGCAGGCCAGGAAAGTCTGTGTGCATTTCCGCAGATCTTATAATGCCAGTGCTCGCCTGGCTGAGCTGCAAAAGGAGTTGAACCTGCCCAAGAACTGCCTTATATGTGACATGCCCACCAGGTGGAACTCAACGTTGGCCATGCTGCAGCGGCTGCACACGCAGCAGAGGGCCATCAATGAGTACCTGTGCGACTACGGCACCAGGACAGGGTCAGGGGAGCTCGGGTTTTTTTCACCACGCCAGTGGGTCATGATCAGGGATGCATGCACTGTCCTGGCACTATTTGAAAAGGCCACGAGGATGGTGAGCAGTGACAGTGCATGCATCAGTGACACTGTACCTCTTGTCCACCTGTTGGAACATACGCTGCGTGGAATAATGGACAGGGCACTTGAGGCAGAACAGAGGCAGGAAGAGGAGGACTTCCTTGCCTCTCAAGGCCCCCTTTACCCAGACAGTGTTCCTTCTGTCCCACCCATCGCACAGGAAGAGGAGGAGGAGGAGGATTGTGTCAGCATGGAGGTGGAGCCTGGCACTCAGCATCATCAGCAGCAGTCTTTTAGGGATGATTTACAGTCCCAAGAAACCAGTGGACTTGTACGTGGCTGGGAGGAGGTGGCTGCGGATCATGTCGTCCTTAGTGACCCAGAGGACTCCGGACCGAATGCCTCAGCTAACCTACGCTGCATGGCCTCCCTGATCCTGCAAAGTCTGCGGAAGGATCCTCGTATTCTTCGGATCAAGGAGAGGGACCATTACTGGCTGGCCACTCTCCTTGATCCACGGTACAAGGGTAAGGTTGCGGACCTTATCTTACCGTCACAGAGGGAGCAGAGGATGAGACAACTCTGGGAGGCCTTGCAGGAAGGTCTGTGCAACGCATTCCCAGAGACTGGGAGGTTACAAACTCCTGATCCTGGACAACGAGTTGCTAAGGCTTCGGTCAGTCAAATAAAAAGCGATGGGGAAGGTGGCAGTCTGACCGATGCGTTCAGACAATTCTTTAGTCGGCAGCCCCAAGGTATGATCGGTTCCAGCAACCATCGCCAGCGTCTGATATACATGGTGCAGGAATACCTAGGGGCAAGGTCAGACTTGGACACCTTCCCCACCGAAAATCCTCTGTCTTACTGGGTCTTGAGGATGGATCACTGGCCAGAGCTTGCACAGTACGCAATTGAGCTACTGGCCTGTCCTGCATCCAGCGTTCTTTCAGAACGCACATTCAGTGCTGCTGGAGGATTTGTCACGGATCACAGGGTGCGCCTGTCCACCGACTCAGTTGATCGACTGACCTTCATAAAGATGAACCAGTCTTGGATCACCACCAGCTACCAAACACCTGAAGCTGATATAACAGACTAATTTATTTTCAAATGTCACATCCCTTCAAGACTGATGCTGATGCTGAGAGACTGTCCTGTTATGTTGACTGACTATCCTCCTCCTCCTCAATGATCCGATTGATGATGATAGCTTGGAAGAACATTTTTGTTTCTGGGTGCCGCCACCAGTGGCTAAGGCCCAATTTTTCAGCCCCTGTTTAACAGGGGCATGTAATTACAATTTTTTATGCAATGCTTTGTAGCAGGGCTCATTCCTGCACTCCAACTAGAGTATCTGGGAGAGGTTGCAGTGTCGTGGCACCAGCACCAGTGCCTAAGGCCCAATTTTTCAGCCCATGTTTAACAGGGGCGTGTAATTACAATTTTTGATGCAATACTTTGCAACAGGGCTCATTGCTATGCTCCAAGTACAGTATCTGTGAGGGGTTGCAGTGTTGTGGCACCAGTGCCTAAGGCCCAATTTTTCTGCCCCTGTTTAACAGGGGCATGTAATCACAATTCTTGATCTAATAATTCACAGCAGGGCCCATTCCTGCGCCCACCAAGAGTAACTGTGAGGCCTTACAGTGTTGTGTCAACACCACCACCACCACCAAAGGCCCAATTTTTCTGCCCCTGTTTAACAGGGGCATGCAATTACAATTCTTGATCTAATAATTCACAGCAGGGCCCATTCATGCGCCCACCAAGAGTAACTGTGAGGGCTCACAGTGTTGTGGCAACACCAACATGTAAGGGGCAAATTTCAGCAGAGTATATACGGCAGGCCCCTACTTTCAAACATCCAACTTACAAACGACTCCTACTTGCAAACGAAAGGAGACAACAGGAAGTGAGAGGAAATCTACCCCTAGGAAGGGAAATTCTCTCCTGTAAGAGTTAATATGGGAAAAAGGTGTCTCCTCTCTACTGATGCTTTATCACCAATCCTTGTTTCAATAAAAACCCCACTTTTCAAAAACATTTGTCATTGGGACGGAAAGTGAGGTGAAATGTTCTGAACAGGGGCACAGACAGCAAAACAAATGTTACAGGGGTGATAACCCTTCCCTATGTTTTCCAAAAAGCTTAAAAATAGATTATTTGGCTGGAGCTATACTTAAACAATGTACCTGTTCAAAATGACAAACAGATTCTACATAAGAACAAACCTACAGTCCCTGTCTTGTATGCACCGCCTGTATACGGCTGTTCAGAGTATATAGGGCCTTTTTTATTTTGTGTGCGGGGTTCCCCTTAATATCCATACAAGACCCAAAGGGGCTGGTAATGGACTGGGGTAGGGGGGGGGGGGGGTGATGGGGTAGCTATGCCATTTTTCTCAAAGATTTTCTTTCATATTACCGGGACCAGACATTACATTAAAGCCGCAAGCAGTTTTAAATGGCTTTTTTTTCCTTTAGAAATGTGATTTTGTGCAGGGACAGTTCTAAACACGGGAAACACGTGGCACTTCACAGGCATACTTTAGACACCCCCCAGGTACGATATTTAAAGGAATATTTGACTTTTTTTTTTTTTCACTTTATGCATCATTAAAATGACTGCTCCCGAAAAACGGCCGTTTTTAAAACTTCTTTTTGCATTGATACATGTCCCCTGGTGCAGAACCCGGGTTCCCGAACCCTTTTTAGGACAATAACATGCGTATTAGTCGTTATAATTAGCACTTTAGATTTCGAACGTTCGCATCTATTGTATTTAATAGGGTTCTAAAGTTCGTGCGAACTTTCGGTACGTTCGCGGGTTCTGGTGCGAACCAAACCCGGGGGTGTTCGGCTCATCACTATTCATTTATAGGTTTTACCATTGCACTTATAAGTCCATTTGTAGAACTGTATAAAGGAAGTGTAGGGTTGTGCTGCATTTTTTAGCTTTCTATTGGTGTACAGAGGCCAGTATATACTGAACACCATTGAAGAAACCTCCACTTTCTGACCACACCCACTTTTTGGCCATGCCCACAGGTAATATCCCAAAAAATTCTAAGAAGTATCTTTTTTCTCATGGACGAAATGTGAGAAATAACGTATACATTTATATCATACAATCATTCCATAAACACATACACTGCATATATTATTTGAGGAGAATATGTTTATAAAATAGTTTACCATTTGCCAATAAAAAATTTATAAAATATGTCCCTGGATTTCATTTTAAAAATCTGGTCACCTTACCAAGGGGGCGTGCAGGAGACGTGGTTCTGGGAGGATGTCCATGGATGCCCTCTTAGAACTGGAGAGCCACGCTGTAGCCGTCTTTTGGCTATAGTATGGTAGGGAAGTGATTAAAGCAGGGAATAAATTAAGATCTCAAATTGTTTTGCCTTTAGGACCCCTTTAACCCTTGCCATACAGGGCTTTTTATACCACTTCAATACCGGGCCTATTCTGGCACTTCTCTCCTACATGTACAAATCATCATTCTTTTGCTAGAAAATTACTCAGAACCCTGAAATATTATATATGTTTTTTTTAGCAGACACCCTAGGGAATAAAATGACGGTCGTTGCAACTTTTTATCTTGCACGGTATTTGCGCAATAATTTTTCAAACGCCTTTTTTTGGAGAAAAAAATTGTTTCATGAATTAAAAAATAACAAAACAGTAAAGTTAGCCCAATTTTTTTGTAAAATATGAAAGCTTATGTTACGCCGAGTAAAAAGATACCTAACATGTCACGCTTTAAAATTGCGCACACTCATGGAATGGCGCCAAACTTCGGTACTTAAAAATCTCCATAGGCGACGCTTTAATTTTTTTTACAGGTTACCAGGTTAGAGTTACAGAGGAGGTCTAGTGCTAGAATTGTTGCACTCGCTTTAACACACGCGGCGATACCTCACATGTGTGGTTTGAACGGCATTTACATATGCGGGCGGGACTTATGTGTGTGTTCGCTTCTAAGCGCGAGCTATTGGGGACGGGCGTTTTAAAAAAAAACATGTATTATTTATTTATTTTATTTTACTTATTTGTTTTTAATTTTACTTTTTTTTTTTTACACTTTTTTTTTTTTGATCACTTTTATTCCTATTACAAGGAATGTAAACATCCCTTGTAATAGGAATGTGTGTGACAGGTCCTCTTTATGGAGAGATGCAGGGTCAATAAGACCCCACATCTCTCCTCCAGGCTGGAAAGCATGAGATCAGTGAAAAAATTTTCACGATCTCATACTTACAGCCGCAATGGCGGCTTTGTTTACATTTGAGGACCCGGGCGTGACATCATCACATCGCGCCCGGGCCTCCGACGATCAAAGAGATGACTGGTGACCATCTGGTCACCAGTCATCTCTATGCTCATCACGTGACCCACCACCGGCGCCGACGATTCTCTCCGGGTCCCCGATCGCACGGGAGAGCCCAGGGAAGCACCGGGTGGCTGCAGGCATCATTCAGATATCCCCCCTCAAACCCAGGACGTCATATGACGTCCACCCGGAGGGAGAGAGGGTTCCTGCCGGCGTCATTTTGCTATGGCCCGGTATGGAAGGGGTTAAACAAAACTCTTCCTCCTTCATATCAAAAATAATACAAATAAATGAGGGCTGTGGAAATTAACTATTAATTCCTAGATTAATCGATTAATTGTTTTGAACAATCAAAATTCTTTTGATCGATTAAAATGATTCTGATCGGTACTCACCTCTCCCCCGGCTTCCGGGTCTTCAGGGAGATCCGGTGATGTCACGGAAGGGCTCCTTTGCTGTGCCTTCATATCTGCATGCCGGCGGGACCTTAGTATCTGCCGCACACAAGGGCTGTTACACTTCCCTCTATCACTTCCCTCTATCAACCTGGGATTCTACAGCCATCCACTAGGAGTTGTGATAGTTCCCTTCACGGGACATCAGCATGCCGACGGACTGATGTTAACCCCCTCCTCATCTGGATTCAGCAGTGGTATCGTTGTACACATTTTTATACCAGTATCATACTTAGCTACATGTTTTTATGACTACTTTTGCTACCAGTTGGCACCATTTTTACAGTTTATGTAGCTACATCGATTTTATCTCCAGTGCAAAATTTGTTTTACCTACTTGAAGACTATAAAAGTTTTAATGCTATTCCCATCGAGCGCTGCCTTTGTGTGTTTTTTGTATCCTGCTATCCATTTTTCCAGTGGTTGGTAGCTGCACTGGGAAACAGCCTGCAAGGAGATCAGCTAAAAGTAGTTGGATCTGTATGTGCATTATAATTAATCAAAATTAGTCGATTAATCGATTAAAAAAAAAATTGATTAATCGAACACGAAAATTTTAATCAGTAACAGCCCTAAAATAAATACAAGCAAGCACCATACCTGGAGACATGCTATTTAAAGATACAAAAGGATCTACCATATTTTCCGGCGTATAAGACGAACTTTCACATCTAAATTTCACATCCAAAAATGGGGGGTCGTCTTATACGCCGGGGGGGAACAGCCGCCAGATTGATGTCAGCGCCGCTGGGTGCTCGGTATTACTGTATGCATAGTTTGCACCGCTCAGCCAATCCCGGCGGGCGATGCAGCCTGTTGATGAATACAGAGCCTGCTAAGCCTGCTCGGATTGGAGACAACCTCTGCCAATCCGAGCAGGCTACATTACAGTGAGTCAAAGCGGCGCTGGCTGATGATGTCACAGCCTCTGCCAATCCGAGCGAGCTTTACAATAGAATACATCGCTCGCCGTGGTTAGCTCAGCGCCGTATGGCTCTATCTTCGATCGAGAAGAAGCAATTCCAGGCAATATGAAGCCTCAGAAGGGGGGTCGTCCTATACAGTGAGTATAGGCTAAAAACTTAGGAAATACAGTAGCATTAGGGGGTCGTCTTATATGTCCGGTCGTCTTGTACACCGGAAAATACGGTAAAAAACCTCACTTAACCACTTGACCTCAGAAAGACCAGAGCATTAGCACATCTCCCAACTTTTCAAATGTCCACTGCGGGACATTCATTCACATTTTTCCCCTCCCATTAAAGTTGTTGAGCGGGGGGGGGGGGGGGGTTGTGCTGCCACGAGACGGAGGTTTGCTTTTTACATCTAATCAGAGTGTTGTTAAGGGGGTGGGGTGGCGCGGGACGGAGGATCGCCGTTGTTGAGCGGGGGGGGCTGACTTACCGCTGCCTGCATGTCTTCCGATTCTCCTATTGCGGGAAATTTGATCCTCTTGCGGGACCCGCTGTGCTTGCTGGGGGAGGGTATAAGGGGGGCGGACATCTTCGCTACAAAGTCCGAGTCCCAGGCACCTTCCGTGTTCGGTGTTCAGGCGCCCTTGGCCTGTACACGAGGAGTTCGTGTTCCATCCCAGACACCTTCAGTCTGGGGTGAGGTACTCGGCCGGAGGCCTGGGGCCCAGTATCTTCCACTGGGTCCCACGAGGGATGGATCATCTTAAGGTGCCCGGGTGTTGGGCACCTGAATCCAGGGCGTAATGGACCGGAGAGGGGACCCTTTGTGAAGCTGGTGCAGCATATTGCCAGTGTCGGGTGGACCTCCGGAGACCGCTCAGATGGATATCCTTCTCCAACAAGGGCCTATTCATAAAGGAAGGTAATTCATGTTCTGTGACCGGTGGCAGCGGTACATCTAGTCAATTCAGGTCGGTGGCAGAGACCTGCTATTAGGCTTGTGGCAGGGGCCTCAACAGTTCACCCGGTCGGTGGCAGCGACCAAACTCACGGTCAGTGGCAGCTAATACTGCGCCAAGCCTATTCGCTAAAGAAGGAATAGGAGAGTTCATTGTGCCTGGGCCTACTCGTATCCACACCCTGTTTGTTCGTTTAAAGTTCAACTGATACTGTTCATATGTGAAGAAGAATAAAGGAGTGTTGGACTTTTTATGGTGTGGGGCTCTATTACTGACAGTCAAACTTGCCCTCTGCAGGAGGGCCAGAGGCTCCATCCAGAACACAGGACTCGGAGGTGAAATAGTGTTGGCCTTCACCTCTACATCTTAGAGGACATGGGCCGTAGTGAACCTCATCCTCTTCCCGCATACCCCTAGACAAGCAAGCCATTTTATTTACTAAAAGGGAACGGAGGGTGAGGTGGCTACACGTGGGGTCTCAGTGCCGGGATTGTGTTATGGAGCCGAAGCTGACGGAGTTTAAGTGTGTCTGCCCAATGGAGTTCCGAGTAGGTCGGCCATGTTGGCCAACACGCCACGAGGCACACCTTCCTTGCACAGTTTGTGGGCGTGACTTGGAGAAAGCCCGCAAACTGAATCGCCAAAGGGGAGGAGTCTGGCCATGTGAGGAGGATCACGTGGGGGCTGTGGCAAGAACTACGCAGTGCGCAATGGAGCAACAAGCCCTGACCATATTTGAAAATGCCTTGTGGTTTCCAGTTTCTACCACCACAAGGATGGCTTTGAATAATGCTCTGGTTACGGATACAGGGATCCGGCGGCTCAAGCCCCGGGGAAGATTCGCCCTGTACTCCTGCAGAGATGTTGAGGCCCTGGGTATGATTTTTACCGGCTGTTCGGGACTAGTGGTGCAGTTGAAACCATTTGGGCGCTGCGAGGCCTGCGGAGAGTTCTCATTCGAGGTGAAACCGTCCTTTGAGAAGCCAAGAGCTATCTACATCGACCGCACAGGCGCCACTACTCAAGGAGGAGGAATCACCGATTGGACAGCCGTCCCCACGCGCACTGCCGGGACCGTGGAGGAGGTCTCCATCAAAGAAGAGAAATCCGAGGATGCTGCTTCGGTCACCACAGGGTCCCTGCTCCCACCGTCAAAACGGAAGGTCGGCCTGGTCAAGGCATCCTGTGGCCGTGGAGGAGCTTCACCCCGCTGCTTGCCTGGCCTCGATGGATCCGGAGGAAAGAGTCCTGGACATCGCAACACTACTACAGGCCCAGGTGAGCCAGGGGTTGGGACTGTTGGTGTGGTTGGAGGTGTCGGGAGTCCACAGTCGGTGGAGCCCGCTGAGGGGGGTGACTCCGAGTCTACAAGGGGTTACCTACCTGCCGAAATGTATGACACCTCCGACCTGGAGTCGCTCTCCGACATTGGAGACGATGCAGAGATCGACAAGATTTTCTGCCAGAAAGGCTGGGACAAGATGCCTCTGTCCTCGTCCCGTGCAAAAAGGGACTCACCCATGTCTGCAGGGGATAGTATACCCCAGGTGGAGGCACCAGCGCCTGAGGATGAGCCCCGTTCCCCAGCCTGCCCTTCGATCACCGGTGCCACCTGCATCTAACACCGGGGGTCAGAGACCCTCGCTGCGGGCGCCCATGCCCAATTTGGAAGTGATTAAGGCCCTTCACCATCCAGACTGTATTGTCTTACCAGGTGTGTAGAACAAAGCTACTATGCCTCCCTTGGCCAGGCTTCAACGCTTGTTTGGTCAGAAGTTTGCTCATGAGTACGGGTGGGAATACCCATACTTGTCAAAGGAACTGCTATATGAGGTCGAAGTCCATCGGGAGCGTTGATACAATGACTTCATATGGACACATATTGGGGTACCACACGCCCGTAGGTACCTTGCTTGCTCTCCTAAGGAATCACAAAGGTTCAAGGATTGCAAGCCAGAATGGATGCTGGGTCGGCACATCCACGCGGATAAAGTGCTGATACGCCGGAAAGACAAGGAAGATGCCGAGTATCAGATTGAGACCATGGATCAGCATTTGAAGCCCCTTGTCCTGTTGCATCCCAGAGTCTATCTGTAGGAGAAAAGACTCCTTTCCTTTGTCCTTTTTTTCCCAAGTGGTGGAACTTTCTGGAGTTTGTGTTTGCTTCTCCGGAAAAATCAGTGACTGTGCCCTAGTTAAAGGGGTGTTTGTGCTCTTCGGAGGAATGGAGACTGTTTCTGTTGTTTGTTCTCCTTTCTTCCATCCAGCAAATTAATCATTGACTTTGGGGTAGTTAGAGCCAGGGTACAGAGAAGTTCCATCTCAGGATTTGACAAGTGCTATGACCGTGGCGCTGTCACCAGGTGGCGGTGTTGCGCAACGACATTCACTTTTCACACACACACACTTCAGGAAGGAAATAATTTCTCTGCGGAGGAGTTTTTTCGTTCTTACACAAACATATGTGTCAGGGATTTGTGTGCTTAACATTTCTTTCTTTCCCCTCTGCAGAAGAACATCCCATCAAGAGCCGCTGAGAATGGGGCGGGTTTTAGCTAGTGATGTGGGAGGGGGGAAAAATGTCGATGATGTGACTTGAAATGTTTTACTGTTGTGTGTTGTTTCCCTTCCTTTCCTTTTCATGTCAGGTCCAGGCACAACTGTCAGTTTCCAAAGTTTTTTTTTTAGATTTTCAGCTGGTCTCTGGATCAGGTTATGTTATTTCCTGTTGGAGAGATGGCTTGTTCCAGACACTGGAGACCAGTGTCAAATCACTGGGGGGAGAGTGTAGCGGGCATGTACTATTTAGGGGAGACATCTGGGTGGTAGCATTACCCAGATGCACTGATTGGAAGAATAGGGCTGTATTCTGTTCAGGTGAGGACATCAGTGGTGCACAGTTCCCTGCGGCTCACTGGGTGGCGCTGTCGCTCTGGGCCGGGGTTGAACCACTACTGCAGTGCCATACCCTTTGTGACCTCTCGCGGCAGCTGTACTGCGGGGCGGGGAACCCGCTGTGCTTGCTGGGGGAGGGTATAAGGGGGGCGGACATCTTTGCCACGAGGTCCAAGTCCCAGGCACCTTTAGCCTGAGGGCTGCTGTCCGTGTTCGGTGTTCAGACGCCCTTGGCCTGTACACGAGGAGTTTGTGTTCCATCCCAGACACCTTTAGTCTGGGATGAGGTACTCGGCCGGAGGCCTGGGGCCCAGTATCTCCCCCTGGGTCCCGTGAGGGAGGGATCGTCCTAAGGTGCCCCGGGTGTTAGGCACCTGAATCCAGGGCGTAAGGGACCGGAGAGGGGACCCTTTGTGAAGCTGGTGCAGCATATTGCCAGTGTCGGGTGGACCTCCGGAGACCGCTCGGATAGATATCTTTCTCCAACAAGGGCCTATTCATAAAGGAAGGTAATTCATGTTTTGTGACCGGTGGCAGCGGTACATCTAGTCAACTCAGGTCGGTGGCAGAGACCTGCTATTAGGCCTGTGGCAGGGGCCTCAACAGTCCACCCGGTCGGTGGCAGCGACCAAACTCATGGTCGGTGGCAGCGACTGTGCGCCAAGCCTATTCGCTAAAGAAGGAATAGGAGAGTTCATTGTGCCTGGGCCTACTCGTATCCACACCCTGTTTGTTCATTTAAAGTTCAACTGATACTGTTCATATGTGAAGAAGAATAAAGGAGTGTTGGACTTTTTATGGTGTGGGGCTCTATTACTGACAGTCAAACTTGCCCTCTGCAGGAGGGCCAGAGGCTCCATCCAGAACACAGGACTCGGAGGTGAAATAGTGTTGGCCTTCACCTCTACATCTTAGAGGACATGGGCCGTAGTGAACCTCATCTTCTTCCCGCATACCCCTAGACAAGCAAGACATTTTATTTACTAAAAGGGAACGGAGGGTGAGGTCGCTACATATGCATGAAAACTGTCCATTAGGAAGTGTTTGTAGGCAGGTTAAGGTGGGACCACTAGCATACCTCCCAACTGGCACGGATTGTGCGGGTTTTACCCGCAGAGGCTCCTCCTTCCCGCACTCCCGCGAGACTATCATGTTTCCCGCAAGTCCTTTTTTTTTTTTATGTTCCGGCGGCAACCATCACCCCCCCCCCCCCCCCCCGATCAAAAACTTCTGTGGCAATTTTTGCCAATGTCCCGCACCCCCCCCCCCCTGATTGGCAACTCTGGTTGGCAGGGGAGAGGGGACATCAGAATGTCCCGCGAAGGGATTTTACAAAGTTGGGAGGTATGCACTAGGCCCACCTAAATTAGAAGTTCAGCCAAAAACGAACTAACTGTAAACAGTGGTGGAATTATAGGGGTCGCTGAGGTTGCCATGGCGACTGGGCTCCTTGCTGCAGGGGGCCCTTGAGGGCCCCCTGTACTCTTCGATAGGAGGAGCGGCAAGAGCGGCTGAGACGAGCTCCCCGATCGTCACCCGAACTGTAATGGTACTGTGCGGGGAGCTCCTCACATTAACCTAAAGTGAAAGCACAGTGTTTTTTATCAGACTATCTATCTACTACTGTATGTGTGTTTATATGTTTGTGCATGTATGTGTGTGCATATGTATATGTATGTGTGTGTGCACATGTATGTATGTGAGTGTGCATATGTATGTGTGTGTGCTTATGTACGTATGTGAGTGTGCATGTATGTGCATGTGTTTTAGTGGCGGTGCGTCCATAAGGGCGCACGGGCGCCCCCCCCTCTCTCCAGACACCCCCTCTATGACCAATGGATAGATTTAAGCATTGGATGAATCTATCTATGGCCACCGCTGCCACCCCCTATTCAGGTGCCCGGCCCCTTTTGGAGCGCCGGGCGCCTGAATTACAGTGGCGGGGGTGGAGGGGTATTTTTGAAGCACCTGATTAGAGCCTTAGGCTCTAATGGGCTTTAAAATAGGTGAACTGCGAGCGCCATGCTTGGCGCTCACAGTCCACCCAGGTGTGTTAGAAAAGCAAATTAATATTCACTTTCCTAACACTGAACCGCCTCTCCACCAATCAGGTGCACGGGTCTGTTACCCATCACCTGATTAGCTGAAAGATAGGCGCGGCTTTTGGACGCCTATCAGGAGGAGAGGACAGGAGATGAGGACGGCAGGAGACGCATGGAGGACCCCGTGGGGGATTCACAGTGGTGGCATTCGATGGCACAGTTGCAGCATTTGATGGCCCACTGGCAGCATTTAATGGGCACACTGGCGGCATTTGATGGCACAGTGGCAGAGTTTGATGGGCACAGTGGCGGCATTTGATGGGCACAGTGGGGGCATTTGATGGGCACAGTGGCAGCGTTTGATGGGCACAGTGGCAGCATTTGATGGGCACTGTGGCAGCATTTGATGGGCACAGTGGTAGCATTTGATGGGCACAGTGGCGGCATTTGATGGCACAGTGGCAGAGTTTGATAGGCACAGTCGCGGCATTTGATGGGCACAGTGGCGGCATTTGATGGGCACAGTGGCAGACTTCGATGGGCACAGTGACAGCGTTTGATGGGCACAGTGGCAGCATTTGATGGCACACTGGCAGAATTTAATAGGCACACTGGCAGCATTTGATGGGCACTCTGGCGGAATTTGATGGCACAGTGGCGGCATTTGATGGCACAGTGGCAGAGTTTGATGGGCACAGTGGCAGCATTTGATGGGCACAATGACAGCATTTGATGGGCACAGTGGTGGCATTTGATGGCACAGTGGCGGCATTTGATGGGCACAGTGGCGGCATTTTATGGCACAGTGGCAGCATTTGATGGTCACAGTGGCAGCGTTTGATGGCACATTGGATGCAATTGATGTTTTTGTTTCAGAATTTTTCAGTTTGCTTGTGCCCCCCTAAAAATTTTGAGCACCAGCCGCCACTGGTTTATATGTGTGTGCATATGTGCATTTATATATATGCGTGTGTGTATGTATATATACAGTATATGTGTGTTTATATATGTGTGTTCACATGTATGTATGCACATTTTATGTATGCGCTTTTAATCCCGACCCCCCATATGTGTACAATCAGAACCTTTTTTTATTTTTTTTTTGCTTGTTCATAGTACCAGCAAAAAAATGATGTTCCTCCGAAAAGCGATCCATGCTCAGATCGCTTTTCAGAGGCATTTGACAGCCGGTAAAGAGGCAATATGTTGCCTACTGACCACCTGTTTTAACACCTTAAATGCATCATCACTATGCTGCAACTGCATGCAATGCACACAGTTGCAGAGTGGTTGCAGTGTAGCCCCATTCCCCTAGGGATATACTGAGAAACACCGACATAAAGAAATCGATCTCTCCATTTTCCTCCTGCAGCCGCTGAATGCCTGCGGGAGGGAGAGGAGGAGAAGCTGGGGGAAATAGAGAAATCAGTTCCTTTATATGCCGCCACCCACTTGCGACCGGGCCCTGTTGTTCCGCCACCGGGCTCGGAGAAAAGAGCCCTGTCCGGGGGTCAGGGGGGCCCTTCATGGTTTCTTGCATCGGGGCCCTGAAGGTTCTAATTACGCCACTGACTGTAAATCTACTGACAGCCACATTCTAAGACCAATCTATATAACCCTGTAAAGCAAAAATCGCTATACATACCCTTTCTACAGCCAATCTAGTCTAATCTCATGCTAAACGGTTAGCGGTATCTTCTCTGTGTAGGCGTGTGCAGGAGAGACAACCGACAATGGAAGCCCCATAGCAGGTGGTGCTGGAGAGTGGCACATTCAAGAACTTTTTGGAACTTTCTAGTAGCTTCTAGAAGCTGGGCGGCTTCTAGGAAGAAGAGAAGGTGCTTGGAGCCATAAAAGGAACTGAGAGTGGGGCTCTGTGCACCCTCCAGAAGAGAAAGGAGGAGCAAGTCGTGCTGTGCTGCATCCACATGGCTAATTATGGCGACTAGAGAAGCATAGAAAGATGGAGGTGAGCTGTCAGCAAGGCATGGAGATTGACACCGCGGTCCGGTTCTTTCCATGGACAGGCTTCACCCTTTGCCACCACGGGCTGTGCAAAACATTGTGCCCTTTCTGCAACAGGTAAACTGAGTAAACTCAGAGTAAACTCAGAGATCTCGCCATGGGCAAAATGTTGCAAGTGTGCTGCCTACCTGTTCAACATGGTCCCTGAATGAGTAGAGCCTTAGGATCTCAAGTAGGGATTAGGGATGAGCTTCGTGTTCGAGTCGAACATACGTTCGACTCGAACATCGGCTGTTCGATCGTTCGACGAAGATCGAACGATTTGGGCCGTTCGCGCCAAATTCCAGTGACGCGAACGGCCCACAATGCACTACGCCATCGCAGTGTCATCCAGGCGCTGTGATTGGCCAAGCATGCACTGTGACCCCGCATGCTTGGCCAATCAGAGCGCCGGCAGCGAGGAGAGCAATGATTGGCCACAGGCAGGATGCCTGTGGCCAATTATTGCTGAGGGGGTTTAGTACACGCCCCACACTATAAAAGGCCACCAGCGCGGCGGCCTTGTGTAGTGTGTTCCGGAGCAGGGAAAGAGAAGCATAGGCAGGGACAGTGTCATTTTTTTTCCTTTACTAATCCTGGATTCCTTGTGTTTAGGGACAAATAAGGATAGGTAGGGAGAGTGTCAGTGTGTTATTCTGTTCTAAACCAATCTTGCTGAACCATATTTTCAATCCTTGAGTTTAGGGACAGAGAGGTACAGTGAGGGAAAGTGTCAGTGTGCTATTCTGTGCTAAATCTTGTTTGTAGGGACAGAGTAGGACAGTGAGTGAAACTGACAGTGTGCTATTCTGTTCTAAACCAATCTTGCTGAACCATATTTGAAATCCTTGAGTTTAGGGACAGAGAGGTACAGTGAGGGAAAGTGTCAGTGTGCTATTCTGTGCTAAATCTTGTTTGTAGGGACAGAGTAGGACAGTGAGGGAAAGTGTCAGTGTGCTATTCTGTTGTAAACCAATTTTGCTGAACCATATTTGAAATCCTTGAGTTTAGGGACAGAGAAGGACACTCGTGGAAACTATCAGTGTGCTATTCTGTGCTAAATCTTGTTTGTAGGGAGGGACAGAGTAGGACAGTGAGGGAAAGTGTCAGTGTGCTATTCTGTTCTAAACCAATTTTGCTGAACCATATTTTCAATCCTTGAGTTTAGGGACAGAGAGGGACAGTGAGTGAAACTGACAGTGTGCTATTCTGTTCTAAACCAATTTTGCTGAACCATATTTGAAATCCTTGAGTTTAGGGACAGAGAGGTACAGTGAGTGAAACTGACAGTGTGCTATTCTGTTCTAAACCAATTTTGCTGTTCCATATTTGAAATCCTTGAGTTTAGGGACAGAGAAGGACACTCGTGGAAACTATCAGTGTGCTATTCTGTGCTAAATCTTGTTTGTAGGGAGGGACAGAGTAGGACAGTGAGGGAAAGTGTCAGTGTGCTATTCTGTTCTAAACCAATTTTGCTGTTCCATATTTGAAATCCTTGAGTTTAGGGACAGAGAAGGACACTCGTGGAAACTATCAGTGTGCTATTCTGTGCTAAATCTTGTTTGTAGGGAGGGACAGAGTAGGACAGTGAGGGAAAGTGTCAGTGTGCTATTCTGTTCTAAACCAATTTTGCTGAACCATATTTTCAATCCTTGAGTTTAGGGACAGAGAGGTACAGTGAGTGAAACTGACAGTGTGTTATTCTGTTCTAAACCAATTTTGCTGAACCATATTTGAAATCCTTGAGTTTAGGGACAGAGAGGTACAGTGAGTGAAACTGACAGTGTGCTATTCTGTTCTAAACCAATTTTGCTGTTCCATATTTGAAATCCTTGAGTTTAGGGACAGAGAAGGACACTCGTGGAAACTATCAGTGTGCTATTCTGTGCTAAATCTTGTTTGTAGGGAGGGACAGAGTAGGACAGTGAGGGAAAGTGTCAGTGTGCTATTCTGTTCTAAACCAATTTTGCTGTTCCATATTTGAAATCCTTGAGTTTAGGGACAGAGAAGGACACTCGTGGAAACTATCAGTGTGCTATTCTGTGCTAAATCTTGTTTGTAGGGAGGGACAGAGTAGGACAGTGAGGGAAAGTGTCAGTGTGCTATTCTGTTCTAAACCAATTTTGCTGAACCATATTTGAAATCCTTGAGTTTAGTGACAGAGAGGTACAGTGAGTAAAACTGACAGTGTGCTATTCTGTTCTAAACCAATTTTGCTGTTCCATATTTGAAATCCTTGAGTTTAGGGACAGAGAAGGGCACTCGTGGAAACTATCAGTGTGCTATTCTGTGCTAAATCTTGTTTGTAGGGAGGGACAGAGTAGGACAGTGAGGGAAAGTGTCAGTGTGCTATTCTGTTCTAAACCAATTTTGCTGAACCATATTTGAAATCCTTGAGTTTAGGGACAGAGAGGTACAGTGAGTGAAACTGACAGTGTGCTATTCTGTTCTAAACCAATTTTGCTGAACCATATTTGAAATCCTTGAGTTTAGGGACAGAGAAGGATAGGCAGGGGACAGTGTCAGTGTCATTGTTGCTAAGCCTCCTGCACAGTATACACCTGAAGGTAGCCCTTATTGCTCTTTTTCCCATCTCCCTGCAGGCCATCCATTAAAATGTCTGGAAGGCAAACAAGGAGAGGCAGACAGTCAGGAGGCAAAAAAAGAGGGCAAGCAGGCTCTGTGTCTGGGGGCAACAGTGCTGGTCGTGGACGCGGTGCATTGTCATCAGCACATGGCCATGGGACACGCTTGTCCTTCTTTTCGGCAGCTGGACATGTTGAGCCACATCATGCCGAAGACTTGGTAGAGTGGATGACCAAGCCCACCTCATCCTCCTCATCCTCTCTCACCCAGGCTCAGGGTACTGGCAAAGCAGCTGCCAAAGCGTCCTCTTCTCTGGTATCATTATCTTCATTAGTCAATCCTTCCCTAGACCCACCATGTCCTCCTCCTGAGGAGTCCCCCGAACTGTTTGAGCACAGTGTTGGGTACATGCTCCAGGAGGATGCCCAGCGTTTCGAAGGATCTGATGATGATACCCAGCTAGAGGAAGGCAGTAGCGTGAGAGCAGAGAGAGGGGATGCTCAAGAAGGACACCAATCTGGCAGTCATGCTCCAGCAGCTGCAGCATACTGCCAGATTGGCTCCAGTGATGAGGAGGGAGGGGATGATGAGGTCACTGACTTCACGTGGGTGCCTAATAGGAGAGAGGAGGAGGAGGAGGATGAGGAGGAGGCACATCTCCAACGAGGCAGGATGCCCTTGAGTGGCCAGCGTATGGGCAGCACACCGACGGAATCACACCGCAGAGCTCCGTCTGTGCAGGGCGCTGCCTCTGCCCGTCATTCAAAAAGTTCTTTGGTGTGGGCCTTTTTTGAGGCGAGTGCATCAGATCGCACAGCTGCTGTTTGCAACATATGTCTCAAGCGTATATCGCATGGTCAAAACATCAGCCGCTTGGGCACCACATGCTTGATCAGACATATGTTGACCTGCCATGCAGCTCGTTGGCAAGCCTACCTTAAAGACCCACACCAAAGAACAAAGCTGACCTCTTCTTGCACCGCATCAGCTGGGATCTCCAACCCCACTATACCTTCACTCCTCTCTGAAACCTGCTCTGAGAGGAATGAAGGTGTAGAATTAGGTGTGTCACAGCCAAGTACTTGCGGGCACTCTGCTAGCAGTACACCAACGTCCGATTCTAGCAGGCAAATTTCCCTGCCCCAGCTGCTGGACCGTCGAAAGAAGTTCACTCCCAGCCATCCACATGCCCAGCGGTTGAATGCTAGCTTGGCTAAATTGCTAGCGCTTCAACTGCTGCCTTTTCAGTTGGTAGACTCGGCCCCCTTCCGTGAGTTTGTGCAATGTGCGGTTCCTCAGTGGCAGGTTCCCAAACGCCACTTTTTCGCACGGAAGGCGATTCCGGCTCTCTACAGGCATGTGGAAGGCAATGTCTTGGCCTCGCTGGACAGGGCGGTCAGCGGTAAGGTGCATATTACCGCTGACTCATGGTCCAGCAGGCATGGACAGGGACGTTACCTTTCTTTCACGGCCCATTGGGTCACTCTTTTGGCAGCTGGGAAGGATGCAGGACAAGGTGCAGTAGTGTTGGAGGTTGTTCCACCGCCACGCCTCCAAAATGCTACTACTGGTTGTGACACACCTCTCTCCTCCACCCCCTCCTCTTCTTCTTCCTCCATGGCCTCTTCCTGTGGTTTGTCCTCGGAACCAGCGGTGCTCCATAGCCGTTCAAGGGGCTACGCAAGTACGCAGGCAAAAAGATGCCATGCCGTGCTTGCGCTGGTGTGTTTGGGGGACAGGAGCCACACTGGAGCAGAGGTCCTGTCTGCTCTGCAGGGGCAGGCCGAGAGGTGGTTGACGCCACGCCAGCTTAAGCCAGGAATGGTGGTTTGCGACAATGGCACCAACCTCCTCTCCACCCTCCGACAGGGACAACTGACCCATGTGCCCTGTATGGCTCACGTCCTTAACCTGGTGGTGCAGCGGTTCTTGGGCAGGTACCCGGGCTTACAGGATGTCCTGAGGCAGGCCAGGAAAGTCTGTGTGCATTTCCGCAGATCTTATAATGCCAGTGCTCGCCTGGCTGAGCTGCAAAAGGAGTTGAACCTGCCCAAGAACCGCCTTATATGTGACATGCCCACCAGGTGGAACTCAACGTTGGCCATGCTGCAGCGGCTGCACACGCAGCAGAGGGCCATCAATGAGTACCTGTGCGACTACGGCACCAGGACAGGGTCAGGGGAGCTCGGTTTTTTTTCACCACGCCAGTGGGGCATGATCAGGGATGCATGCACTGTCCTGGCACCATTTGAGGAGGCCACGAGGATGGTGAGCAGTGACAGTGCATGCATCAGTGACACTGTACCTATTGTCCACCTGTTGGAGCACACGCTGCGTGGAATAATGGACAGGGCACTTGAGGCAGAACAGAGGCAGGAAGAGGAGGACTTCCTTGCCTCTCAAGGCCCCCTTTACCCAGACAGTGTTCCTTCTGTCCCACCCATCGCACAGAAAGAGGAGGAGGAGGAGGAGGAGGAGGATTGTGTCAGCATGGAGGTGGAGGCTGGCACTCAGCATCATCAGCAGCAGTCTTTTAGGGATGATTTACAGTCCCAAGAAACCAGTGGACTTGTACGTGGCTGGGAGGAGGTGGCTGCGGATCATGTCGTCCTTAGTGACCCAGAGGACTCCGGACTGAATGCCTCAGCTAACCTACGCTGCATGGCCTCCCTGATCCTGCAAAGTCTGCGGAAGGATCCTCGTATTCTTCGGATCAAGGAGAGGGACCATTACTGGCTGGCCACTCTCCTTGATCCACGGTACAAGGGTAAGGTTGCGGACCTTATCTTACCGTCGCAGAGGGAGCAGAGGATGAGACAACTCCGGGAGGCCTTGCAGAAAGGTCTGTGCAACGCGTTCCCAGAGACTGGGAGGTTACAAACTCCTGGTCCTGGACAACGAGTTGCTGAGGCTTCGGGCAGTCAAAGAAGGAGCGGTGGAGAAGGTGGCCGTCTGACCGATGCGTTCAGACAATTCTTTAGTCCGCAGCCCCAAGGTATGATCGGTTCCAGCAACCATCGCCAGCGTCTGATATACATGGTCCAGGAATACCTAGGGGCAAGGTCAGACTTGGACACCTTCCCCACCGAAAATCCTCTGGCTTACTGGGTCTTGAGGATGGATCACTGGCCAGAGCTTGCACAGTATGCAATTGAGCTACTGGCCTGTCCTGCATCCAGCGTTCTTTCAGAACGCACATTCAGTGCTGCTGGAGGATTTGTCACGGATCACAGGGTGCGCCTGTCCACCGACACGGTTGATCGACTGACTTTCATCAAGATGAACCAGTCTTGGATCACCACCAGCTACCACACACCTGATGCTGATATAACAGACTAATTGATTTTAAAATGTCACATCCTTTCAAGACTGATGCTGATGCTGAGTGCCTGTGCTGTTATGTTGACTGGCTATCCTCCTCCTCCTCCTCAATGATACGATTAATGATGATAGCTTGGAAGATCATTTTGGTTTATGGGTGACGCCACCAGTGGCTAAGGCCCAATTTTTCAGCCCCTGTTTAACAGGGGCGTGTAATTAAAATTTTTGATGCAATACTTTGCAACAGGCCTCATTGCTGTGCTCCAAGTACAGTATCTGTGAGGGGTTGCAGTGTTGTGCCACCAGTGCCTAAGGCCCAATTTTTCAGCCCCTGTTCAACAGGGGCATGCAATTATAATTATTGATCGAATAATTCACAGCAGGGCCCATTGCTGCGCCCACCAAGGGTAACTGTCAGGCCTTACAGTGTTGTGGCACCAGCACCACCATCACCACCACCACCAAAGGCCCAATTTTTCAGCCCCTGTTCAACAGGGGCATGCAATTATAATTATTGATCGAATAATTCACAGAAGGGCCCATTGCTGCGCCCACCAAGAGTAACTGTCAGGCCTTACAGTGTTGTGGCACCAGCACCACCATCACCACCACCACCACCAAAGGCCCAATTTTTCAGCCCCTATTCAACACGGGCATGCAATTATAATTATTGATCTAATAATTCACAGCAGGGCCCATTGCTGCGCCCACCAAGAGTAACTGTCAGGCCTTACAGTGTTCTGGCACCAGCACCACCATCAAAGGCCCAATTTTTACTACCACTGATCAACAATTATATGTTATTACAATTCCTGATATAATAGTTGACAGCAGGGCGTTCCAGCACCCACCAAGAATAACTGTGAGTGCTTTCAGTGTTGTGCCAACACCAACACCTAAGGGGCCAATTTCTGCAGAGTATATACGGCAGGTCCCTACTTTCAAACATCCAACTTACAAACGACTACTACTTGCAAACGGAAGAAGACAACAGGAAGTGAGAGGAAATCTACCCCTTGGAAGGAAAATTCTCTCCTGTAAGAATTAATATGGGAGAAAGGTGTCTCCTCTCTACTGATGCTTTATCACCAATCCTTGTTTCAATAAAAACACCACATTTCAAAAACAGTTGTCATTGGGACGCAAAGTGAGGTGAAATGTTCTGAACAGGGGTACAGACAGCAAAAAAAATGTGACAGGGGTGATAACCGTTCCCTATGTTTTCCAAAAAGCTAAAAAAAAGGAATTTGGCATGGAGCTACACTTAAACAATGCAGCTGTTCAAAATTACAAACAGATTCTACATAAGAACAAACCTACAGTCCCTGTCTTGTATGCACCGCCTGTATACGGCTGTTCAGAGTATATAGGTCCTTTTTTATTTTGTGTGCGGGGTTCCCCTTAATATCCATACAAGACCCAAAGGGGCTGGTAATGGGCTGGGGTAGGGGGGGGGGGGGGGGTTGATGGGGTAGCTATGCCATTTTTCCTAAAGATTTTCATCCATATTACCGGGACCAGACATTGCATTAAAGCCGCAAGCAGTTTTAAATGGCTTTTTTTCCTTTAGAAATGTTATTTTGTGCAGGGACAGTTCTAAACACGGGAAACACGTGGCACTTCACAGGCATACTTTAGACACCCCCCAGGTACAATATTTAAAGGAATATTTGACTTTTTTTTTTTCACTTTATGCATCATTAAAATGACTGCTCCCGGAAAATGTCCGTTTTTAAAACTTCTTTTTGCATTGATACATGTCCCCTGGTGCAGAACCCGGGTTCCCACACTCTGTTTCGGACAATAACATGGATAATAGTCGTTATAATTAGCACTTTAGAATCCGAACGTTCGCATCCATTGTATTTAATAGGGTTCTAATGTTCGTGCAAACTTTCGGTCCGTTCGCGGGTTCTGGTGCGAACCGAACCCGGGGGTGTTCGGCTCATCACTAGTAGGGATGAGCCGAACACCCCCCAGTTCGGTTCGCATCAGAACATGCGAACAGGCAAGAAATTTGTTCGAACATCCGAACACCGTTAAAGTCTATGGTACTCGAACATGAAAAATATAAAATGCTAATTTTAAAGGCTTATATGCAAGTTATTGTCATAAAAAGTGTTTGGGACACGGGTCCTGCCCCAGGGGACATGTATCAATGCAAAAAAGAGTTTTAAAAACGGTTGTTTTTCGGGAGCAGTGATTTTAACCACTTAACGACCGCTCACTGTATATATACGACGGCAGAATGGCACCGACAGGCACAATTACGTACAGTGTACGTGATTGCCTTTGTACAGTTGGGGGGTCCGATCGGACCCCCCTCCTATACAGTGAGCGGTCATTATTCGTTGGGGAGCGATCCGACATGAGGGGGCGGCCATTCGATTCCGGCCACCCCCTCTCGATCGCTCCCGGCGAATGGAAATGCTCCCCCTGCTGTGTAATGTTTACACAGGCAGAGGAAGCAGGAGGAAGTGATGTCATCTCTCATGCGGCGCTCACATATACCGAGTGCCGTACAAGAGAAGACACACAGGTCAGTACACTAACACTACACTGACACCAGGACACATAGGCACACAAATCGCCCCCCCAGGCCCCCCCAGATCACCCCCCAGCCCCCAGTCACAGTGTCACTGATTGCAGTGACCATTTATTTACTGATCACTGCAATCAGTAACATTTGTGACTGTAAAAGTGTCACTAAAGTTAGTTTTAGGTCCAGTGTAGCCCCCTACCCCCCCCTAATAAAGGTTTAACCCCCTGATCACCCCCCAGATAACCCTTTCACCCCCTAGCACCGCCGTCGCTAAGCGATCATTTTTCTGATCGCTGTCTTAGCGTCAGTGATGCAGATCGGTAGCCAGTAATTTTTTTTAGGTTCGCCGCAGGTTTTTATAGCGTCCGGTACCCCCATAAATGATCTAATAAAGGTTTAACCCCCTTGATCGCCCCCCAGGTAACCCTTTCACCCCCTATCACCACTGTCGCTAAGCGATCATTTTTCTGATTGCTGTCTTAGCGTCGGTGATGCAGATCGGTAGCCAGTTATTTTTTTTATGTTCGCCGCAGGTTTTTATAGCGTCGGGTACCCCCATATATTACCTTATAAAGGTTTAACCCCCTTAATCGCCCCCCAGGTAACCCTTTCACCCCCTATCACGACTGTCGCTAAGCGATCATTTTTCTGATCACTGTCTTAGCGTCGGTGATGCAGATCGGTAGCCAGTAATTTTTTTTAGGTTCGCCGCAGGTTTTTATAGCGTCAGGTACCCCCATAAATGATCTAATAAAGGTTTAACCCCCTTGATCGCCCCCCAGGTAACCCTTTCACCCCCTATCACCACTGTCGCTAAGCGATCAATTTTCTGATCGCTGTCTTAGTGTCGGTGATGCAGATCGGTAGCCAGTAATTTTTTTTAGGTTCGCCGCAGGTTTTTATAGCGTCGGGTACCCCCATAAATGATCTAATAAAGGTTTAACCCCCTTGATCGCCCCCCAGGTAACCCTTTCACCCCCTATCACCACTGTCGCTAAGCGATCAATTTTCTGATCGCTGTCTTAGTGTCGGTGATGCAGATCGGTAGCCAGTAATTTTTTTTAGGTTCGCCGCAGGTTTTTATAGCGTCGGGTACCCCCATAAATGATCTAATAAAGGTTTAACCCCCTTGATCGCCCCCCAGGTAACCCTTTCACCCCCTATCACCACTGTCGCTAAGCGATCATTTTTCTGATCGCTGTCTTAGCGTCGGTGATGCAGATCGGTAGCTAGTTATTTTTTTTAGGTTCGCCGCAGGTTTTTATAGCGTCAGGTACCCCCATATATTACCTAATAAAGGTTTAACCCCCTTAATCGCCCCCCAGGTAACCCTTTCACCCCCTATCACGACTGTCGCTAAGCGATCATTTTTCTGATCGCTGTCTTAGCGTCGGTGATGCAGATCGGTAGCCAGTAATTTTTTTTAGGTTCGCCGCAGGTTTTTATAGCGTCAGGTACCCCCATAAATTATCGAATAAAGGTTTAACCCCTTGATCGCCCCCCAGGTAACCCTTTCACCCCCTATCACCACTGTCGCTAAGCGATCATTTTTCTGATCGCTGTCTTAGTGTCGGTGAAGCAGATCGGTAGCCAGTAATTTTTTTTAGGTTCGCCGCAGGTTTTTATAGCGTCAGGTACCCCCATAAATTATCTAATAAAGGTTTAACCCCCTTGATCGCCCCCCAGGTAACCCTTTCACCCCCTATCACCACTGTCGCTAAGCGATCAATTTTCTGATCGCTGTCTTAGTGTCGGTGATGCAGATCGGTAGCCAGTAATTTTTTTTAGGTTCGCCGCAGGTTTTTATAGCGTCAGGTACCCCCATAAATTATCTAATAAAGGTTTAACCCCCTTGATCGCCCCCCAGGTAACCCTTTCACCCCCTATCATCACTGTCGCTAAGCGATCATTTTTCTGATCGCTGTCTTAGCGTCGGTGATGCAGATCGGTAGCCAGTAATTTTTTTTAGGTTCGCCGCAGGTTTTTATAGTGTCAGGTACCCCCATATATTATCTAATAAAGGTTTTAACCCCCTAATTGTCCCTAGTTAACCCTTTCACCAGTGATCACCATATAAGTGTTACGGGTGACGCTGGTTAGTTAGTTTGCTTTTTATAGTGTCAGGGCACCCGCCGTATATATAACCCAATAAAGGTTTAACCCCCTGATCGCCCGGCGGGTGATATCAATTAGGTTTTAGCGTCAGAGAGGGTCTGCGTCACACCCTAGGCAGCGTCGGGTTAGTGCCAGTAACGCTAACACCCACGCGTGAAGCATACACCCCCCTTAGTGGTATAGTATCTGATCAGATCAATATCTGATCTGATCAGATCTATACTAGCGTCCCCAGCAGTTTAGGGTTCCCAAAAACGCAGTGTTAGCGGGATCAGCCCAGATACCTGCTAGCACCTGCGTTTTGCCCCTCCGTCCAGCCCAGGCCACCCAAGTGCAGTATCGATCGATCACTGTCACTTACAAAACAAAAACACACATAACTGCAGCGTTCGCAGAGACAGGCCTGATCCCTGCGACTCCAGTGCTGTAGGAGGTGATTTCACCACCACAGTTAAAAAAAAAAGCATATATGCCGAAGCAATGGGGCAGCAGGGGCGGAGGAGCAATTTTTCTCCTAATGCCGCGTACATACGGTCGAAATTCCGACGGAGGCTTGCCCGTGGAAAAGTCCGACCATGTGTGTGCGGCATAACTTTTTTGCGGGAGGATGCCCCCATGCTTCGGCATATATAAATGGTGCATGTATGCCCATCACTAGAAGTGGGTGGATGAAGGGCGGTATTCTAATGGTGGGCATACCCACCGATCAATCTCTTTTTTCGTTCAGCCAACTGGCTGCATGAAAAAAAAAGATTACAATACATGTCCAACAAGGACCAGCAACGTACTGGTATGTTGCTGGACTTTGAATGTTTATACCAGAATGATGCCTGCGGGTTTAGGTATCATCTTGGTATCATTCTTTTAAGCCAGCGGCCGGCTTTCATGTAAAAGCAATCCTAGTGGCTAATTAGCCTCTGGACTGCTTTTACAAGCAGTGGGAGGGAATGCCCCCCCCCCCCGGATATAAAAAGCGCCATTGGGAAATTGGGAAAGCATTTTATCACACCGATCTTGGTGTGGTCAGATGCTTTGAGGGCAGAGGAAAGATCTAGGGTCTAGAAGACCCCAGTTTTTTCAAAAAAGAGTACCTGTCACTACCTATTGCTATCATAGGGGATATTTACATTCCCTGAGATAACAATAAAAATGATAAAAAATAAATAAATATGGAAGGAACAATTTAAAAATAAAATAAAAAAGCAAAATTAATAATAAAAAATAAATAAAAAAGCACCCCTGTCCTGCCCTGCTCTTGCCCAATGGCGAACGCAAGCGTTGGTCTGGCGTCATATGTAAACAGCAATTGCACCATGCATGTGAGGTATCACCGCAAAGGTCAGATCGAGGGCAGTAATTTTAGCAGTAGACCTCCTCTGTAAATCTAACGGGGTAACCTGTAAAGCCTTTTAAAGGCTTTTAAAAATGTATGTAGTTTGTCGCCAATGCGCGTTTGTGCGAAATTTTAAAGCATGTCGTGTTTGGTATCTATGTACTCGGCCTAAGATCATCTTTTTTATTTCGTCAAACATTTGGGCAATATAGTGTGTTTTAGTGCATTAAAATTAAAAAAAGTGTATTTTTCCCCAAAAAAATGCGTTTGAAAAATCGCTGCGCAAATACTGTGTAGAAAAAAAAATGCAACACCCACCATTTTAATCTGTAGGGCCTTTGCTTTAAAAATATATATAATGTTTGGGGGTTCAACATAATTTTCTTGCAAAAAAAAAAAAAAATGTTTATTATGTAAACAAAAAGTGTCAAAAAGGGCTTTGTCTTCAAGTGGTTAGAAGAGTGGATGTAAGCTTCGTAATGTTGTGTATAAAATGCCAGAACAGTTCAAAACCCCCCCAAATGACCCCATTTTGGAAAGTAGACACCCCAAGCTATATACTGAGAGGCATGTCGAGTCCATGGAATATTTTATATGTTGACACAAGTTGCGGAAAAAAGACAATTGATTTTTTTTTTCTTTTTTTTTTGCACAAAGTTGTCACTAAATGATATATTGCTCAAACATGCCATGGGCATATGTGGAATTACACCCTAAAATACATTCTGCTGCTTCTCCTGAGTACGGGGATACCACATGTGTGAGACTTTTTGGGAGCCCAGCCGCGTACGGGACCCCAAAAACCAAGCACCGCCTTCAGGCTTTCTAAGGGTGTAAATGTTTGATTTCACTTCTCACTGCCTATCACAGTTTCGGAGGCCATGGAATGCCCAGATGGCACAAACCCCCCCAAATGACCCCATTTTGGAAAGTAGACACCCCAAGCTATTTGCTGAGAGGTATTGTGAGTATTTTGCAGATCTCGCTTTTTGTCACAAAGTTTTGAAAATTGAAAAAAAAAAAAATGTTCTTTCTTCATTTTCAAAAACAAATGAGAGCTGTAAAATACTCACCATGCCTCTCAGCAAATAGCTTGGGGTGTCTACTTTCCAAAATGGGGTCATTTGGGGGGGGTTTTGTGCTATTTTGGCATTTTATGGCCTTCAAAACTGTGATAGGTAGTGAGGAGTGAAATCAAAAATTTGCGCCCTTAGAAATCCTGAAGGCGGTGCTTGGTTTCCGGGGGCTCGTACGCGGCTAGGCTCCCAAAAAGTCCCACACATGTGGTATCCCCGTACTCAGGAGAAGCAGCAAAATGTATTTTGGGGTGCAATTCCACATATAACCATGGCATGTGTGAGCAATATATCATTTAGTGACAACTTTTTGTAATTATTTTTTTTTTTTTGTCATTATTCATTCACTTGAGACAAAAAAAATATATATTCAATGGGCTCAACATGCCTCTCAGCAATTTCCTTGGGATGTCTACTTTCCAAAATGGGGTCATTTGGGGGGGTTTTGTACTGCCCTGCCATTTTAGCACCTCAAGAAATGAGATAGGCAATCATAAACTAAAAGCTGTGTAAATTCCAGAAAATGTACCCTAGTTTGTAGACGCTATAACTTTTGCGCAAACCAATAAATATACGCTTATTGACATTTTTTTTACTAAAGACATGTGGCTGAATACATTTTGGCCTAAATGTATGACTAAAATTGAGTTTATTCAATTTTTCTTATAACAAAAAGTAGAAAATATCATTTTTTTCAAAATTTTCGGTCTATTTTCGTTTATAGCGCAAAAAATAAAAATCGCAGAGGCAATCAAATACCATTAAAAGAAAGCTCTATTTGTGGGAAGAAAAGGACGCAAATTTCGTTTGGGTACAACATTGCATGTCTGCACAATTTACAGTTAAAGCAGCGCAGTGCAAAATTCTGAAATCACCTCTGGTACTTTAGCTACAAAATGGTCCGGGGCTTAAGTGGTTAATAATGCTTAAAGTGAAACAATAAAAGTGAAATATTCCTTTAAATTTCGTACCTAGGGGGTGTGTTAAGTATGCCTGTAAAGTAGCACTTGTTTCCCGTGCTTAGAACTGTCCCTGCACAAAGTGTAATTTCTGAAGGAAAAAAAGACATTTAAAAACACTTGCAGCTATAATGAATTGTTGGCTCCCGGCAATACAGAGAAAAGTCATTGAAAGTCATTGATAGAAAAAAAAAAAATGCGTGGGGGTCCCACCAAATTCAATTACCAGGCCCTTCAGGTCTGGTATGGATATTAAGGGGAACCCTGCATCAAATTTAAAAATAAAATGATGTGGGGTTCCCCCCAAATATCCATACCAGACCCTTCAGGTCTGGTATGGATTTTAAGGGGAACTCTGTGACCCCTCAAAGCACCATGTCCCCATGTTGATGGAGACAAGGGCCTCATCCCCACAACCCTTGCCCGGTGGTTGTGGGGGTCTGCGGGCGGGGGGCTTATCAGAATCTGGAAGACCCCTTTAACAAAGGGGACCCCCAGATCCCACCCCCCCCATGTGAATTGGTAAGGGGTACATTGTACTCCTACCGTTTCACAAAGAAAGTCTAAAAAAAAAAAAAAAACACACACCGTTGAGATAAGTCCTTTATTTAAAAAAAATAAAAAAATTCCAGCGGTGGTAATCCACTCTCGGTCTCCACTCCAACGCTGTCGGTATCCTGCGTTGGGTGATCTCCTCTCCGGGGTCCAGCGATGGATGATCTCTCCTCTCCAGGTCCAGGTTCCAACGATGATGTCCAGCTCAGCGAGGAACAGCAAGCATCCTGTCTCCACCGGAGACACCTGGGAATCCCGGCAGCCTGACAGGTCTCTTATGTAGCTAAGGACGGGGCCACCCGTCACGTGACCCCATCCCCCTCTGACACAAGGGGAAACCCGGACTTCCCCAGTGACACCGCCCCCCTCTGATGTAACGCAGGTTTCAGTGTGACAGGTGGGGGCAGTGTGACTAAACTGACTTAACTGACCACTACAATGACCTATCCGACCACTACACTCACCCAACTGACCACTATAATGATCTACCTGACCACTACACGGACCTACCTGACTACTACACTGACGTACCTGACACCTACAATAACCTACCTGACACCTACACTGACATATCTGATTCCTGCTAACTGTGGCTGGAAAGTCCTGTACATCTGCAGACCTCAGTACAGCCCTGCACTGCTCACACAAATCTCCCCGTTCCCCAGTACAATGTACATCGGTGGATTCCCTCACCTCTCCATGTCTTCCACCATCAGGCTCTCCCCAGCACCAGACAGACAGTATTCCTTTGTGGTCCTGCTACCCAGCAGCTCCTTGGTTTCTCCCGCTGGCTGGGAGGTCCATCAACTGCCACCGTACCTCTTCTATGAACATCTGCACCATGCACCGCCCCTTCCCCCCCGCTGTTCTCACACAACAGGCTGCACCAGAGGTGGCAGGCTGGCTAGACCAGTAGGCTGGCTGGACCAGGGAGAATATGGTGCTGCATAGGAATGCAGGTCACAGGGATATGCCTCATCAGAGGTTTAGAGTGAGGCCGCAGCACAGCACACTTGGAACGGCACAAAAATAATTTAGCGCCCCCCTAAATGTCTGGCTGCTCCCCTACGCTACACCACTGGTTGTGGATGCGCCGTAGGCAGCTGCCTAGTTCACCTAGTGGCAGCGCTGGCCCTGGGTGTCCTGTGAAAAGAGGAACGCTGTTGCTGCTCCACAAAGAGTCAGTGCAGCACCAGGTCCTAAAGGCTTAGGCAAAAGAACAAGGCAATGGTGTCTGAATGCAGTGTCTCTGTGGTAATAGAATGGGCCAGTGCCCGCTCACCAGTCCCAATGACTCTTGGTAAGGGAAGTGCCGTGGGTCTCCACGATAGGCCTCGGTAGAGCAGTGCTCAAGGGATAATGCAGTCCGGCGTCACACCGTGCTTCAGCTTGGCTGGATCTGGCATGCACGTATGAAGAGCGGCCTCCAGGCTGCCACTGAACAGTCAGAAGTAGCTGGCAGTGGATGCTCCTGCACCTGCACGTGATGACTCTCTCTCTCTCTCGCCTTCTAGCACAGGCTGCGACTCAGCCACAGCACACACTGACACAGAGTCACTTGCTCGCAGTTCCAGGCCGGGGTCCCAAGAGAGAGATGCCAACTGCACACAGGCTTTTTTTTTACCTCTCCCAGCATCCTCTTCTTCTTCCCCAGCCGGCTGGTATTTGTAGTTCAAAACAGTCCAGCTGAATGCAAATCTTGGCTCCAAGGACTACACGTCCCAAGATGCTTTGCTTTACTTTTAGAACTCAGTCACTCTATCTTCAGGATCTGACAGCACAGAATCCAGGCTGAACACTAGGAGAGAACAGCTTCACAGCAGCAATGCTGCACAGTGTCTCCTGACAATACAGGCAGCATTAGCCAGCTCCTGGCTACATCGCTTTGCTGTTTTTTTTGCCTTCCTCTGGATAAACTGTAGGTATATGATTATATATAAAGGATTGTATGTTGTTTTTTTTCCCTTTTATTGGTTGAACTAGATGGAATTATGTATTTTTTCAACCAGACTAACTATGTAATTATGTAACTATATGTACTGTAAATATGCACATATGTGGCAGTATGGCATTAAAACCCACTGCCGTGTTGTCACCTATATGTGAACAGCTCGCATAAAATGGATAAAGTTCTGAAAACCAGGCAAAATATAAATTAACATGGAAAGGCAAATAGTTTCTAAAAGCTGCCAGCATGAAAAAACTGTTCCAGAATTGCAGGATCCTGATGTGTAACAGTGTTACTCTTTCGTCCATGGACCGACACAGCTTCTCTATTGACAAAGTGGGTATTATCCGTTAATTAGGAGTGACTAGGCAGAAAAACTTGTAAAAAGTGTTGCATCACACCTTCTACAGTACCGCCCAGGGGGCGGACCCTCTGGGTATACCCTCTCAGTCTGCATCTTCGCAGATCAGTTTTTTTCTGTCTAGCAAGGAGTAGGACATGGCTCCCTTCGGGCCCATTGGTCCGGGGAAAAAAGATATATATATATATTTTTTTTTTTTTGCTACATTTGTTGTTTCCTGCGATCTTCGATCAACTGCCGACTGGGTGACAGGCTGGATCCTCGATCCTTGTAGTCTCCCCAGTTTCGGCCATCGAGCGTGTGCCGACCCTAGCTACGTGCTGGGTTTTCCACGACATGCCCGTTGCTCCACGGGTGGCCGGTGAGCCTACGCTCCAGGGCCTGCATCGGACCGCTCAGCTTCGGCTGACCTTACGGCCGAGTCGCAGCAGCCTGGCCGGTGAGCTTACGCTCCAAGGCTTGCATCGGACCGCTCAGCTTCGGCTGACCTTACGGCCGAGTCGCAGCAGCCTGTCCGGTGAGCGTCATGCTCCAGGGCATACATATGATCGTCCCTTCTGGGTCCAATCACAGCATGCCTGGCCAACAGTCACCTTCCGTGCGCGGACGATGATCTGTTTGGAATGTCTTCCAGTAGAATACATGCAGGATAGGTAAGTAAAACTCCCCTGCCTCGGCTGGGTGATTTAGCTGGACATTCCTGGAGAGATCAAGTAAGTGGTTGTGGCCCCTTTCTTCCCTCTCTCCCTGCCTTTCCCTCCTCCCTGGGCTTCTAGCTAAAGGTTGCTGGGTGCTGGGGGTCACCTAGGGGGTCCCACTGGAGCGGGGCTGGCTGTAACTAACATTTAAAAGAAATGTCATTTTTTCTTACCTGTGTTTGTGTCCTTCCTCCTCCATGCTGTCGGCGGCCATTTTGAGGTGGTCCATGCCAAGTTTGGCCTCTTGTGACTGCCCGGCGGCCATCTTCCTGTGGTTCGGCCACACCCACTGGCCCCTATCAGCTGATCGACGGCCATGTTTGTCCACCCTGTATGCAGATATTGCCGTTCGGCGGCCATCTTTTTGTGGGCTATGGCTGCTTGACCTCTATCTTCTGTCGGCGGCCATTTTCTTAGAGCCCACATTATCTTCCATACAGACGTTTTTGGCAACCATTTTTCGAGAGCCTCCGGCCTCTAGGGTGCATTACACTGGCGCGAATATTCACACAGGAAGTGCTGATAAAAGAAGCAGACTGACACAGCAGCAGGGGGACAGCATCACAGGCGCAGCATAGCAGTACCTATCCAGGGTGGTGAGTCCTCTGGGTGACCCGGCCTCTCTGCAGCACAGGAGGGTGGCCTATTGATATCTTGCCTGGAGCCCTGTGAGTGTCAGCGTGTGGTCAGCATGGCATCTGAGCCAGATGTCTTCTCCCCTGAAACACCAGATTTAGCAGCTGGTGCCCCTGAGGTGTCTATGAACGCTATGACTGCAATCCTAGAGGCGTTTGCTGCCAGGGTGGAAGCAGCACACGGGAATACAGGGGGTAGTAAACGCCCCATCCCCTGCAAGCTTCTGGGGATAATTCTGGTGCAGAACCAGGTCCAGCTACGGCTCGGGGCCCAGATTCTGACGCATCAGAGACTGCAGACCGTGACCGGACAGTGAGAATGACTCAAAGTCCAGGTCAGTACGCGAGACGGCTTTGGTATCTGACCTTAATACTGCAGTGCGGGATATGCTAAAATTGGAAAATACTGCAGAAGCAGCAGAGACTCTGGTCCACTTGGGTTTCATAGACCTGCCCACACTGCTAAGGTGTTCCCTTGTGTGTCTTTTGATAAACTCTTATACAAGGAATGGGAGAACCCACTGAGGGTCTTTACAGCCCCAAAGAGGTTTGCGGTACGGTACCCCTTTTGAGGAGAGTTTTCTGAAGAAATGGACCTCTCCCCCCTATAGTGGACCCTCCGGTGTCCAGACTTAATAGAGCCACCACAATTCCTGTAGAAGGGGCTCCTGTTTTCTAGGACCCTTTGGATAAGAAGGCTGAAGCACTCGCTTGCTACCTATACTCAGTGGTAGGCCCGGCAGTACGCCCGGCATTGGCGGGGGCCCTAGTGTCTCACACACTTACTGAATGGGCAAGATTGCTACTCCAGGGGTTAAGGAGCGAGATGCTCCTCCTGATGAGATAACATTGGCCGACCTGTTGGTCCAGGGCCTTAGGTTTGTCTGCGAGTCAGACATGAATACTATTCCCCTGCTGTCTAAAACTTCGGTTTATGCAGTAGCAATACGCCGCCTGATCTGGCTAAAAGGCTGGTCTGCGGACCAGACTTCCAAGAAAGCCCTGTTGGATCTGCCTTTTAAGGGCGACAGACTTTTTGGGGCTTCTCTGGATGACATCATCAAGGATGCCACAGGAGGTAAAAGCACTTTGCTTCCCCAAATTAGCAAGGGTAAGGGGCCACGCCAAGGGCAAGGGCCCTCCTTTACTGCACACAAGTGTTTTTTTCGTCCCCCTAGGGCGACAGGGAAAAGACCCCAGGCCGATAAAGCGCCTGCCCAAGGACAAAAGCGTCCCTGGTCCTGCATACCCAATAAGCCTGCGAACAAATTTGCGTCCGCATGAAGGTCCACCCCCACCCAGCTCTCGGGTGGGGAGACGTCTTCGCAAATTCGCGACTCAGTGGACAGCACTAATCTCCGACAGGTGGGTTTGCGAAGTAATCTCCTCAGGCTACAAGATAGAGTTTCTCTCTTGTCCACCGGACAGATTCAACACCTCCAATCTCCAGCTACTACCGACCCGTCGGGAGGCCCTGTATGGGGCGGTCCAGGGTCTACTGGAACGCGGGGTAGTTATTCCAGTTCCAGAACTGGAACGGGGTTTTTACTCAAATCTGTTCATTGTGCCGAAGAAGGAGGGGGTTCGTCCAAGCTTGGATCTCAGAGCCCTCAATTGCTTTGTGAAGGTACAAAGTTTTCGGATGGAGTCGGTTCGATCTGTAGTCACGGCTCTCCATCCGGGGGACTTTCTGGCCTCCTTGGACATCAAGGACGCATACCTGCATGTCCCCATATACTCCAGACACCAGAGGTTTCTGCGATTTGCTATCGGGAAGGACCACTACCAGTTTGTGGCCCTCCCGTTGGGCCTTGCCTCAGCACCCAGGACGTTCACCAAGGTGCTCGCTCCGATTCTGGCACTTCTAAGACAGCGGGGTATCGCTATCACAGGCTACTTATACGACCTTCTGCTGAAGGCCCCTTCAAGCTCAGAATTAGAGGTAAGCGTGTCCATTACCTGTCAGACTCTTCGAGACTGTGGTTGGATACTAAACACGCAAAAGTCAGTATTGGTGCCCACTCAACGCCTAGTGTACCTGGGGTTGATTCTGGATTCCTCAGAGGCAAAGGTATTCCTCCCTGTGGAGAAGTTGCAGACCCTCCGGGCTGCAGTACGGCAGCTGACTTCCAGGAATTGGTCGTCACTCCGTTTTTGCATGCGAGTGTTGGGCCTCATAGTAGCCTCCTTCGAGGCGGTCCCATATGTTCAATACCACACTCGAGTGTTACAGAAGGAAGTTCTGTCCAGATGGAACAGATGCCCTTCATCTCTGGATTATCAAATCCGAGTGAGCCACCTAGTCAGGAGATCCCTGGTAGGGTGGCTGACAGCACCGGCTGTAATGGCCGGGAAGTCATTTCTTCCGGTTTACTGGATAGTGATCACGACGGACGCCAGCCTTACAGGTTGGGGGGGAGTCTGGGGTGTCCAGTCGGCGCAGGGTCACTGGACCCCAGAGGAAGCCCTCCTGCCGATCAATGTCCTGGAGATCCGGGCGATCAAGCTGTGCCTCTTCAAATGGTCTCAGAGACTGCAAGGGCGTCCAGTCAGGATCCAGTCAGACAACGCCACAGCAGTGGCATATGTCAATCATCTAGGAGGAACAAGAAGCTCAGCTGCAGCATCGGAGATCGCTCGCATCCTGAAGTGGGCAGAGAGGAGCGTACCGGCACTGTCGGCCGCGTACATTCCGGGTGTGGAAAACTGGCAGGCGGACTACCTGAGCCACCAGATGCTGGACCAGGGAGAATGGTCCTTACACCCGGAGGTGTTCCAACTCCTCTGCCAAAGATGGGGCACACCAGACGTAGATCTTCTGGCTTCCCGACTCAATTGGAAGGTATTGAGATTTGTGGCCCGGTCAAGAGACCCATGGGCAGACGCAACGGACGCGTTGGTAGCATCGTGGGGTCAGTATCGGCTAATCTATGCCTTCCCTCCCTTAAGGCTTCTTCCTCTTCTGCTTCGCAGAGTGGAGGCAGAGGGAATTCCAATGATCCTAATCGCTCCAGATTGGCCTCAGCGTCCTTGGTACGACGATCTAGTACGTCTGGTAGCAGACGTCCCCTGGCGCCTACCACTACGGAAGGACCTGCTATCGCAAGGATATTCCCCTGTTGACACTTTCTCAGAAAGTGGTCTTTTTGGTGGCTGTTACGTCAGTTAGACGAGTCTCTGAGCTGGCAGCCTTGTCCTGCAAGGCTCCCTATTTGATTTTCCACAAGGATAAGGTGGTGCTGCGGCCGCAGCCTTCCTTTCTTCCGAAAGTCGTTTCGGCTTTTCATCTCAACGAAGACATTGTACTTCCATCCTTGTGTCCTCAGCCGTCGAATCCTAAGGAGTCGGCGTTGCATTCCTTGGACGTTGTCCGAGCTTTGAGAGTATACCTATCTGCTACTTCCCTGTTCCGGAAGTCAGACTCACTGTTTGCTTCGGTGGCTGGTCCCAAGAAGGGCCAAGCAGTCTCATCGGCCACCATCTCTAGGTGGATCCGACAGATAGTAATCCAGGCTTACGCCTTAAAGGGTCAGGCGCCCCCCTTTCCTGTCACGGCGCATTCGACCAGGGCAATAGGTGCCTCTTGGGCTTTCCGACATCAAGCGTCTGTTTCCCAATTATGTAAAGCGGCGACTTGGTCGTCCGCTCACACTTTCACAAAATTCTACAAAATTGATGTAGGTGCATCTTCGGATGCCTCTTTTGGCCGCAAGGTTTTGCAAGCGGCTGTTTAGAGTTGCAACTCCTCCGTTGGAGGAGTGCTGTTTTGTGTTTGGGGTGAAGTTTATTTTTATGCTGTTACCACCCCTCGTTTTTTCTCTGACACTGCTTTGGGACGTCCCACTTTGTCAATAGAGAAGCTGTGTCGGTCCATGGACGAAAGAGTAAATAGGATTTTTTACTCACCGTAAAATCCTTTTCTCTGAGTCCATGGACCGACACAGCACCCACCCCTCCTTTTAAGTTTGTACTGCTTTTTGACGAACTGATCTGCGAAGATGCAGACTGAGAGGGTATACCCAGAGGGTCCGCCCCCTGGGCGGTACTGTAGAAGGTGTGATGCAACACTTTTTACAAGTTTTTCTGCCTAGTCACTCCTAATTAACGGATAATACCCACTTTGTCAATAGAGAAGCTGTGTCGGTCCATGGACTCAGAGAAAAGGATTTTACGGTGAGTAAAAAATCCTATTTTTCTCAGTATTTGCCTTTCCATGTTAATTAATACTTTGTCCAGATTTCAGAAATGACAGGTGAGAGTGTGACTGTACAGTGTGGGACAGATTCAGCAGCAAATATCACTGGACTCTTATTTCTTCTTACCTGATTACTTAATTTCCTCCATCTCACGTCTGTCTTCCTTGGGGTGGTTGACCTGGCAAGCAGCACTGGGTGTCAGCCGGTCTTTCTCTTCTCTTCTGACTCCCTGGCTAGAGTCTGGAGTGGATTCATATGTGGTGGGCTAATGGAAGTGGAATAGATGGGGTACAGGGGGTTCAGTTGTGCTAGACCCCATTGGTTGAAGCAGAGGGATGGAGACAGCACAGCTGTAGCAATCCTGAGTCCCTCATCGTGTTGGGCTGGTCTGGGGTTGGGGGTGCTGGAATAGTTTTTTTGAGTGATGTCGGTTGAGGTGACTCTGTCCATACTGACAGAAGTCTGAAAGTCGTCCTGAGCACCACCACTGCTGGGGACAGAATTGGGGACACTTTTTATCTAGAGACAGTCTCCTGAAATCAGGGTCTGTCCCCAGAAACCAGGGGTGTCCGGTCACTTTCTGGTACCACCTACACTTTATTGCAACAGCAGGTCACATACAAAATTGGGTGTTAATGTGCCAGTCACTTTCTTTTAAATGAAAGTGACTGAAGACTTAAACAGGAATACATAACTGTCCAAAATGACCCCATACTACTGTAAATAAAGCAAAAACTTAGGATGGGATTCCTCTTAAATTGATTTTAGACTAAAACGGTCTAAATAGCAGATCAAGAGATAACTAAACTGCTGACTGGGTGCTGAATGCTGATATATGTCCTACCTGGAGGCTAGGAGGTAATCATTTTTTAGTAAATACATGTGGTATCAGGTATGTGAGAAAAGATAGACGTGACTTCTAAATTAAACTTTAATTAAAACTTCTGTTTACTCAACTTGTTTGTCTTCTATTATATAAGCCAACCCCGTTTTTTGTAGGGTAGACCTCCACTGAAGTCTTCCAGCTGTCTACATTCTCAGCACCAACTGAACCACCCGGTATGTATATACTGAAATATCGTTATGTTATTATTATTATTAATATAATTATGATAAGGAAAGAAACCTTAGTATTCAGATTTCAGATAAAACTTAAAAATCTCCTCTGTTTCATTTTGATTTTAAATGTCAGAAAGGTTCCTCATATCATTTTACCTTAATGGCTTTTTTTGCACAGTGATTTTTTTTAGGTCATTGCTTTTCCAATTTTTTTCAACCTTTAACTACAGGTAATATGTATAAGAGGAATCCATTGTTTCAGTATAAAGGTTGCTAAAGGGGTATGGTGAACCAAAAGTATAAAATGTCTGTTTGGAAAGAATGATGACCTATCTGCTCATATCGGCATGAGTTTTTAACACCAATGTTCTTAATGATTTATTTATGATGTAGATCTACACATGTGAACTCTTGTAGGCTCTCTGGGATGTATTTAGCTTAATTGTTAAAGTTCAAACAGAGCAGAATCAAATAGCTTTTCAGTAGAACAATGTCATATACTTGCTAAATCCTATTGGTTTGATCCCCATCTAATGTTCTTGCACATTCAGTATATTCTCTGCCCTTTAAAAAATTCAGTAAAAAATAAAAATAAAAAGTCTTCTGGAAACACAAAGCACTGGGGGGAGATTTACTAAAACTGAAGCACAGAGAATCTGGCTCAGCTGTGCATAGTAACCAATCAGCTACCAGGTGTTATTGTTAAAGCTTCACTGAACAAGATTCTCTGGGCTCCAATTTTAGTAAATCTCCCCCAGTGTCTTCTTCTTTCCCTGATTATCTTGAGTTTCGGACCCTAAAGTTTCTTCACAGCTCGGACTTAACCCTTTGGTGGTTCAGTGGATATGCAGTTGGCTAAAGGATAGATCCCAGAGTGTGGTTATAAATGGGGTTCACTCAGAACAGAGACCAGTCACTAGAGGGGTACCACAAGGCTCTGTACTGGGTCCTTTTCTATTTAACCTATATGTAAGTGATATAACTAAAGGTTTGTTGGGCAAGGTATGCCTTTTTGCTGATGATACAAAGGTGTGTAATAGGGGTTGATATCCCTGGAAGTGTCTATAACATGGAACATGGAAAGAATCCCCTTAGAGAGTACAACATTGGGGGTACAGTGTTGGCCAGCACTACAGAAGAAAAAGATTTGGGGGTAATTATTTCAGATGATTGCAAAATGAGCAAACAGTGTGACCAGGCAGTGGGAAAAGTAAATAGAATTCTAGGATTCATCACTAGAGGAATCACTAGCAGGAGGAAGGGGGTTCTGATTCCCCTATATAGATCTTTAGTAAGACCTCATTTAGAATACTGTGTCCAGTTCTGGAGACCTCACTTACAAAAAGATATTGATAAGATAGAACAAGTTCAGAGACAGGTAACAAAAATGATGAATGATTTAAGGAATAAAACATATCGAGAGAGACTTCAGAAACGTAATATGTACAGTATGGAGGAAGGAAGGGAAAGGGGAGACATGATTGAAACCTTTAAATACATCAAGGGGGTGAAAAAGGTTCAGGAAGGTGGTCTTTTCAATATGAAACCAAAATCAAGAACACGGGGACATGACCTCAAACTAACTGGAGGATAGTTCAACACTAATCTTAGAAAGTATTATTTTAGTAAAAGGCTGATTGATAATTGGAATAAACTACCAACAGAGGTAGTCAGATAGTCAACAGTAAACGGCTTTAAACATGCTTGGGATAAACATAAATCTATAGTCAGACAACAAGGTTAATGGAAAAAAAAAATTGTCAGACTCAATGGACTATTCAGTTTTTTTCTGCCGTCACTTTTCTATGTTTCTATGTAGTGGGGTGCCGTAATAACTCAAACCAAAAGAGGATACAGCACCTACTAAGGCTACTATTAGTCTTTATTGATCATGGGACATATACAGTGTCCATATAAAAACAACCAGAGAAAACACCTCCTTAAAAATAAGCACATAACTCCCCTCGGACCCTTCTTACCCCCCAACCCAATCCCCCACCCTATGATATATGCCCCATGATCATTCTGGAGACCTCACTTACAAAAAGATATTGAGAGATAGAAGGAGTTCAGAGACAGGTAACAAAAATGATGAATGATTTGGGGAATAAAACATATCGAGAGAGACTTCAGAAACGTAATATGTACAGTCTGGAGGAAAGAAGGGAAATGGGAGACATGACTGAAACCTTTAAATATATCAAGGGGGTGAAAAAGGTTCAGGAAGGTGGTCTTTTCAATATTAAAACCAAAATCAAGAACACTGGGACATGACCTCAAACTAACTGGAGGAAAGTTAATCTTAGAAAGTATTATTTTAGTGAAAGGGTGATTGGAATAAACTACCAACAGGGATAGTGAGATAGTCAACAGTAAACGGCTTTAGACATGCTTGGGATAAACATAAATCTATAGCAGGCAACAAGGTTAATGGAAAAAAAATTTGGCAGACTCGATGGACTATTCAGTTTTTTTCTGCCGTCACTTTTCTATGTTTCTATGTAGTGGGGTGCCGTAATAAGTCAAACCAAAAGAGGATACAGCACCTACTAAGGCTACTATTAGTCTTTATTGATCATGGGACATATACAGTGTCCATATAAAAGCAACCAGTGAAAACACCTCCTTAAAAATGAGCACATCCCTCCCCTCAGACCCTTCTTGCCTTCCAACCCAAGCCCCCACCCTATGATATATGCCCCATGATCATTAAAGACTAATGTTAGCCTTAGTAGGTGCTGTATCCTCTTGTGGTTTGTCTTTCATGTTGTATTTTTGGATGCACCTCCTCTACATTTTTGGGTTTAGGCACCATAGCCATTTAAACTCCCATAGATCTCATTTTGTGGGTTTCTGTAGTGCTGTAATAAGTACCTGTTGGTAGGCTGATCGTGGTCATTTGTTTAACTTAATTTTTGGTACTACTTAAACTGAAGAAATACCTTTTTAAGGATGAGAAGTGTCTAAAGAAAAAAAGGTACTTATTTATTTGTATAAGAATCTAAAAGGTGTTTAACAGTAAGTTTTACTGAGTGAGCAAATAAAACTAAATATAAAACCCAATAAACATAAAGATATAGTAGAAACAAAAAATCTTTGCTTAAGTCAATTTTGTGTGTGCAGATTTGTGGAAATGTGTGTCCGGTTGTTAGAGAACAATTCTGGTACAGAGCAGATATATGTAGCACAGGTGTAATTCAAGTCTTTGTTACCAGCCGACCAGTAGAAAAGGGGGGGATGGGATATTGCCCTTTAGAACATAGTAATACCTAACATACTTTTACTGGATTCCAATATCAATCATTTGGCTCAAATATGATAACATATCCTAATACAGTTTTACATAAAATACTGTTCTTTTATAATTTTTGCCCTTATTAGGAAACAGTACAGTGGAAAGATAGCATTCATAAGTTACAGTATATACCTTATAATGATCAATAATGTTCACATAATCTCAATAGTCTCCTTCTCCTTCTCTCCAAACCTGGAACAAATTGCAATCACAGAGACCATTATCTGGGGACTCTTCTCATTCATACAATAAAAACTCTAAAGGAACCCTTAGTCCAGTTAGTAAAGGAGATTTATATACAGTAATATGATTTGCAATCTAACATCCTTTAGCACTGCTTAATAGTGATGAGCCGAACACCCCCGGGTTCGGTTCGCACCAGAACCCGCGAACGGACCGAAAGTTCGCACGAACATTAGAACCCTATTAAACACAATGGATGCGAACGTTCGGATTCTAAAGTGCTAATTATAACGACTATTATCCATGTTATTGTCCGAAACAGAGTTTGGGAACCCGGCTTCTGCACCAGGGGACATGTATCAATGCAAAAAGAAGTTTTAAAAACGGACGTTTTCCGGGAGCAGTCATTTTAATGATGCATAAAGTGAAAAAAAAAAAGTCAAATATTCCTTTAAATATTGTACCTGGGGGGTGTCTAAAGTATGCCTGTGAAGTGCCACGTGTTTCCCGTGTTTAGAACTGTCCCTGCACAAAATAACATTTCTAAAGGGAAAAAAGTCATTTAAAACTGCTTGCGGCTTTAATGCAATGTCTGGTCCCGGTAATATGGATGAAAATCTTTAGGAAAAATGGCATAGCTACCCCATCAACCCCCCCCCTACCCCAGCCCATTACCAGCCCCTTTGGGTCTTGTATGGATATTAAGGGGAACCCCGCACACAAAATAACAAAGGACCTATATACTCTGAACAGCCGTATACAGGCGGTGCATACAAGACAGGGACTGTAGGTTTGTTCTTATGTAGAATCTGTTTATAATTTTGAACAGCTGCATTGTTTAAGTGGAGCTCCATGGCAAATTCCTTTTTTTTTAGCTTTTTGTAAAACATAGGGAACGGTTATCACCCCTGTCACATTTTTTTTGCTGTCTGTGCCCCTGTTCAGAACATTTCACCTCACTTTGCGTCCCAATGACAACTGTTTTTGAAATGTGGTGTTTTTATTGAAACAAGGATTGGTGATAAAGCATCAGTAGAGAGGAGACACCTTTCTCCCATATTAATTCTTAAAGGAGAGAATTTTCCTTCCAAGGGGTAGATTTCCTCTCACTTCCTGTTGTCTTCTTCCGTTTGCAAGTAGTAGTAGTTTGTAAGTTGGATGTTTGAAAGTAGGGACCTTCCGTATATACTCTGCAGAAATTGGCCCCTTAGGTGTTGGTGTTGGCACAACACTGAAAGCACTCACAGTTATTCTTGGTGGGTGCTGGAACGCCCTGCTGTCAAGTATAATATCAGGAATTGTAATAACATATAATTGTTGATCAGTGGTAGTAAAAATTGGGCCTTTGATGGTGGTGCTGGTGCCACAACACTGTAAGGCCTGACAGTTACTCTTGGTGGGCGCAGCAATGGTCCCTGCTGTGAATTATTAGATCAATAATTATAATTGCATGCCCCTGTTGAACAGGGGCTGAAAAATTGGGCCTTTGGTGGTGGTGGTGGTGGTGATGGTGGTGCTGGTGCCACAACACTGTAAGGCCTGACAGTTACTCTTGGTGGGCGCAGCAATGGTCCCTGCTGTGAATTATTAGATCAATAATTATAATTGCATGCCCCTGTTGAACAGGGGCTGAAAAATTGGGCCTTTGGTGGTGGTGGTGGTGGTGATGGTGGTGCTGGTGCCACAACACTGTAAGGCCTGACAGTTACTCTTGGTGGGCGCAGCAATGGGCCCTGCTGCGAATTATTAGATCAATAATTATAATTGCATGCCCCTGTTGAACAGGGGCTGAAAAATTGGGCCTTAGGCACTGGTGGCACAACACTGCAACCCCTCACAGATACTGTACTTGGAGCACAGCAATGAGGCCTGTTGCAAAGTATTGCATCAAAAATTTTAATTACACGCCCCTGTTAAACAGGGGCTGAAAAATTGGGCCTTAGCCACTGGTGGCGTCACCCATAAACCAAAATGATCTTCCAAGCTATCATCGTTAATTGTATCATTGAGGAGGAGGAGGAGGATAGCCAGTCAACATAACAGCACAGGCACTCAGCATCAGCATCAGTCTTGAAGGGATGTGACATTTTAAAATCAATTAGTCTGTTATATCAGCATCTGGTGTGTGGTAGCTGGTGGTGATCCAAGACTGGTTCATCTTGATGAAAGTCAGTCGATCAACCGAGTCGGTGGACAGGCGCACCCTGTGATCCGTGACAAATCCTCCAGCAGCACTGAATGTGCGTTCTGAAAGAACGCTGGATGCAGGACAGGCCAGTAGCTCAATTGCATACTGTGCAAGCTCTGGCCAGTGATCCATCCTCAAGACCCAGTAAGCCAGAGGATTTTCGGTGGGGAAGGTGTCCAAGTCTGACCTTGCCCCTAGGTATTCCTGGACCATGTATATCAGACGCTGGCGATGGTTGCTGGAACCGATCATACTTTGGGGCTGCGGACTAAAGAATTGTCTGAACGCATCGGTCAGACGGCCACCTTCCCCACCGCTCCTTCTTTGACTGCCCGAAGCCTCAGCAACTCGTTGTCCAGGACCAGGAGTTTGTAACCTCACAGTCTCTGGGAACGCGTTGCACAGACCTTTCTGCAAGGCCTCCCGGAGTTGTCTCATCCTCTGCTCCCTCTGCGACGGTACGATAAGGTCCGCAACCTTACCCTTGTACCGTGGATCAAGGAGAGTGGCCAGCCAGTAATGGTCCTTCTCCTTGATCCGAAGAATACGAGGATCCTTCCGCAGACTTTGCAGGATCAGGGAGGCCATGCAGCGTAGGTTAGCTGAGGCATTCAGTCCGGAGTCCTCTGGGTCACTAAGGACGACATGATCCGCAGCCACCTCCTCCCAGCCACGTACAAGTCCACTGGTTTCTTGGGACTGTAAATCATCCCTAAAAGACTGCTGCTGATGATGCTGAGTGCCAGCCTCCACCTCCATGCTGACACAATCCTCCTCCTCCTCCTCCTCCTCTTCCTGTGCGATGGGTGGGACAGAAGGAACACTGTCTGGGTAAAGGGGGCCTTGAGAGGCAAGGAAGTCCTCCTCTTCCTGCCTCTGTTCTGCCTCAAGTGCCCTGTCCATTATTCCACGCAGCGTGTGCTCCAACAGGTGGACAAGAGGTACAGTGTCACTGATGCATGCACTGTCACTGCTCACCATCCTCGTGGCCTCCTCAAATGGTGCCAGGACAGTGCATGCATCCCTGATCATGCCCCACTGGCGTGGTGAAAAAAACCCGAGCTCCCCTGACCCTGTCCTGGTGCCGTAGTCGCACAGGTACTCATTGATGGCCCTCTGCTGCGTGTGCAGCCGCTGCAGCATGGCCAACGTTGAGTTCCACCTGGTGGGCATGTCACATATAAGGCGGTTCTTGGGCAGGTTCAACTCCTTTTGCAGCTCAGCCAGGCGAGCACTGGCATTATAAGATCTGCGGAAATGCACACAGACTTTCCTGGCCTGCCTCAGGACATCCTGTAAGCCCGGGTACCTGCCCAAGAACCGCTGCACCACCAGGTTAAGGACGTGAGCCATACAGGGCACATGGGTCAGTTGTCCCTGTCGGAGGGCGGAGAGGAGGTTGGTGCCATTGTCGCAAACTACCATTCCTGGCCTAAGCTGGCGTGGCGTCAACCACCTCTCGGCCTGCCCCTGCAGAGCAGACAGGACCTCTGCCCCAGTGTGGCTCCTGTCCCCCAAACACACCAGCGCAAGCACGGCATGGCATCTTTTTGCCTGCGTACTTGCGTAGCCCCTTGAACGCCTACGGAGCACCGCTGGTTCCGAGGACAAACCACAGGAAGAGGCCATGGAGGAAGAAGAAGAGGAGGGGGTGGAGGAGAGAGGTGTGTCACAACCAGTAGTAGAATTTTGGAGGCGTGGCGGTGGAACAACCTCCAACACTACTGCACCTTGTCCTGCATCCTTCCCAGCTGCCAAAAGAGTGACCCAATGGGCCGTGAAAGAAAGGTAACGTCCCTGTCCATGCCTGCTGGACCATGAGTCAGCGGTAATATGCACCTTACCGCTGACCGCCCTGTCCAGCGAGGCCAAGACATTGCCTTCCACATGCCTGTAGAGAGCCGGAATAGCCTTCCGTGCGAAAAATTGGTGTTTGGGAACCTGCCACTGAGGAACCGCACATTGCACAAACTCATGGAAGGGGGCCGAGTCTACCAACTGAAAAGGCAGCAGTTGAAGTGCTAGCAATTTAGCCAAGCTAGCATTCAACCGCTGGGCATGTGGATGGCTGGGAGTGAACTTCTTTCGACGGTCCAGCAGCTGGGGCAGGGAAATTTGCCTGCTAGAATCGGACGTCGGTGTAGTGCTAGCAGAGTGCCCGCAAGTACTTGGCTGTGACACACCTAATTCTACACCTTCATTCCTCTCAGAGCAGGTTTCAGAGAGGACTGAAGGTATACTGGGGTTGGAGATCCCAGCTGATGCGGTGCAAGAAGAGGTCAGCTTTGTTCTTTGGTGTGGGTCTTTAAGGTAGGCTTGCCAACGAGCTGCATGGCAGGTCAACATATGTCTGATCAAGCATGTGGTGCCCAAGCGGCTGATGTTTTGGCCACGCGATATACGCTTGAGACATATGTTGCAAACAGCAGCTGTGCGATCTGATGCACTCGCCTCAAAAAAGGCCCACACCAAAAAACTTTTTGAATGACGGGCAGAGGCAGCGCCCTGCACAGGCGGAGCTCTGCGGTGTGATTCCGTCGGTGTGCTGCCCATACGCTGGCCACTCAAGGGCATCCTGCCTCTTTGGAGATGTGCCTCCTCCTCATCCTCCTCCTCCTCCTCCTCTCTCCTATTAGGCACCCATGTGGAGTCAGTGACCTCATCATCCCCTCCCTCCTCATCACTGGAGCCAATCTGGCAGTATGCTGCAGCTGCTGGAGCATGACTGCCAGATTGGTGTCCTTCTTGAGCATCCCCTCTCTCTGCTCTCACGCTGCTGCCTTCCTCTAGCTGGGTATCATCATCAGATCCTTCCAAACGCTGGGCATCCTCCTGGAGCATGTACCCAACACTGTGCTCAAACAGTTCGGGGGACTCCTCAGGAGGAGGGCATGGTGGGTCTAGGGAAGGATTGACTAATGAAGATAATGATACCAGAGAAGAGGACGCTTTGGCAGCTGCTTTGCCAGTACCCTGAGCCTGGGTGAGAGAGGATGAGGAGGATGAGGTGGGCTTGGTCATCCACTCTACCAAGTCTTCGGCATGATGTGGCTCAACATGTCCAGCTGCCGAAAACAAGGACAAGCGTGTCCCATGGCCATGTGCTGATGACAATGCACCGCGTACACGACCAGCACTGTTGCCCCCAGACACAGAGCCTGCTTGCCCTCTTTTTTTGCCTCCTGACTGTCTGCCTCTCCTTGGTTGCCTTCCAGACATTTTAATGGATGGCCTGCAGGGAGATGGGAAAAACAGCAATAAGGGCTACCTTCAGGTGTATATTGTGCAGGAGGCTTAGCAACAATGACACTGACACTGTCCCCTGCCTATCCTTCTCTGTCCCTAAACACAAGGATTGAAAATATGGTTCAGCAAAAAAGTTTTAGAACAGAATAGCACACTGACACTTTCCCTCACTGTCCTACTCTGTCCCTCCCTACAAACAAGATTTAGCACAGAATAGCACACTGACAATTTCTACGAGTGTCCTTCTCTGTCCCTCAACTCAAGGATTGAAAATATGGAACAGCAAAATTGGTTTAGAACAGAATAGCACACTGTCAGTTTCACTCACTGTACCTCTCTGTCCCTCAACTCAAGGATTGAAAATATGGAACAGCAAAATTGGTTTAGAACAGAATAGCACACTGTCAGTTTCACTCACTGTACCTCTCTGTCCCTCAACTCAAGGATTGAAAATATGGTTCAGCAAAATAGTTTTAGAACACAATAGCACACTGACACTTTCCCTCACTGTAACTCTCTGTCCCTCAACTCAAGGATTGAAAATATGGAACAGCAAAATTGGTTTAGAACAGAATAGCACACTGTCAGTTTCACTCACTGTACCTCTCTGTCCCTCAACTCAAGGATTGAAAATATGGAACAGCAAAATTGGTTTAGAACAGAATAGCACACTGTCAGTTTCACTCACTGTACCTCTCTGTCCCTCAACTCAAGGATTGAAAATATGGTTCAGCAAAATAGTTTTAGAACACAATAGCACACTGACACTTTCCCTCACTGTAACTCTCTGTCCCTCAACTCAAGGATTGAAAATATGGAACAGCAAAATTGGTTTAGAACAGAATAGCACACTGTCAGTTTCACTCACTGTACCTCTCTGTCCCTCAACTCAAGGATTGAAAATATGGTTCAGCAAAATAGTTTTAGAACACAATAGCACACTGACACTTTCCCTCACTGTAACTCTCTGTCCCTCAACTCAAGGATTGAAAATATGGAACAGCAAAATTGGTTTAGAACAGAATAGCACACTGTCAGTTTCACTCACTGTACCTCTCTGTCCCTCAACTCAAGGATTGAAAATATGGAACAGCAAAATTGGTTTAGAACAGAATAGCACACTGTCAGTTTCACTCACTGTACCTCTCTGTCCCTCAACTCAAGGATTGAAAATATGGTTCAGCAAAATAGTTTTAGAACACAATAGCACACTGACACTTTCCCTCACTGTAACTCTCTGTCCCTCAACTCAAGGATTGAAAATATGGAACAGCAAAATTGGTTTAGAACAGAATAGCACACTGTCAGTTTCACTCACTGTACCTCTCTGTCCCTCAACTCAAGGATTGAAAATATGGTTCAGCAAAATAGTTTTAGAACACAATAGCACACTGACACTTTCCCTCACTGTACCTCTCTGTCCCTCAACTCAAGGATTGAAAATATGGAACAGCAAAATTGGTTTAGAACAGAATAGCACACTGTCAGTTTCACTCACTGTACCTCTCTGTCCCTCAACTCAAGGATTGAAAATATGGTTCAGCAAAATAGTTTTAGAACACAATAGCACACTGACACTTTCCCTCACTGTACCTCTCTGTCCCTCAACTCAAGGATTGAAAATATGGAACAGCAAAATTGGTTTAGAACAGAATAGCACACTGTCAGTTTCACTCACTGTACCTCTCTGTCCCTCAACTCAAGGATTGAAAATATGGAACAGCAAAATTGGTTTAGAACAGAATAGCACACTGTCAGTTTCACTCACTGTACCTCTCTGTCCCTCAACTCAAGGATTGAAAATATGGTTCAGCAAAATAGTTTTAGAACAGAATAGCACACTGACACTTTCCCTCACTGTACCTCTCTGTCCCTAAACTCAAGGATTGAAAATATGGTTCAGCAAAATAGTTTTAGAACAGAATAGCACACTGACACTTTCCCTCACTGTACCCCTCTGTCCCTACAAACAAGGATTAGCACAGAATAGCACACTGTCACTGACACTCTCCCTACCTATCCTTATTTGTCCCTAAACACAAGGAATCCAGGATTAGTAAAGGAAAAAAAATGACACTGTCCCTGCCTATGCTTCTCTTTCCCTGCTCCGGAACACACTACACAAGGCCGCCGCGCTGGCGGCCTTTTATAGTGTGGGGCGTGTACTAAACCCCATCAGCAATAATTGGCCACAGGCATCCTGCCTGTGGCCAATCATTGCTCTCCTCGCTGCCGGCGCTGTGATTGGCCAAGCATGCGGGGTCACAGTGCATGCTTGGCCAATCACAGCGCCTGGATGACACTGCGATGGCGTAGTGCATTGTGGGCCGTTCGCGTCACTCGAATTTGGCGCGAACGGCCCAAATCGTTCGATCTTCGTCGAACGATCGAACAGCCGATGTTCGAGTCGAACGTATGTTCGACTCGTACACGAAGCTCATCCCTACTGCTTAAGTGAGGGCCAGAGTGGGTAGACAGAAAGCCCTGGAAACCATAGACAATGGAGATTGGAACTTTGATTTTTGTGAACCAGTTCCAATGGTATTTGAGATCCTGCTGTGCTCTTCCTTTTGTGGTATTGAGGAAATCCTCTAATCATTGTTTTATCAGTGGGTGGCCAGATCATACAAGGTCTGGAAAGCATTAAGCAAATCCATGTCATTAACAACACCCAACCTGCCAATAATGGGGGCCAGTCATACGTGATCCTTTATGGTGGTTTATAACAAATTAACATTTAACCTTTTATCATATTGGAACAATAATTTTATGTGTTCCTGACAGGGTGCCTCGTAATATTTTTAGCCGTATTTTCAATTTCCTATTCTTTTTCCTTCAATGAATCCAAAATATCCACAGAGCCCAAAGATGTTCACCTTGAAGAAATCCCTGTTACTCCTTTTCTTCCTTGGGACCATCAACTTATCTCTCTGTGAGGAAGAGTAAGTATGAATAAGACTTTTTAAAAAAAAAGTATAGACTTTTAAAGCTTAAAGTGGCTCTAAGGTCTAAGTATGTTTTACCTTAATGCATTCTCTGCATGAAGATACAAAACTCCCCACTATAATATTGACAGCACCCGTGCTTATGGGTTACTTCAATACTATATACCCCTATAACTAAAATATCCAACAATCAAATGTAGTAATATCAAAAATGTACAGCAGCAGCAGTTCACCACATGTACCCCTGTACATGTATACAACAAAGTATTAGGAGAGAAAGAGCCACGCTTAGCATAAACCTTAAATACATCCAAAGTCTTTTTCCCAATTTGTGCAAACTTGCATTAAAGTTATGTGTGAATGTGATTGTGCTAAATTGTGACATAAATTGTGATATAGAAATACAAATCAATGTGATAACCCCCACAAAATATATGTTGAAATCATTTTAGTCCATCGGTGACATAGTTTTATAAACCAAGTAAATCCCTTGTCAATGTCTGCAAAGTCCTGTGCCTCAATCTCCTTGTAGCTCGTGAACACAAAATAATCCACTCCAATGTGAATGCACAAGACTTATAACCAGTTCATCACACCAGCTTTCTGTGAATAAATCTTCACCACCTTCAATACCATTTGTGCTCCAAAGTGCCCGTTTAGGTGTGCCCAATCACAGGATTTATTAGACCTCTTATAAACACTATATTGTCAAAGGTATTGGGACACCTGCCTTTACATGAACTTTAATGGCATCCCAGTCTTAGTCCATAGGGTTCAATATTGTGTTGGCCCACCCTTTGCAGCTATAACTGCTTCAACTCTTCTGAGAAGGCTGTCCACAAGGTTTAGGAGTGTGTCTATGGGAATGTTTCACCATTCTTCCAGAAGCGCATTTGTGAGGTCAGGCACTGATGTTGGACAAGAAGGCCTAGCTTGCAGTCTCCGTTCTAATTCATTCCAAAGGTGTTCTATCGGGTTGAGGTCAGGAATCTGTGCAGGTCAGTTAAGTTCCTCCACCCCAAACTCGCTCATCCATATCTTTATGGACCTTGCTTTTTGCACTGGAGCGCAGTCATGTTGGAACAGGAAGAGGCCATCCCCAAACTGTTCCCACAAAGTTGGAAGCATGACGATACTAAGCTAAGCAGGGCAATAACTTCTCCGCAGGAAGTGGAAACTTTGCAAGAAGATCTGAACAAATTAATGGGGTGGGCAACTACATGGCAAATTAGGTTTAATGTTGAAAATTTTAAAATAATGCATTTGGGTGGCAAAAATATGAATGCAATCTATACACTGGGGGGAGAACCTCTGGGGGAATCTAGGATGTAAAAGGACCTGCGGGTCCTAGTAGATGACAGGCTCAGCAATGGCATGCAACGCCAAGCTGCTGAAGGCAAAGCAAACAGAATATTGGCATGCATTAAAAAGGGGATTAATTCCAGAGATAAAACAATAATTCTCCCTCTCTACAAGACTGTGGTCCGGCCACACCTAGAGTATGCTGTCCAGTTCTGGGCACCAGTCCTCAGGAAGGATGCGCTGGAACTGGAGAGAGTCCAGAGAAGGGCAACAAAACAAATAAAGGGACTGGAGGACCATAGTTATGAGGAAAGGTTATAAGCACTGAACTTATTCTCTCTGGAGAAGAGACGCTCGAGAGGGGATATGATTTCAATGTACAAATACTGTACTGGTGACCCCACAATAGGGATAAAGCTTTTCCGCAAAAGGGAATTCAATAAGACATGCGCCCATTCACTAAAATTAGAGGAAAAGCGGTTTAACCCTAAACTGCGTAGAGGGTCCTTTACTGTAAGAGAGGTTAGGATGTGGAATACTCTTCCACAGGCAGTGGTTTTAGCGGGGGGCATCGATGGTTTCAAAAAACTATTAGATAAGCACCTGAACTACCTCAACACACAGAGATATACAATGGAATACTGACATAAAATCACACACATAGGTTGGACTTGATGGACTTGTGTCTTTTTTCAACCTTGCCTACTATGTAACTATGTAACTATGAAATTGTTCAAAATGTCTTGGTATGCTGACAACTTAAGAGTTCCCTTCACTGGAACTAAGGGTCAAAGCCAAACCCTTGAAAAAACAAGACCAGGCCTATTCTGATGCCGCGTACACACGATCATTATTCACGGCGGTTAAAAAACCGCCGTGAATAATGACAGGAAAAATGAGGGAACCGCTTGGTTCCCTACACACGGTCGTTTTTCCCGTCATTTTTTCTCTTGACGAGAAAAACGACCGTCTGTGGGCTCCGCGGCAGTGTCTCCCTATGGGAAAACTGCCGCGGAAAGAAATGCTGGAAAAAACGATGAGAAAATTTAGAACATGTTCTAATTTTTCTCGTCGTTTTTTATGCCGTTTTTCTCAACGAGAAAAACGACATAAAGCCCACAGACGATCGTTTTCTCGGCGAAAAAAAAAATGCAGTTTTTCTCGTCGAGAAAAGCGGTCGTGTGTACGCGGCATTACACTTTTTGTTTACATGTAAAAATCTTTTTGCTAGAAAGTTACCTAGAACCTTCAAACATTCTTTTTATATATATATATTTAATATATATATATATATATATATATATATTGTGAGGGGGTTAACTCAACAGCGGGTGTGTGTGACCCCCTGGATGGGTTCACCACACAAAAACAGGCACAGCAGACAGTGGTAGGAGAAAACAAAAGGGTGTGGTTTTATTTGAACTATATGCAGACAAAAAAATACAGCAGAAACAAAAGAAACAGGAAAATAAATCCTGGTCAACTTGACCGCTCACTACACACATTGGTGTCCCTAACTAGCAACTGGGTACAGCCTTGTGCTGTCCCAGTCCCTAGCTCCCTGCTTTTAGAAGTTCTTTGCAATAACCACACAGGCTTTGGCTCACCGCACAGAGATCACACTCCCCAGACTATCCACACAGATCTGGTTCCAGGTTGGAGCATCTCCCTTAGCATGCTGGGAGTTCTTGTAGAGGCCCTAATGAGCCCACTTACTTAAGCTGGGCTCATTAACTCTTCCCTTGCAAGACTCCCAGCACTCTCCCTAGTGGTATAAATCGGCATAAAGCCTGAATCTAGGACATATATACCTTCCATCCTGGATGCAACCTGATGATTTTACCTGCCTGCTGTCACATACCCCCCCACCCTCTTGTTTTAACCTTGGGGTTGGAACACAAGCAATCAGCCATGCATGTACTCGAGACAAAGCATCCACATTCCCCATTTGAACGCCAGGGCGATGCTTTACCGTAAAGTTGAATTCTTGTAGGGCCAGGAACCACCTATTTACTCTCCTATTTGTCTCTTTGTTTTGAGCCATCCACTTTAAAGGAGCGTGATCAGTAATTAGGTCAAAGTGCCTCCCTAGCAGATAGTACCGAAGGGAATCTAGAGCCCACTTCACCGCTAAACACTCCTTCTCAATCGTGGCGTAATTTACCTCATGGGACTTCAATTTCCTGTTGAGGTAAATGACTGGGTGCTCTTCCCCGTTCCAGACCTGGGACAATACTGCTCCTAACCCAACGTCTGATGCATCACTTTGTACGACAAAGTCCCTAGAGAAGTCTGGTGAGTACAACACTGGCTGGCTACATAAGGCTTTTTTTAAGAATTCGAATGCTGCCTCAGCCTCTAAGGTCCATTTAACCATGACAGACTCTTTCCCTTTTGTCAGGTTGGTTAGGGGCACAGCCTGAGAGGCAAAGTGGGGAATGAATCGCCGATAATAACCAGCGGTTCCCAGAAAGGCTCGTACCTGCTTCTTGTTGTTGGGACGTGGCCAATTCTGTATGACCTCGACTTTATTGACTTGGGGTTTTATCACTCCCCTCCCAATGGTGTACCCAAGATATTTGGCCTCCTCCTGTCCAATGGTACACTTCTTGGGGTTGGCCGTAAACTCAGCTTCCCGGATATAGTCTAGGACTGCTTGCACTTTTGGCAGATGTGAGGCCCAATCTGTGCTATGGACAATTACATCATCCAGGTAAGCCGCAGCATACTTCTGATGGGGCCTCAGAATCTGGTTCATTTTCCGCTGGAATGTTGCCGGTGCATTCTGTAATCCAAACGGCATTCTTTTATATTGGAACGCCCCGTCTGGGGTTACAAACGCGGTTTTCTCCTTGGCCGATTTGGCCAGGGGAATTTGCCAATACCCTTTTGTGAGATCGAGAGTTGTCATGTATCAGGCCGTTCCGAGTTGGTCGATCAACTCATCTATACGTGGCATGGGGTAGGTGTCAAATTTTGTAACTTTGTTCAGTTGTCGAAAATCGTTACAAAATCGCCAGCTCCCATCCGGTTTAGGCACTAACACTATGGGACCGGACCAATCACTTTGGGATTCCTCTATCACCCCCAATTCAAGCATTTTCTGTACTTCCTCACGTATTGTTTCCCGTCGGGCCTCTGGGATCCGATAGGGTTTTAGCTTCACCCTTTCACCAGGCGGAGTAATAATATCATGCTCTACCCCAGACGTTTGTCCTGGCAGCTCAGAGAAAACTTCCTTGTTGCGAAGCACAAACTCTTTAACCTCCTGTTGTTGGGGGTTTGACAAGGTGACTGCTATTCCAACCTCCGGAATCACGCAATCAGACTGAGCTGGTGACAACGTTTCTGCGACTAGGGATTCCATATCCCTCCAGGCTTTTAACAGATTAATGTGATAGATCTGTTCGGGCTTTCGCCTTCCTGGTTGTCTGACCTTGTAATTCACTTCGCTCACTTTTTCCATTATCTCGTAGGGGCCTTGCCATTTAGCAAGGAATTTGCTTTCAACTGTAGGGACAAGTACCAATATCTTATCCCCCTGGGAAAAGGTACGGGTCTTGGCCCCACGGTTGTACACTCTCTGCTGTGCCAACTGCGCTTGGGCCAAATGTTCCTTTACGATGGGCATTACCTGTGCAATTCTATCTTGCATCAGGGCGACATGCTCAATCACACTCCTGTGGGGAGAACTCTCACTTTCCCAAGTTTCCTTGGCGATATCCAACAGCCCTCTTGGGTGTCTCCCATAGAGTAACTCAAAGGGTGAGAAACCCGTAAAGGATTGGGGTACCTCCCGAATGGCAAACATTAAATAGGGTATTAGAAAGTCCCAATCCTTTCCATCTCTATCCACCACCTTCTTTAACATTTGTTTTAGGGTTTTGTTGAATCTTTCAACCAACCCATCTGTTTGGGGGTGATACACGGATGTACGCAATTGTGTCACTTTGAACAACTTGCACAGCTCTTTCATAACCCGGGACATAAAGGGTGTACCTTGGTCTGTAAGCAGTTCCTTACAAATACCCACACGGCTAAAAACAAGAGATAGCTCTTTGGCTATGGTTTTGGCCGAGGTATTTCGGAGAGGAATCGCTTCCGGATACCGGGTGGCATAGTCCAATATAACCAAAATGTACTGATGCCCCCAGCGGACTTCATTATCGGACCTACCAAATCCATTGCGATCCTCTCAAAGGGGACCTCAATGATGGGAAGAGGTACCAGCGGGTTACGGAAATGTGGCATCGGTGCCAACCTCTGACACACGGGGCAGGAGGAACAATAATTTTCTGTTTCCTTCATGACCCCAGGCCAATAGAATCTTTGCAATACTCTCTCTCTGGTTTTCTCTGTCCCCAGATGACGTCCAAGAATGTGCCCATGGGCCAACTCTAACACCAACTTCCTGTAAGGTTTGGGGACCACAAGCTGCTCAATGGTTTCTTCCGCCCTTTTAACCACCCGATACAGTAGGTCCTTTTCCACAATGAAGTATGGGTAAGTGCAGGTCTCATCTGGGTTCACTAACTCGCCGTCTATTTTCACTACGTTTTCCCGTGCCTTTATTAGGGTGGGATCTTTTAACTGTTCTGTGGCAAAATTTTCCTTGTGAACCTCGAGATCAGAAAACTCCACAGACGGCACGTTTTCGTCTGAGGATGTTGGCTCCTCCCCAGTTTCTCGAGTCTCCCCTGCCAATACCGACAAGGGGAATTCTGGAGAGTCCTCACCACTCTCAGAGGAATTCTGGCTATCACATTCCTGGTATATAGGGGCACCAGTGGGGGGGCTCAGGACAATCCCAGAGTTCCCAAAACTTTGGAAAATCCCTTCCCACAATGGCATCATGTGGTAACTGAGACACTAACCCCACCTGATGAGAGAGGTTACCTTTGGAGGTCTCAAAACACACTGTAGTCACAGGATACTCTTGGGTGTCCCCATGCACACAAATAACAGCTACCTTGTTAATCCTTAAGACCTCTGTAGTGACTAATTCAGGTTTTATCAGTGTCACCAGGCTACCTGAATCCAGCAACACAACAACATTTTTACCATTAATACGCATTTTGCATAAATGTTTCTCAGTTCCCCGAATGGCAGTGCATGCGACTGTCGCAAACAGCGACTGACGTCTGTCCCTTAGAAAGTCACATTGCATGGGTTCATCCACAACCGGGCAATTTTCTGCAATATGTCCCTCTTGTCGGCAGCGGTAGCAAACAATCCTTTTTGCTGCCTCTTGAGCCCCTGACTTCCCAGGCTGTTCTCGCCAGACATTAGGTAGAACTCTCACCCTCTCATTCTCTCCACCCTCACCCCTTGGAATCATCTTACCCGCCACTGGGAATGGTCTGGTCTTAGGGTGGAAAGTCTGTGAGTCTCTGGAAGAGGCAGTCAGGTTTTCCATAGCCAAGTACTTCTCTACACGATCCACAAGATTATCGGCCGTTTCTGGGTCTCTGTGGCTTACCCACTTTTGGATGGCAGTAGGAAGAGCTCTCAAGAAACGATCCATCACAACACGTTCCACAATCTTTGGTGCGGACAAAGTCTCTGGCTGTAGCCACTTCCTGCTCAGGTGAATGAGATCATACATTTGAGACCTGGGGGGTTTTCCAAGCCGGAAAGTCCAGTTATGCACACGCTGAGCCCGGATGGCCAGGGTGACACCCAGCCGTGCCAATATTTCATTTCTTTAGCATCACATAGTCTTTTGCTTGGTCAGGCTCTAGGTCATAGTAAGCTTTCTGCGATTCACCAGTTAACAGAGGGGCCACCAGTCCAGCCCACTGCTCCTTAGGCCACTTTTCCCTTTCAGCAGTCCTTTCAAATGTGGTCAAAAACACCTCTGGATCATCCTCTCCAGTCATTTTTGTCAGTAAACGACTCACCACAAAGGACGCAGTATTAGTGGAACTACTTGCCTCACTGGTCTGCGGACGTTGCTGCATTAATGTCTCCAATTGTTGCTGTAGTCTCTGTTCTTGCTTCTGCAACAGGTCTATGAAGAGGGCCTCAGATTGCTGCTGGGCTTGTTGCTGAGCTTCCAGACTCTGTTGATGAGCTTGCTGCTGGGCTGCCAGGCTCTTTTGCAAACCTGCATTTGTCTGCTACTGATTGGCATTTGCTAGAGCCAGCTGTTTCAGTATCAACTCCATGCTGGCCTTAAAAAAAAAACTGCCACTGGTTCTCCACCAACTGTGAGGGGGTTAACTCAGCAGCGGGTGTGTGTGACCCCCTGGATGGGTTCACCACACAAAAACAGGCACAGCAGACAGTGGTAGGAGAAAACAAAAGGGTGTGGTTTTATTTAAACTATATACAGACAAAAAAATACAGCAAAAACAAAAGAAACAGGAAAAGAAATCCTGGTCAACTTGACTGCTCACTACACACGTTGGTGTCCCTAACTAACAACTGGGTACAGCCTTGTGCTGTCCCAGTCCCTAGCTCCCTGCTTTTGGAAGTTCTTTGCAATAACCACACAGGCTTTGGCTCACCGCACAGAGATCACACTCCCCAGACTATCCACACAGATCTGGTTCCAGGTTGGAGCATCTCCCTTAGCATGCTGGGAGTTCCAATAGAGGCCCTAATGAGCCCACTTACTTCAGCTGGGCTCATTAACTCTTCCCCTGCAAGACTCCCAGCACTCTCCCTAGTGGTATAAATCAGCATAAAGCCTGAATCTAGGACATATATACCTTCCATCCTGGATGCAACCTGGTGATTTTACCTGCCTGCTGTCACAATATATATATATATATATATATATATATATATATATATATATATATATATAATAAATATATATATATATATATATATACATACATAATGTTTTAATGTTTGAGGGTTCCAAGTAACTTTCTAGCAAAAAAAAATCTGATTTTAACATGTAAACAAAAAGTGTCAGAATAGGCCTGGTCTTCAAGTGGTTATACCCAAACTTATGGATTTTAATACCCAGCAGAGGCCCTATAGAATATGATAGTAGTCACAATTTTTAAAGTCACACAGTATTTGCGTAGTGTTTTTTTAAATGCAGTTTTTTTTTAAAGTACACTTTATTGAAATTTAAAGCAAAAGAACACAAACTATAACCCAATTTTTGATAAGATATGAAAGATTATAAAAAAGAAGTACACTTATCCAGCGCTTAGGTGAAGATAGTCCTAATATAATTAAGCAGCTACTATATTAAAAAACACATTTAGAAAGGAAGCAAAAAACAACTAATAATTAGTCCTTCAGGCTTCAGCAACGCTGCTGAAGACTGTAGGACTAATTATTAGTTGTTTTTTGCTTCCCCTTTGAAATATAAAAGATTATGTTACACCAAGTAAATAGATACCTAACTTATCATGATTTAAAACTGTGCATGTTCCTGGAATGGCGACAAACTATGATACTTCAATTTTTTTACAAGTTACCAGTTTAAAGTTACAGAGGAGGTCTAGTGCTAGAATTATTGGTCTCGCTATAACGCTCACAGCGATATCTCACATGTGTGGTGTGAACATCGTTTACATGTGGGTGAGCATTTAGTACCCTAATTTGTATCATAGGCAATGCTTTAAAAGCCCCTACAGGTTCTCAGCTTAGAGTAACAAAGGAGATCTGGTGCTAAAATGATTGCCCTCTCACAATTTTTTTATCTCAAATGTGTCTATTTAAACATTTAAAAAATGTTTAAAACATTTTTTCTAATTATTTTATTTTTTGACAAGACTTTATTGCTCTCAACTAGGGGACCAATAGCCTCTATGTGATAGTATATAGGTGACAGGATCTCTTTATGAGACATCCAGGGTCTATTAGTCATAAACACAATTTCCTTCTCATGAGTCATTGAGCTCCTGCCGCCCTTCCTAGCGACACCTGCCATGACCGCACCAGCCCCGCAGATTGGACAGCGGAGCCGGTGAACATGGCGGGGGTTGCGTGGGGGGGAACACATCGCGGTGCTTGTGGAAGTGACTTTACAGCCACTTGTATAACTTCCAGATTGAAAGCCGAGAGTTGGCTTGTTAAAAGGCTGTCTGCAGCATGTTCAAAATCCAAATTCCCAGCAAGTGGCTGGGGATGCCGATTTTTAATGCCCCTCCCCTCCTATCCTGGCACCCTAAGGTGCCTGCCTAGGCCACCCTTATGGTTGCACCGGCCCTGGCAGCAGCTCAAAAGTCTCTATGATCTCTTCCAGAAGTCTGTGCTCACAAAATGTCCTTGATAAGTTGGTTGCCTCCTTTCAACATCCATGCGACACCTTTCTCCTGTGATACCAGACTAGATCTTCAGACGACAGCCCCTCAGTCATCTCTCTGTAATTTTAGGATCCAGGCCCCTTAGATAGCCCAGCTGAGGCCTCAGGAGGAGCAAGCACATAACAGAGTATTTATACAGACTCCCAGCAGCCTTCAGGGCCACCGTCCCTGGGATTGACCAGGGCTCTACAAATATTCATGCTGATCTTTTTCTGTTGCTCCAAACCTACGTTCTAGAGACAGCCATCGTTCTCCAGAGGAAGCAATCAAACCTTCAGCAGCTTAAACACTGAGCAGATCTAACCAATCACATGCAGCTGTACTGATTACAGTGAGAACAACTAAATTTACTGAACAACAAAACAGCTCCACTGCATACAGTGAGTCAGAGCTAAATTTACCTAATCCTAGCATCAATCTAGGAGAGTGCTACATATACAATAATTCAGATGGAGACAAACAACCCTAGATGTGTACAAGGGGAGAGTGGAGTCGCTGATGTGAGAAATTAATTTGGGATGTCCAGAGAGATACCTGATATCATTGAAGGGACAAGGTGGGGAAAGGGCAAGGGTATGACAGAAAGGGTATAACAATGAAGGGTAAGGGAGGAAGGGAAAAAGGGAAAGAGGGGAGGAAAGTGCGAGAATGAGAACAGTGCAAGTGGATTCCAAGGGAACACCACCATTCAAGGGCCCAAAATGTCCAGCTTAAATCCCACTAGAAGATAACATGTGGCCCAGGGATATGACAAATATGTGTCCATTGTATCAGTCAGCATGACTAAGTTGACCCTGAATTTGGTTTCAGCCACAAAAAAAGAGAGTAGACAATTTTTAGGCTTTCTCAGTTGTTTGGATGCTGTAAAAACATGTAATTTTAATTGGATCTTGGAAAGGCCTTGAGGTTTGAGGTTTAAAGCAGTATGAAACCCAAAAGTAAACATTTTATTATATTGCAGCTTATCAATTCTTAGATGTGATGGCTGAATTTGTTTTCTTTTTTTAGGCTTTCTTGTATTTTCACCTGGTGATCTGGCCAGTAAGTCTGTTGTTTTTCAACAGAACAAGCAGTCCTTCAGATCTCTCAGATGTAGAAGGTCAAGACAAACCAGTTAACCCTGACAATTATCAGCTTTTATTTATGTAAAACCTCTATCCCAAAAAGGAAACAAACTGTTGCTGTAACTGCTTTTACTTCAATTTGTAAAGTGTATATAAATCTGCTACTACATCCAACAATCCCCCCAGACTGAAAATTCTCCAGTCCAAATGTGTCTCTGTTTCTCCTTCATCCAGAGTGTAGGCTCCTTTATTACAGGAGGTGAGTTACTGGCCAAATAAAGCTTAAAAAACTAAAAAATTAATGCAGTCACCACATCTAATGATTACTAAACTGCAAAATATTACATTTTGGCCATATACTTATTTCATTTTTAGAAGGTCGGTTTGATTTCCTAATGGTTAGTGGAGTTATATCGATGATTGTTTTTGACCGTAACAATGAGAAAATCTGAAGGAACAGAATGGAAAATTTAGTTTGAATGAGTGAAATTCTAACAGTGAATGTGATTTTCATTTGGGAAAATTTGCATATAATGTAATGTGGATGTTCTAAGGTACAAAAGGTACTTTTTAATACATCTGGGATTCCATGCAGGTAGCGGGTCTGGATTCGTTTTTAAGAGCATTAGAACAATATTAGTTGGCTCAACGATGGCAAGATCTAATGTTCTGGTGAATGATTTTTCAGAATTTCCATTCAAATGAAATCCTCCTGGTGTATGGGCAGCTTTAGCTGTGTCCACTTACTGATGGGAAAGCTCTGTGCCGTAGAATGAAATACATCAGAATTTTCCAGCTCGTTATTCAAGAGATTTAAGTTTGTGGCATCCCGCTGTGCCGTATTCCTTTACCATGTTACTGTGGTCATAGAATAGTAGTCAGCGTGGCCTAAAAATACACATTTGTGGTCCCAGTGAGATACAGTTTTTGTGTAATAATCAATGATGTTTTATTTACTGATAACTGTGTCTTCTCCCAGGAGAAATGCAGATGAAGAAGAAAGAAGAGATGATCCCGAAGAAAGGAATGTTGAAGTGGAAAAACGATTTTTACCAGTTATTGCAAAGGTGCTCGGTAATTTGTTGGGAAAATAACCAAAAATTTTTTAAACTTTGGAAATGGAATTGGAAATCATCTGATGTGGAATATCATTTAGCTAAATGCACATCAGATGTCTTATAAAAAATAAAGATATCACATGCATTGTGTTTTCTTCTTTTTTTATTATTATTTATATAATGAACCTACATTAGTTGGGGGGACAAAATGTCCTTAGCGCACTTTTCAGGGAAACTTAATCATTTATGGACATTCAGTTGGATTCAGCAGCCCCACTGATCCGGATAGATCCTCCACTTTATCCAATCAAGATAAAAGCATACAGAATGGATCAGTCCACACTTAATTATTATACTTTTACTTTCTTTCTACTAATATTCAAAAAACATTTTCCATCCAGCATTTCACCATCAGTAATGTTCATTGGAATTCATTGCAGCAATACCGACATTGCTATTGCTGTATAAGATTAGATGTATAGGAGTAAACGGTTTCTCTATTTTCAAAGTGCTATCATCCACTGTCCATTAAACATAACAGCACACTGTGTATAAAGCTTTCATTGTACGAATGTGACAAAATGTTGCCATTCTTACTACAGAGTCACCAACATGTTGGCCGGTGCAGTTAGTCTGCCCACCCCTAGATAGCTCTGTTCCCATTATCAAAACATATACAGTAACTCCAAAACAATGTGTTTTACTTCCCCTTCAAATTACATGACGAAGGCAATCATATTAAATGTGATCAAAATAAAAAAACTCAGGTGTCCAAACAAATGACCAAATCTGTGATTCTAACAATATATACATACAGTATGTAGAACTATCCCCATAGGAGTTGCTGATGTCAGAGTTCCCCACAGCTGCATAGCCAGTCACTAGGATTGCCACCTGTCCAGGATTCACCTGGACAGTTCGGGTTTGAAATCATGTGCCCGGGTTTCAGAAAGCCTGAAACCTGGACACATTATTTAGACTGGACTATTGCTTCCCAGCAGGGTTTCTGGCTGCAGTTGTCTAAGCTGAGAGTGTCTGTTACACTCTTTCACATTGCCCGAGAGAGAGCTTGATCTGTACCTATTCCCCCCACCCCTACCCCTCTGTGTCTTCCCACACTCCAATCCCCGGTGCTGTGCCTCAGAAAAGTAAGGAGGGGCTGGACATTTAAAGTCCAGCAACCTCAGATACATCTGGATGAGAGGTGCTGACTCACCATCCATCCCTGTCTGCATACCTTCCAACCGTCACTGATTGGGCGGGACTTTCCTGCATTGATACATTTTTCCCGCGCTCCCGCAGAACAGGAAACTTTCCCGCATAATGCAGCACGGGAGGAGGAAGGAGGAAGAGGTAAGAATCACCCGCCCCCCTTGCTTATCAGCCTGCAAGAAAGAAGTCGCTGAACGGGAGAAGGTAGGAGATGAGCCACCCGGCGCCCCCCCCCCCCCGGCAGTCTGTGATAGCACCCCGTCCCCTTCCCCTTATTAACGTTAAAGTCCGAAGTCATGTTCGGCAGTCGTGCAATGGCAAATGTGTACTTTTTGGCGTTCCCGCGATAGCACCCCCCCCCCACACTCAACAACTTTAACCACTTGAGGACCGCCGCATGCCGATGTACGTCGGCAGAATGGCACGGCTGGGCACATGGGCGTACAGGTACGTCCCCTTTAAAAGCCCAGCCATGGGTCGCGAGCCGACCCGGTCCTCTTTTCCGTGACCGTCCCCATGGGAACAGTGGACCCAATCGCCGCTGGTGTCCCGCGATCGGGTCACAGAGAAGAAGAATGGGGAGAGGTAAGTGTAAACAAACCTCTCCCCATGCTTCCTAGTGAGCCTGTCACTGATCGTCTGTTCCCTGTCATAGGGAACGACGATCAGTGATGTCACACGCTAAGCCACGCCCCCCACAGTAAGTAAAACACATCAGGGCACACTTAACCCCTACAGCCCCCCTCCTGGTTAACCCATAAACTGCCAGTGTTATTTTCACAGTAACCAGTGCATTTTTATAGCACTGATCGCTGTGAAAATGACAATGGTTCCAAAAATGTGTCAAAAGTGTCCAATGTGTCCGCCATAATGTTGCAGTCACGAAAAAAATCACTGATCGCCGCCATTACTAGTAAAAAATAAATAAATAATAAAAATGCCATAAAACTATCCCCTATTTTGTAAACGCTATTACTTTTGCGCGAACCAATCAATAAATGCTTATTGCGATTATTTTACCAAAAATATGTAGAAGAATTCATATCGGCCTAAACTGAGGAAAATGAATACATTTTATATATTTTTTGGGGATATTTATTATAGCAAATAATATTGAATTTTTTTCAAAATTGTCGCTCTACTTTTGTTTAGAGCGCAAAAAAAATAAAAACCGCAGAGGTGATCAAATACCACCAAAAGAAAGCTCTATTTGTGGGAAAAAAAAGGATGCCAATTTTGTTTGGGAGCCACGTCGTACGACCACGCAATTGTCAGTTAAAGCGACGCAGTGCCGTATCGCAAAAAGGGGCCTGGTCCTTATGCTGCATATTGGTCCGGGGCTTAAGTGGCTAAATGGCAAATCATCTTCTTTTCTTCCTTCTTCTTCCTCTCTCCCACCACATCCCCCGCCCCGCTCAAACAACCCCCCCCCCCCCCGCTTCTCAAATGGCCCTGCTCCCCAAGTGTCCCGCAGTCCAATGTTGAAAAGTTGCGAGGTATGCTGTCTGTGAATGTCTCCCCCCCTCTCTCCCTTCTCTCTCCTGCCTCTGAGTGAGTACACTGAGGTAAATCAGGGTTGTCAGGGCACCCCTTACATCAGAATTCCCCTTTACACCAGAGGCCACAGTATTTCCCCTTACATCAGAGTCCTTTCCATACATCAGAGTTCTCAGTGTTCCCCCTTAAATCAGGGTTCTCAGAGCATCCCTTATATTAGAGTCCCCAGAGTTCTCCCTTACATCAGAGTCTGCAGAGTCCCCCCTTACAGTGAAAGGAAACTCTGCGAGTTCAGATGTAAAAGGGGAACTCTGTGGACTCTTGTTATTAACTTCATATGATTAGAAATGGTATTTAATAGCAAAATATATGTATGGTTAATACTATAAAAATAATTGCCGTGGGCCGCTAAAGTGTTCGGGTTTGACTTGAAGAAAAGGTGGCAATCCTACCAGTCACAGAGCATTTCCTTCTTGTATCCAGGCACAGGAATCAGTTTGGCGTGTTTGGTTATTTTATTAGGGGATGATAACTTGGATGGGGTAAGGGATTATGGAATGTCCACCTAAACATTGTCCAACAATTAGAACCAGGAACAACTTACTACCTATTTACAGATTCCTCTTCTTCCTTCCTCCTGCACAAACTTGGTTACCTTGTAAAGCTTCCGCTGGCTCACTCCTAGAGGAGCTAAAAATCTCTAGTTAGCTCAGCAACAGCCCATTACAGGCTAGGAACTTTCAGTCTCTTGGTAAAGTAGCGCATGTGGAGTGAACAGCATCTCTCAGTACCTTCTGCTCCCCCCATAGACACTGATCCCAGCTCTACTGCTTGCAGAAATGCTAGCCCACCTGGTTGCCACCAGCCCACCTGGCTGCTTTCTCTTCCCAGTCCTCCTGCCTGACACACACATGGAGACTCCCCAGGGCAAGTTTGGATGAAGACTTGGCACACAGCTGTCTTCGAGAGAGACCTGCTACAGATGTCTCTCCACTTGTCTGTCCCTGCACCATACTGATCTACTCACGTCTCTCCTTGCTCTCTCCACATTCTCTCCGGTTTGGGTCCCTCCAACTGTCTCCTGTGGTGGGATCCTTCCAGGCCAGCCTCCCGAACTCCAGCCCAAGGTAAAGCCCCTCCCGGCAAGGGTTCCTCAAGGGCCACCAACAGACTCCCTCAGCACTGCTTCTCCATCTTCCACCCGACTCCCCCTCTGGCATGGCTTATGTCTATTTAAGGGCTCCTTAGTTCCCTGCCAGGCCTAGGGTTGCAACCTTTTCTTCAAGCAAAACCCGAACAGTTTAGCGGCGCACCAATTTCTTTTTTTTTGTATATGTAGCACACAGATCCTTTACCCTGCTTACCTCCACTTGCAACTGGGACACACCATGCCACATGCCCAGTATCCTCCATCTTGTAGAGGGTGAGCGGTGTTAATAGTTTTGGGTCCTACAGCGAGTTACCTCCTTCCATTGGTTCTCGTCCCTAGAGTGTAGGGAAAAGTCTATTCTCTCTCTTTGAAGAAGGCCATTGTCCAGACAGTATTAAACCCAATAAAAGAGTTTATTTTACTTGCTTGCAACTTGACAGGAAAGGTTGGAGATAGAGAAAGTTAAACAGGGAGGCAGGTTCAGGCACGCGGCACTTAATTACCCTCGTTGCCACTCAAGCCTGAGTAACTGTTGCTCACCCAGATAGTCCCCTCGCACGGTCCTAGCAGCCGGTGTTGAGCAGGAACATTTATTTATAATTTTCCTAAGGACACGATCATGATATTAGCCTCTAAGTCCTAAACTTCCCAGTACTAGTAACACTTGAGACCTTAGGTGCCAATGGGGCACGTTACAAGGCTTGTGGCGGATTGTGGAGTCCTTCACTCTGACAGGTAACCAGGCCTCTCCCCAGACAGTGACTTCCTTCACCGATCCCCTGGATAGGTCCTCCCCTGGTTCCCTCTCCTTCAGAGCGGGTCACCCTCCCACGGGTACCCTGGGACTCCTCTTCTGGAGTAGGCCTCAGTTAAAGGTGCTGGGCCTACCTGAAATGATGCAGCCTCGGGCTAAAGGTGCCCGGGACTGAACACACACACGCACCCCTGGCCTGGAGAGCCGGGAGACGCGAACTGCTCTCCGAATAATGGCGTCTGCCCCTTATGTATCCTCTCCCAGCATGCACAGTGGGTAGACCACGCCCACTGCACGGGTGCCAAGAGAGGACACCCAATCGTGATGCAATGCCACCTGTGGTTCGACCTGAGACCTGGGCGACAGCGCCACCTACAGGTCACAGGGAACTGTACTGCCAAGCAACATCACAACAGAGCAGAGGCCAATTAAAAGAATTTCAAAAGCCTGAGCCTAACTATTTGCTCAGGCTAGCCCCTAAATTTAGGCATATCGACCCCAGTTTTGGGGGGTCCGCTACACACACCCCTCCTAAACAAGCCACTGTCCCAGTGGCTAGAATAAATCAAAAGACCCCCTCAATCCTAAGTAGGTGTTGATTTATTCAACTATAAAATTCTAAAATGGTGCCTGAACCAAACATTTTGGGAAATGGGAAAAGGAAAATAAAAAAAGGAAAACATTTCACAACATACACTTTGACATCCCATTCTCAATGTCATATTGTTAGCAATACACACAACATATCACATCTTACACATCCCACCCCCTCCTGAATAACTACCCCACCCATTCTCCGGTAGAGTTGATAGCAGATCACACCTGCAGAGGGAGAGAGAGGGAAAATCAACATGCATCATATTAAACATTCTATATACTAACTGCACAGAGAAGTGAGCCACTTCTTCTGGAAGAAATTACTTCCTTCTGCAAGTATAATATGCTAATCCTAGCATCACTTGGCATATATTATTCATATCTGTATATATATTTCTTAACAAAAAAAAATAAAGAAAGTTCAGCAAATCCCTGCCACCTGGTGGCAGCACAAAGTTACTACAGTCACCATATTTGCACATGGGAATGAATCACTGCACACATAAAACGCTTCTCGTCTTGACCACAACGTCCTTCGTGCTTTGGCCCTGGCTAAACTACCCCAAAGTCCAGATCAAAGAAAAAAAACTGTCTCTTTCTTTTTTTTTTGAAGAGCAGAGGAGGGAGAAAACAAACAAAAAAAAAACAACTCTCCTATTTCCTCTGCGGAGTAGACTTTCTCTGTAGCAGAGGGCAAAGTTACTGAATCCAGGGCAGCTTGTCCATATCAAACAGGATAAAGAAAAGAAACACACAAATTCCGGTTTTATAGGTAGTAGTGAGGATCCGGGAAAATTCGAGTTTTCCACTGTTTATCCAGTGTCTCTATAAAGTGTAGCGGCCTCCTCACTCCCCTCTCTTTCTTCAGCTCGTCTGTCTCTTGTCTAGGGGTATCTTTTAGAGGGGAAGGGAGCGGGGACACTACGCCAGGCCTTTGTCACAGGTGTCAGTGTGATACAAGCAAAGTTCTTTTACCTTCGGGTCAGTGCTGTGCACCTGCACCGAGAGTTACCTTGAACAATGTCTGTCAGGAAATGAGCCCCACACCATTAAAGTTCATCACTCCTTTATTCTTCTCGAATGAACACAATCAGTTGAACTCCCTTGGTAGAAACAGAAAAGGAGGTGTGGATGCGAATAGGCCCAGACACAATGTGTTCTCCACTTTCCTTCCTGAAAGTGGGTTGCAGTCTCCGAAGGAGGGGGAATTTCCTTCCAAGCGGTCTTCGGTGAGAGACTCACCCGTCACTGGCAGTATGCTGCACCAGGTCTTCGAATGAGGAGCTCCCCCCGGTCCATTACGCCTTCTGGATTCGGGTACCCACTCACGGGGTTCCCTAGGATCTCCTTCCCTCGCAGAACTCAGTGTTGGTGGGCACTGAGCTCCGGACCTCCATCTGAGTACCTCACCCCAGGCTAAAGGTGCCTGGAATGGAACACGACCTCCGGCTGTCCTCTAGGCCTAGGCCCGCCTAGAGAACCAACACAAACCACCGTCCACAGGCTGAAGGTGCCCTGGACTCCGACCCCGTGACAAAGATGGCCGGCCCCTTTATACCCTCTCCCAGCAAGCACGGCGGGTTCCCCGCCCCACCATACTGCTGCCGAGGGAGGACAAAAAGGAGGCACGACACACAGCAATGATTCAACCCCAGCCCAGGGCGACAGCGCCACCCGCTGGGCTGCAGGGAATTTCACATCACTAATGTCTCTGTCAAGTTCAAATTTACACCCGGGAAAGTACATACCCGCTACAAAGGTATATAGCATCCTCTCTTTCTTTGTTGCAGATCACCACTCGGTCCGCATGTATGTTCCGACCATAGTTCCATTCTTCGTGGCAACCTCTAAAGCGATCAGCCACAGCGGCTGAACAGGCAAAGTACCTACGAGATTTAGGCACTTCCAGGTGATCCCAGGGCTGTTTGAATGAATTTGGGGGCCCCAAGCAACAATTTTAAACTTGAGAAGCGGGGGGGGAGGGGGGGTGCTGCCGCGGAACATTGGCAGTTGTTGAGCGGGGGGGGCCCGTTCGCGGGAGGGGGGGTGCGATCGCAAAGTATTACAGTGGATATGCGGGGGGGGAATGTCTTACCTCCTCCACCCGTGCTGCCTCCTCAAGTCCTCTGGCTCCTCTTTCTGCTGTGCTGCCCCCAAGTCGGGGCCCCAAGCAGCTGCTTGGTTTGCCTGTCCTGTTCCAACGCCCCTGGGTGATCCCAAACAAAGTCAGAGTACTACCTCTCACGGTAGGCCTCTATCTCAAATAAGAGCTCCCTAGGAACATAAGGGTACTCCCAACCATACTCCTTAGTGACTCTTTTGTTAAGGAGTAGCTGCAACCGGGCAATATGTGGCAGAGTTGCACGGTCTCCTGTTCCTGGTAAAACAATGGCATCCAGGGATCTTTTGACCGACACTGCATCTGACATTGGTAGGGGCGGCCGCAACGGCAGACGTCCCTCTGTAATAGCGGACATGAGTGATGCAGGTGCAGGCAGTGTGGGTATGGAAACAGCCTCTTCCTCCAGAGCAGGGGCTTTCACCCGGGGTGTAGTTTCCCCAGAGTCCATGGGCAATCCCTCTCTAAGGCTGCGGGACGGGGTAACCCGAATCCTGTCCCAACCCTTCTTGAGGACGAATCCTGTCCCAACCCTTCTTGACGAAGATCTCATCAATCTCCACATCATCACCTAGTTCAGAGGATGACTCAAAATCCAACGAGTTACACTCCTCGGCAGGCAAATAGTTTTTGGTGGACACAGACACACTGTCTCCAGACGATAAAAGTTCCCTCGGGTTGGCTGTCCACAAATTCCCAGTAGTATGGGGTATGGGCTTCTTTCCCTTCCCCGGCAAACTTGCTATCACAGTTCCCCCAGCCTCCTTACCATCCCCCAACGTGGACTTCCCGGGGATCCCTCCGCTTCGGAGATCCGGCTCAGGCAGGCGCTGGGGCAGGCTTCTACCGTGGCCGCGGGAGGCCTTAACGTATCCCACTTTTCTTTTTGCGAGTGGGATGGAAGTTTCCGTAGTGACGGAGGCAGCATCCGCTGTGGCGTCCGTCGCTGGCTCCGAGGTGGCCGGAACTTTATCTTTATCATCCGTTGTGGCCGCAGCGATGCGTGTGGGTTCGGCTGTAAGGGCGTATTTCTCTTCCTCAGAAGTAACAGTCCCCGTAATACAATTGACCCGGTAGGCTCGGGGTGATTCGGTGGGCTGGTCCACCTCCAACAGAAACTCCCCGCAGGTCAAGCACCTTCCGAATGGCCGTATTTGCACAGCCAGACCACCGCATCTGGGACAAGTATAAAGTGCGAAGCGGCCCCTAGGCTTGAGCCGGATCCCCGTATCCGTGAGGGGAGCAGTAATGGGAGCAATGTCCATGGCAGAGGTAGTTGGGAACATCCGAGGTCCCAATGAAATAGAAGTCCATGGAGCGGCAGACATGTTGCTTCTCCTTACTAGTCCAGGCTCTTACTGTCCCTTCGCGCCAAATGCACCACATGCAACTCACAATTGGCGGGGGCTCCTCCCCCTTTTCTTTCCTGCACGCAGCTCGCTGGCTTTTCTTCTATTGAGGCACGCCCACGAACTACGCAGTTAGAAAAAAACTCAAAGCACAGTCCTGTACCTCCATTTCTCTCGATAAAGTAGTGACGCAGTCCAATTTTCCTCAATGGCCGATCTCCACAGAACACACAGACATGAGAGAAAAATAGTCCAACTTCCAGGGGTAGCTGCAAAATCCCGGATTCGAGTCCCCACGTGTAGCACACAGATCCTTTACCCTGCTTAACCTCCACTTGCAGAGTGGGACACACCATGCCACATGCCCAGTATCCTCCATCTTGTAGAGGGTGAGCGGTGTTAATAGTTTTGGGTCCTGCAGCGATTTACCTCCTTCCATTGGTTCTCGTCCCGAGTGTAGGGAAAAGTCTATTCTCTCTCTTTGAAGAAGGCCATTGTCCAGACAGTATTAAACCCAATAAAATAGAGATAGAGAAAGTTGAACAGGGAGGCAGGTTCAGGCACGCGGAACTTAATTACCCTTGTCGTCACATACCCTTGTCGTCACTCAAGCCTGAGTGGGTTTTGCTCACCCGGATAGTCCACTCTCACGGTCCTAGCAGCCGATGTGGAGCATGAACATTTACTTCGAATTTTCCTAAGGATACGATCAGGATATTAGCCTCTAAGTCCTGAACTTCCCAGCACTTGTAACACTTGAGACCTTAGGTGCCAATGGGGCACGTTACAAGGCTTGTGGCGGATTGGGGAGTCCTTCCCTTTGACAGGTAGCCAGGCCTCTCCCGAGACAGTGACTTCCTTCACCGATCCCCTGGATAGGTCCACCCCTGGTTCCCTCTCCTTCAGAGCGGGTCACCCTCCCACGGGTACCCTGGGACTCCTCTTCTGGTGTAGGCCTCAGCTAAAGGTGCTGGGCCTACCTGGAATGATGCAGCCTCTGGCTATAGGTGCCCGGGACTGAACACATACACGCACCCCTGGCCTGGAGGGCCAGGAGGCGCAAACTGCTCTCCGAATAATGGCATCTGCCCCTTATGTATCCTCTCCCAGCATGCGCAGCGGGTAGACTACGCCCACTGCATGGCTGCCGAGAGAGGACACCCAATCGTGCTGTAATGCCACCTGTGGTTCGACCTAAGACCTGGGCGACAGCGCCACCTACAGGTCACAGGGAACTGTACTGCCAGGCAACATCACAACAGAGCAGAGGCCAATTAAAATAATTTTAACAGCCTGAGCCTAACTATTTGCTCAGGCTAGCCCCTAAATTTAGGCATAGCGACCCCAGTTTTGGGGGTCCGCTACATATACAAAACAAATGAAAAACAAAACGTAGTAAAAATAGATGCAAAACCTGTATAATCTTTTTTTTTAATTGTGCTGCACCAAAACGCATGATATTTTGTTACTATACGTTTTGCCGCAGGTGAATGAGTGCAAAAGCAAGGGGTGTGGTAGTGAAGACGTAATGGCATCACTACAGAGCTGCAAAAGGGTGTGTTTTTGTGCATTGCAGGAATGTAACGCAAAAATGTCCACCTAGAACAGGGGCAATAAACTGAAAAAGAAATTCCAATTGCTAACATTTTCTTCCAGCTGAGGTCCAAATTTTGCTCTAATGTAACGTAAAAGTATGCCAATCACATCCATATTTCAAGTAAAAGAAAATAGAACCAGGTTATATAAGGTGTCCTTATCAGAGTCCCCCTTACATCTGGTGTCCGCACCAGAGTGCCCCCTTACATATTTTGTTCCCATCAGAGTCCCCCCTTACATCTGGTGTCCCTCCTTACATCAGGTGCCCCCACCAGAGCCCCCTTACATCAGGTGTTCCCACCAGAGCTCCCATTTACATCAGATGTCCCCACCATAGCCCCTCCTTACATCAGATGTCCCCACCAGAGCCCCCCTTACATCAGGTGTGCCCACCAGAGGTCCCCCTTACATCAGGTGTACCCACCAGACCCTCGGCTTACATCAGGTGTTCCCACCAGAGCTCCCCCTTACTTTAGGTGTCCCCACCAAAGCCCCCCTTACATCAGGTGTCCCCACCAGAGCTCCCCATTACATCAGGTGTCCCCACCAGAGTTCCCCCTGTACTCACTGATCACTAACTGCAAAGAAGTTCCTCATTTCTACTTCCAGTCTCCACACAGTCTTTTTTCATTCCTCGGCAGTGCCACTGAGACTGAGTTTTCAGTCTGTGCCAGCTCTCTATTGCACCTTATCCTCTCTCCAGCTATGAGCCACAGTCCAGTCTGAATAATGTGTCTTGTTTTCAGGCGGGCTGAAAACCGGACACGTTTCAAAACCCGGACTGTCCGGGTGAATCCTGTACAGATGGCAACCCTAGTCAGGCCCCCAACCTGGGGATTGGCTAAAGGCCCCTAAATATTCAAAGCAACCCCTCCTAGCCTCTGTCCACTATCTTTCAGAACGTTCTCCAACATTCTAGAAACAGGGGAAGGCACCAGAGTGCTGGCCTCTAATAACCCTAACCCAGATTCAGTGTTTCACCATTTTTTGCACATTGAAGCTCTGCAATTTCTCCATTGTGACACCATCACTACTGTATTGTAATAATTGGTTGATTTGCACTGGATATTCATTTATAGGTTTTACCATTGCACTTATAAGTCCATTTGTAGAACTGTAAAAAGGAAGTGGAGGGTTGTGCTGCATTTTTTAGCTTTCTATTGGTGTACAGAGGCCAGTATATACTAAACACCATTGAAGAAACCTCCACTTTCTGACCACACCCACTTTCTGGCCATGCCCACAGGTATGCAGTATCAGTGGCACGCTTTGCGGGTCGGAATAGCACCCTCACTTTTACCTCGAGCACCACCAAAAAAAAAAATTGCCTGGAGCCGCCCCTGCCTGGATTGGATTTTAATTTTCCCTCCAAGTTCTTTCTCTATCTTATCCTCTTAACATTTGTTAGTAATATCCCCAAAAATTCTAAGAAGTATCTTTTTTCTCATGGACGAAATGTGAGAAGTAACGTATACATTTATATCATACAATCATTCCATAAACACATACACTGCATATATTATTTCAGGAGAATATTTTTATAAAATAGTTTACCATTTGCCAATAAAATTTTTATAAAATATGTCCCTGGATTTCATTTTAAAAATCTGGTCACCTTACCGAGGGGGCGTGCAGGAGACGTGGTTCTGGGAGGATGTCCATGGATGCCCTCTTAGAACTGGAGAGCCACGCTGTAGCCGTCTTTTGGCTATAGTATGGTAGGGAAGTGATTAAAGCAGGGAATGAATTAAGATCTCAAATTGTTTTGCCTTTAGGACCCCTTTAACCCTTTCCATACAGGGCTTTTTATACCACTTCAATACCGGGCCTATTCTGGCACTTCTCTCCTACATGTACAAATCATCATTCTTTTGCTAGAAAATTACTCAGAACCCTGAAACATTATACATGTTTTTTTAGCAGACACCCTAGGAAATAAAATGACGGTCATTGCAACTTTTTATCTTGCACGGTATTTGCGCAATAATTTTTCAAACGCCTTTTTTTGGAGAAAAAAATGGTTTCATGAATTAAAAAATAACAAAACAGTAAAGTTAGCCCAATTTTTTTGTAAAATATGAAAGCTTATGTTACGCCGAGTAAAAAGATACCTAACATGTCACGCTTTAAAATTGCGCACACTCATGGAATGGCGCCAAACTTCGGTACTTAAAAATCTCCATAGGCGACGCTTTAATTTTTTTTACAGGTTACCAGGTTAGAGTTACAGAGGAGATCTAGTGCTAGAATTGTTGCACTCGCTTTAACGCACGCGGCGATACCTCACATGTGTGGTTTGAACGGCGTTTACATATGCGGGCGGGACTTATGTGTGTGTTCGCTTCTAAGCGCCAGCTATTGGGGACGGGCGTTTTAAAAAAAAAAAATTGAAATTTTTTTTATTTTACTTATTTGTTTTTATTTTTACTTTTTTTTATTACACTTTTTTTTGATCACTTTTATTCCTATTACAAGGAATGTAAACATCCCTTGTAATAGGAATGTGTGTGACAGGTCCTCTTTATGGAGAGATGCGGGGTCAATAAGACCCCACATCTCTCCTCCAGGCTGGAAAGCATGAGATCAGTGAAAAAATTTTCACGATCTCATACTTACAGCCACAATGGCGGCTTTGTTTACATTTGAGGACCCGGGCGTGACGTCATCACATCGCGCCCGGGCCTCCGACTATCATAGAGATGACTGGTGACCATCTGGTCACCAGTCATCTCTATGCTCATCACGTGACCCACCACCGGCGCCGACGATTCTCTCCGGGTCCCCGATCGCACGGGAGAGCCCAGGGAAGCACCGGGTGGCTGCAGGCATCATTCAGATATCCCCCCTCAAACCCAGGACGTCCACCCGGAGGGAGAGAGTGTTCCTGCCGGCGTCATTTTGCTATGGCCCGGTATGGAAGGGGTTAAACAAAACTCTTCCTCCTTCATATCAAAAATAATACAAATAAATTAGGGCTGTGGAAATTAACGATTAATTCCTCGATTAATCGATTAATTGTTTTGAACGATCAAAATTCTTTTGATCGATTAAAATTCTTTTGATCGGTACTCACCTCTCCCCTGGCTTCCGGGTCTTCAGGGAGATCCGGTGATGTCACGGAAGGGCTCCTTTGGTGTGCCTTCATATCTGCATGCCGGCGGGACCTTAGTATCTGCCGCACGCAAGGGCTGTTACACTTCCCTCTATCACTTCCCTCTATCAACCTGGGCATAGGTGTGCGCAGCCTATTGCATTAGGGTGTGCACCCTAAAGATCAAACACACATGCATGTGTGTGTCTACATATATATGACCCCGTCACATTGATTTCCCTGCTGACACAGTGAAAGAGAGAAGAGCATAAACACTTCTCTTATGAAAGAGATCTTTCCCATGTTCTTGCTGCTACACAGAGTGATAATACTAATGCGCATGGGGTGATTAGGGTGTGCCTGGGCACACCCGGCACACCCTGTGCGCACGCCTATGAACCTGGGATTCTACAGCCATCCACTGGGAGTTATGATAGTTCCCTTCACGGGACATCTACATGCCGACGGACTGATGTTAACCCCCTCCTCATCTGGATTCAGCAGTGGTACCGTTGTACACATTTTTATACCAGTATCATACTTAGCTACATGTTTTTATGACTACTTTTGTTACCAGTTGGTATTATGCCGCGTACACACGATCGATTTTTTCGACGATGAAAACACCGTCGAGAAAATCAACGTTAAAAACGAGGAACAGCTTGTTCCCCTCACACACGGCCGTTTTAAATGTCATTTTTTTTTTGGTCGAAAAAAACTACCATGTGTGGGCTCCGCGGCAGTGTTTCCCTATGGGAAACACTGCCGCGGAAAACATGTCGAAAAAAACGACGAGAAAAATTAGAACATGTTCTAATTTTTCTTGTCGTTTTTAATGCCGTTTTTCTCGTAGAATGGGAAAAATGTCGTTTTTTTCGACGGGAAAAACGGCCGCGTGTACGCGGCATCACTCGCACCATTTTTACAGTTTATGTAGCTACATCGATTTTATCTGAAGTGCAATATTTATTTTGTTACCTACTTGAAGACTATAAAAGTTTTAATGCTATTCCCATCGAGCGCTGCCTTTGTGTGTTTTTTGTATCCTGCTATCGATTTTTCCAGTGGTTGGTAGCTGCACTGGGAAACAGCCTGCAAGGAGATCAGCTAAAAGTAGTTGGATCTGTATGTGCGTTATAATTAATCGAAATTAGTTGAATGATCGATTAAAAAAAAAAAACGATTAATCGAACACGAAAATTGTAATCAGTAACAGCCCTAAAATAAATACAAGCAAGCACCATACCTGGAGACATGCTATTTAAAGATACAAAAGGATCTACCGTATTTTCCGGCGTATAAGACGAACTTTCACATCTAAATTTCACATCCAAAAACGGGGGTCGTCTTATACGCCGGGGGGAACAGCCGCCAGATTGATGTCAGCGCCGCTGGGTGCTCGGTATTACTGTATGCATAGTTTGCACCGCTCAGCCAATCCCGGCGGGCGATGCAGCCTGTTGATGAATACAGAGCCTGCTAAGCCTGCTCGGATTGGAGACAACCTCTGCCAATCCGAGCAGGCTACATTACAGTGAATAGAATACATTGCTCGCCGTGATTGGCTCAGCGCTGTATGGCTCTATCTTCGATCGAGAACAAGCAATTCCAGGCAATATGAAGCCTCAGAAGGGGGGTCGTCCTATACAGTGAGTATAGGCTAAAAACTTAGGAAATACAGTAGCATTAGGGGGTCGTCTTATACGTCCGGTCGTCTTATACACCGGACAATACGGTAAAAAACCTCACTTAACCACTTGACCTCAGAAAGACCAGAGCATTAGCATACCTCCCAACTTTTCAAATGTCTACTGCGGGACGTCATTCACATTTTTCCCCTCCCATTAAAGTGCTGCCACGAGACGGAGGTTTGTGCTTTTTACATCTAATCAGAGTGTTGGGGTGGGGTGGCGCGGGACGGAGGATCGCGGTTGGTTGACTTACCGCTGCCTGCATGTCATTTGATCCTCTCGCGGGACTGCGGGAAAGTTAGTGTCCGTGCGGGAAGTTCCCGCAGAATCCGTGCGTGTTGGGAGGTATGCATTACAACCCCAAAAGGAGATATTGTCCTGGGACAAATTACATAGGGGGGGAACAAGTAGCTCATTCTCAGTGTTTGCTGAAGATACTAAGCTAAGTTGGGCAATAACTTCACAACAGGACGTAGAATCTCTACAAGAAGACCTTCTTAAAATTGAGGGTGGGCATCTATGTGACAGATGAGGTTCAATATTGAAAATGTAAAGTTGCGAACTTGGGAGCTAAAAATATGTGTAGCGGGCATGTACTATTTAGGGGAGAGATCTGGGTGGTAGCATGACCCAGATGCACTGATTGGAAGAATAGGGCTGTATTCTGTTCGGGTGAGGACATCAGTGGTGCACAGTTCCCTGCGGCTCAGTGGGTGGCGCTGTTGCTCTGGGCCGGGGTTGAACCACTACTGCAGTGCCGTACCCTTTGTGACCTCTCGCAGCAGCTGTACTGCGGGGCGGGGAACCCACTGTGCTTGCTGGGGGAGGGTATAAGGGGGGCGGACATCTTCGCAACGAGGTCCGAGTCCCAGGCACCTTCAGCCTGAGGGCTGCTGTCCGTGTTCGGTGTTCAGGCGCCCTTGGCCTGTACACGAGGAGTTCGTGTTCCATCCCAGACACCTTCAGTCTGGGGTGAGGTACTCGGCCAGAGGCCTGGGGCCCAATATCTTCCGCTGGGTCCCGCGAGGGATGGATTGTCTTAAGGTGCCCCGGGTGTTGGGCACCTGAATCCAGGGCATAAGGGACCGGAGAGGGGACCCTTTGTGAAGCTGGTACAGCATATTGCCAGTGTCGGGTGGACCTCCGGAGACCGCTCAGATGGATATCTTTCTCCAACAAGGGCCTATTTATAAAGGAAGGTAATTCATGTTCTGTGACCGGTGGCAGTGGTACATCTAGTCAATTCAGGTCGGTGGCAGAGACCTGCTATTAGGCCTGTGGCAGGGGCCTCAACAGTTCACCCGGTCGGTGGCAGCGACCAAACTCACGGTCGGTGGTAGCTAATACTGCGCCAAGCCTATTCGCTAAAGAAGGAATAGGAGAGTTCATTGTGCCTGGGCCTACTCGTATCCACACCCTGTTTGTTCATTTAAAGTTTAACTGATACTGTTCATATGTGAAGAAGAATAAAGGAGTGTTGGACTTTTTATGGTGTGGGGCTCTATTACTGACAGTCAAACTTGCCCTCTGCAGGAGGGCCAGAGGCTCCATCCAGAACACAGGACTCGGAGGTGAAATAGTGTTGGCCTTCACCTCTACATCTTATAGGACATGGGCCATAGTGAACCTCATCCTCTTCCCGCATACCCCTAGACAAGCAAGCCATTTTATTTACTAAAAGGGAACGGAGGGTGAGGTGGCTACACATGGGGTCTCAGTGCCGGGATTGTGCTATGGAGCCGAAGCTGACGGAGTTTGAGTGTGTCTGCCCAATGGAGTTCCGAGTAGGTCGGCCATGTTGGCCAACACGCCACGAGGCACACCTTCCTTGCACAGTTAGTGGGCGTGACTTGGAGAAAGCCCGCGAACTGAAGCGCCAAAGGGGAGGAGTCCGGCCATGTGAGGAGGATCACGTGGGGGCTGTGGCAAGAACTACGCAGTGCGCAATGGAGCAACAAGCCCTGACCATGTTTGAAAATGCCTCGTGGTTTCCAGTTTCTACCACCACGAGGATGGCTTTGACTAATGCTCTGGTTACGGATACGGGGATCCGGCGGCTCAAGCCCCGGGGAAGATTCGCCCTGTACTCCTGCAGAGACGTTGAGGCCCTGGGTATGATTTTTCCCGGCTGTTCGGGACTAGTGGTGCAGTTAAAGCCATTCGGTCGCTGTGAGGCCAGCGGAGAGTTCTCATTCGAGGTGAAACCGTCCTTTGAGAAGCCAAGAGCTATCTACCTCGACCGCACAGGCGCCACTACTCAAGGAGGAGGAATCACTGCTTGGACAGCCGTCCCCACGCGCACTGCCGGGACCGTGGAGGAGGTCTCCATCAAAGAAGAGAAATCCGAGGATGCTGCTTCGGTCACCACAGGGTCCCTGCTCCCACCGTCAAAACGGAAGGTCGGCCTGGTCAAGGCTTCCTGTGGCCGTGGAGGAGCTTCACCCCGCTGCTTGCCTGGCCTCGATGGATTCGGAGGAAAGATTCCTGGACATTACGACACTACTACAGGCCCAGGTGAGCCAGGGGTTAGGACTGTTGGTGTGGTTGGAGGTGTCGGGAGTCCACAGTCGGTGGAGCCCGCTGAGGGGGGTGACTCCGAGTCTACAAGGGGTTACCTACCTGCCGAAATGTATGACACCTCCGACCTGGAGTCGCTCTCCGACATTGGAGACGATGCATAAATCGACAAGATTTTCTGCCAGAAAGGCTGGGACAAGATGCCTCTGTCCTCGTCCCGTGCAAAAAGGGACTCACCCATGTCTGCAGGGGATAGTACACCCCGGGTGGAGGCACCAGCGCCTGAGGATGAGCCCCGTTCCCCAGCCTGCCCTTCGATCACCGGTGCCACCTGCATCTAACAGCGGGGGTCAGAGACCGTCGCTGCGGGCGCCCATGCCCAATTTGGAAGTGATTAAGGCCCTTTGCCATCAAGACTGTATTGTCTTACCAGGTGTGGGGAACAAAGCTACTATGCCTCCCTTGGCCAGGCTTCAACGCTTGTTTGGTCAGAAGGTTGCTCATGAGTACGGGTGGGAATACCCATACTTGTCAAAGGAACTGCTATATGAGGTCGAAGTCCATCGGGAGCGTTGGTACAATGACTTCATATGGACACATATTGGGGTACCACACGCCCGTAGGTACCTTGCTTGCTCTCCCAAGGCATCACAAAGGTTCAAGGATTGCAAGCCAGAATGGATGCTGGGTCGGCACATCCACGCGGATAAAGTGCTGATACGCCGGAAAGACAAGGAAGATGCCGAGTATCAGATTGAGACCATGGATCAGCATTTGAAGCCCCTTGTCCTGCCGCATCCCAGATTCTATCTGTAGGAGAAAAGACTCCTTTCCTTTGTCCTTTTTTTCCCAAGTGGTGGAACTTTCTGGAGTTTGTGTTTGCTTCTCCGGAAAAATCAGTGACTGTGCCCTAGTTAAAGGGGTGTTTGTGCTCTTCATAGGAATGGAGACTGTTTCCGTTGTTTGTTCTCCTTTCTTCCATCCAGCAAAGTAATCATTGACTTTGGGGTAGTTAGAGCCAGGGTACAGAGAAGTTCCGTCTCAGGATTTGACAAGTGCTATGACCGTGGCGCTGTCGCCAGGTGGCGGTGTTGCGCAACGACATTCACTTTTCACACACACACACTTCAGGAAGGAAAGAATTTCTCTGCGGAGGAGTTTTTTCGTTCTTACACGAACATATGTGTCAGGGATTTGTGTGCTTAACATTTCTTTCTTTCCCCTCTGCAGAAGAACATCCCATCAAGAGCCGCTGAGAATGGGGCGGGTTTTAGCTAGTGATGTGGGAGGGGGGAAAAATGTCGATGATGTGACTTGAAATGTTTTACTGTTGTGTGTTGTTTCCCTTCCTTTCCTTTTCATGTCAGGTCCAGGCACAACTGTCAGTTTCCAAAGTTTTTTTTTGAGATTTTCAGCTGGTCTCTGGATCAGGTTATGTTATCTCCTGTTGAAGAGATGGCTTGTTCCAGACACTGGGGACCAGTGTCAAATCACTGGGGGGAGAGTGTAGCGGGCATGTACTATTTAGGGGAGACATCTGGGTGGTAGCATTACCCAGATGCACTGATTGGAAGAATAGGGCTGTATTCTGTTCGGGTGAGGACATCAGTGGTGCAAAGTTCCCTGCGGCTCACTGGGTGGCGCTGTCGCTCTGGGCCGGGGTTAAACCACTACTGCAGTGCCGTACCCTTTGTGACCTCTCGCAGCAGCTGTACTGCGGGGCGGGGAACCCGCTGTGCTTGCTGGGGGAGGGTATAAGGGGGGCGGACATCTTTGCCACGAGGTCCGAGTCCCAGGCACCTTCAGCCTGAGGGCTGCTGTCCATGTTCGGTGTTCAGGCGCCCTTGGCCTGTACACGAGAAGTTCGTGTTCCATCCCAGACACCTTCAGTCTGGGGTGAGGTACTCGGAGGCCTGGGGCCCAGTATCTTCCCCTGGTTCCCGCAAGGGAGGGATCGTCCTAAGGTGACCCGGGTGTTGGGCACCTGAATCCAGGGCATAAGGGACCGGAGAGGGGACACTTTGTGAAGCTGGTGCAGCATATTGCCAGTGTCGGGTGGACCTCCGGAGACCGCTCGGATGGATATCTTTCTCCAACAAGGGCCTATTCATAAAGGAAGGTAATTCATGTTCTGTGACCGGTGGCAGCGGTACATCTAGTCAATTCAGGTTGGTGGCAGAGACCTGCTATTAGGCCTGTGGCAGGGGCCTCAACAGTTCACCCGGTCAGTGGCAGCGACCAAACTTATGGTCGGTGGCAGCGACTGTGCGCCAAGCCTATTCGCTAAAGAAGGAATAGGAGAGTTCATTGTGCCTGGGCCTATTCGTATCCACACCCTGTTTGTTCGTTTAAAGTTCAACTGATACTGTTCATATGTGAAGAAGAATAAAGGAGTGTTGGACTTTTTATGGTGTGGGGCTCTATTACTGACAGTCAAGCTTGCCCTCTGCAGGAGGGCCAGAGGCTCCATCCAGAACACAGGACTCGGAGGTGAAATAGTGTTGGCCTTCACCTCTACATCTTAGAGGACATGGGCCGTAGTGAACCTCATCTTCTTCCCGCATACCCCTAGACAAGCAAGCCATTTTATTTACTAAAAGGGAACGGAGGGTGAGGTCGCTACATATGCATGAAAACTGTCCATTAGGAAGTGTTTGTAGGCAGGTTAAGGTGGGACCACTAGGCCCACTTAAATTAGAAGTTCAGCCAAAAACGAACTAACTGTAAACAGTGGTGGAATTATAGGGGTCGCTGAGGTCGCCATGGCGACTGGGCTCCTTGCTGCAGGGGGCCCTTGAGGGCCCCCTGTATTCGATAGGAGGAGCGGCAAGAGCGGCTGAGGCGAGCTCCCCGATCGTCAGCCGAACTGTAATGGCACTGTGCGGGGAGCTCGTCACATTAACCTAAAGTGAAAGCACAGTGTTTTTTATCAGACTATCTATCTACTACTGTATGTGTGTTTATATGTTTGTGCATGTATGTGTGTGCATATGTATATGTATGTGTGTGTGCACATGTATGTATGTGAGTGTGCATATGTATATGTATGTGTGTGTGTGTGTGTGCATATGTATGTATGTATGTGAGTGTGCATATGTATATGTATGTGTGTGTGCATATTAGTGATGAGCCGAACTCCCCCGGGTTCGGTTCGCACCAGAACCCGCGAACGGACCGAAAGTTCGCACGAACGTTAGAACCCTATTAAATACAATGGATGCGAACGTTTGAAATCTAAAGTGCTAATTATAACGACTATTATGCATGTTATTGTCCTAAAAAGGGTTTGGGAACCCGGGTTCTGCACCAGGGGACATGTATCAATGCAAAAAGAAGTTTTAAAAACGGCCGTTTTTCGGGAGCAGTCATTTTAACCACTTAACGACCGCTCACTGTATATATACGTCGGCAGAATGGCACCGACAGGCACAATCACGTAGAGTGTACGTGATTGCCTTTGTATAGTTGGGGGGTCCAATCGGACCCCCCTTCTGTACAGTGAGCGGTGGCTAAGTGTCCGGGAGCGTTCCGGGATGAGGGGGCAGCCATTCGTTTCTGGCCACCCCCTCGCAATCTCTCCCGGCGAATGGAAATGCCCCCTCTGTCTGTGTCAGACAGAGGGAGCAGGAGGAAGTGATGTCATCTCTGGTGCGGCGCTCACATATACCGAGCGCCGTACAAGAGAAGACATCATGTCAGTGCACACAACACTACACTGACATCAGGACACATAGGGACATAAATCGCCCCCCCAGGCCCCCCCAGACACCCCAGATCACCCCCTAGATCACCCCCCCAGCCCCCAGTCACAGTGTCACTGATTGCAGTGACCATTTATTTAGTGATCACTGCAATCAGTGACATTTGTGACTGTAAAAGTGTCACCAAAGTTTAGTCTTAGGTCCAGTGTAGCCCCCTAACCCCCCCTAATAAAGGTTTAACCCCCTGATCACCCCCCAGATAACCCTTTCACCGCCTATCACCACTGTCGCTTAGCGATCATTTTTCTGATCGCTGTCTTAGCGTCAGTGATGCCGATCGGCAGCCAGCAATTTTTTTTAGGTTCGCCGCAGGTTTTTATAGCGTCAGGTACCCCAATATATTATCTAATAAAGGTTTAACCCCCTTGATCGCCCCCCAGGTAACCCTTTCACCCCCTATCACCACTGTCACTAAGCGATCGTTTTTCTAAACGCTGTCTTAGTGTCTGTGATGCAGATCGGTAGCCGGTAATTTTTTTTAGGTTCGCCGCAGGTTTTTATAGCGTCAGGTACCCCAATATATTATCTAATAAAGGTTTAACCCCCTTGATCACCCCCCAGGTAACCCTTTCACCCCCTATCACCACTGTCGCTAAGCAATTGTTTTTCTAAACGCTGTCTTAGTGTCGGTGATGCAGATCGTAGCCAGTAATTTTTTTTAGGTTCGCCGCATGTTTTTATAGCGTCAGGTACCCCAATATATTATCTAATAAAGGTTTAACCCCCTTGATCGCCCCCCAGGTAACCCTTTCACCCCCTATCACCACTGTCACTAAGCGATCGTTTTTCTAAACGCTGTCTTAGTGTCTGTGATGCAGATCGGTAGCCGGTAATTTTTTTTAGGTTCGCCGCAGGTTTTTATAGCGTCAGGTACCCCAATATATTATCTAATAAAGGTTTAACCCCCTTGATCGCCCCCCAGGTAACCCTTTCACCCCCTATCACCACTGTCGCTAAGCAATTGTTTTTCTAAACGCTGTCTTAGTGTCGGTGATGCAGATCGTAGCCAGTAATTTTTTTTAGGTTCGCCGCATGTTTTTATAGCGTCAGGTACCCCAATATATTATCTAATAAAGGTTTAACCCCCTTGATCGCCCCCCAGGTAACCCTTTCACCCCCTATCACCACTGTCACTAAGCAATTGTTTTTCTAAACGCTGTCTTAGTGTCGGTTAGTTTGCTTTTTATAGTGTCAGGGCACCCGCCGTGTATATAACCCAATAAAGGTTTAACCCCCTGATCGCCCGGCGGGTGATATCAATTAGGTTTTAGCGTCAGAGAGGGTCTGAGTCACACCCCAGGCAGCGTCAGGTTAGTGCCAGTAACGCTAACACCCACGCGTGAAGCATACACCCCCCTTAGTGGTATAGTATCTGAACAGATCAATATCTGATCTGATGAGATCTATACTAGCGTCCCCAGCAGTTTAGGGTTCCCAAAAACGCAGTGTTAGCGGGATCAGCCCAGATACCTGCTGGCACCTGCGTTTTGCCCCTCCGTCCAGCCCAGGCCACCCAAGTGCAGTATCGATCGATCACTGTCACTTACAAAACAAAAACACACATAACTGCAGCGTTCGCAGAGACAGGCCTGATCCCTGCGACTCCAGTGCTGTAGGAGGTGATTTCACCACCACAGTTAAAAAAAAAAGCAAATATGCCGAAGCATTGGGGCAGCAGGAGCGGAGGAGTGATTTTGCTCCTAATGCCGCGTACATACGGTCGAAATTCCGACGGAGGCTTGCCCGTGGAAAAGTCCGACCATGTGTGTGCGGCATAACTTTTTTGCGGGAGGATGCCCCCATGCTTCGGCATATATAAATGGTGCGTGTATGCCCATCATTGGAAGTGGGTGGATGAAGGGCGGTATTCTAATGGTGGGCATACCCACCGATCAATCTCTTTTTTCGTTCAGCCAACTGGCTGCATGAAATAAAAAGATTATAATACATGTCCAACAAGGACCAGCAACGTACTGGTATGTTGCTGGACTTTGAATGTTTATACCAGAATGATGCCTGCGGGTTTAGGTATCATCTTGGTATCATTCTTTTCAGCCTGCGGCCGGCTTTCATGTAAAAGCAATCCTAGTGGCTAATTAGCCTCTGGACTGCTTTTACAAGCAGTGGGAGGGAATGCCCCCCCCCGGATATAAAAAGCACCATTGGGAAATTGGGAAAGCATTTTATCACACCGATCTTGGTGTGGTCAGATGCTTTGAGGGCAGAGGAAAAGTCTAGGGTCTAGAAGACCCCAGTTTTTTCAAAAAAAGAGTACCTGTCACTACCTATTGCTATCATAGGGGATATTTACATTCCCTGAGATAACAATAAAAATGCTAAAAAAAAAAAATACTTGGAAGGAACAATTTAAAAATAAAATAAAAAAGCAAAATTAATAAGAAAAAAAAAGAAAAAAAAAAAGCACCCCTGTCCTGCCCTGCTCTTGCCCAATGGCGAACGCAAGCGTCGGTCTGGCGTCATATGTAAACAGCAATTGCACCATGCATGTGAGGTATCACCGCGAAGGTCAGATCGAGGGCAATCATTTTAGCAGTAGACCTCCTCTGTAAATCTAACGGGGTAACCTGTAAAGGCTTTTAAAGGCTTTTAAAAATGTATGTAGTTTGTCGCCAATGCGCGTTTGTGCGAAATTTTAAAGCATGTCGTGTTTGGTATCTATGTACTCGGCCTAAGATCATCTTTTTTATTTCATCAAACATTTGGGCAATATAGTGTGTTTTAGTGCATTAAAATTAAAAAAGTGTATTTTTTAACCCAAAAAATGCGTTTGAAAAATCGCTGCGCAAATACTGTGTAGAAAAAAAAATGCAACACCCACCATTTTAATCTGTAGAGCCTTTGCTTTAAAAATATATATAATGTTTGGGGGTTCAACATAATTTTCTTGCAAAAAAAAAAATGTTTTCATGTAAACAAAAAGTGTCAAAAAGGTCTTTGTCTTCAAGTGGTTAGAAGAGTGGATGTAAGCTTCCTAATGTTGTGTATAAAATGCCAGAACAGTTCAAAACCCCCCCAAATGACCCCATTTTGGAAAGTAGACACCCCAAGCTATATACTGAGAGGCATGTCGAGTCCATGGAATATTTTATATGTTGACACAAGTTGCGGAAAAACGACAATTTTTTTTTTTTTTTTGCACAAAGTTGTCACTAAATGATATATTGCTCAAACATGCCATGGGCATATGTGGAATTACACCCCAAAATACATTCTGTTGCTTCTGCTGAGTACGGGGATACCACATGTGTGAGACTTTTTGGGAGCCTAGCCATGTACGGGACCCCGAAAACCAAGCACCGCCTTCAGGCTTTCTAAGGGTGTAAATTTTTGATTTCACTTCTCACTGCCTATCACAGTTTCGGAGGCCATGGAATGCCCAGATAGCACAAACCCCCCCCAAATGACCCCATTTTGGAAAGTAGACACCCCAAGCTATTTGCTGAGAGGTATTGTGAGTATTTTGCAGATCTCGCTTTTTGTCACAAAGTTTTGAAAATTGAAAAAAAAAAAATATATATATATATATATTTTCTTTCTTCATTTTCAAAAACAAATGAGAGCTGTAAAATACTCGCCATTCCTCTCAGCAAATAGCTTGGGGTGTCTATATTCCAAAATGGGGTCATTTGGGGGGGTTTTGTGCGATTTTGGCATTTTATGGCCTTCGAAACTGTGATAGGTAGTGAGGAGTGAAATCAAAAATTTGTGCCTAGAAATCCTGAAGGCGGTGCTTGGTTTTCGGGGTCCCGTACGCGGCTAGGCTCCTAAAAAGTCCCACACATGTGGTATCCCCGTACTCAGGAGAAGCAGAAAAATGTATTTTGGGGTGTAATTCCACATATAACCATGGCATGCGTGAGCAATATATCATTTAGTGACAACTTTTTGTAATTTTTTTTTTTTTTTTTAGTCATTATTCAATCACTTGGGACAAAAAAATAAAAAATTCAATGGGCTCAACATGCCTCTCAGCAATTTCCTTGGGGTGTCTACTTTCCAAAATGGGGTCATTTGGGGGGGTTTTGTACTGCCCTGTCATTTTAGCACCTCAAGAAATGAGATAGGCAGTCATAAATTTAAAGCTGTGTAAATTTCAGAAAATGTACCCTAGTTTGTAAACTCTATAACTTTTGCGCAAACCAATAAATATACGCTTATTGACATTTTTTTTACTAAAAACATGTGGCTGAATACATTTTGGCCTAAATGTATGACTACAATTGAGTTTATTCGATTTTTCTTATAACAAAAAGTAGAAAATATCATTTTTTTTAAAAATGTTCGGTCTTTTTCCGTTTATATCGCAAAAAATAAAAATCGCAGAGGCAATCAAATACCATTAAAAGAAAGCTCTATTTGTGGGAAGAAAAGGACGCAAATTTCGTTTGGGTACAACATTGCATGTCCGCACAATTTACAGTTAAAGCAGCGCAGTGCAAAATTCTGAATTCACCTCTGGTCCTTTAGCTACCAAATGGTCCGGGCTTAAGTGGTTAATGATGCATAAAGTGAAAAAAAAAAAGTCTAATATTTCTTTAAATATCGTACCTGGGGGGTGTCTAAAGTATGCCTGTGAAGTGCCACGTGTTTCCCGTGTTTAGAACTGTCCCTGCACAAAATTACATTTCTAAAGGAAAAAAAGCCATTTAAAACTGCTTGCGGCTTTAATGTAATGTCTGGTCCTGGTAATATGGATGAAAATCTTTAAGAAAAATGGCATAGCTACCCCATCACCCCCCCCCCTACCCCAGCCCATTACCAGCCCCTTTGGGTCTTGTATGGATATTAAGGGGAACCCCGCACACAAAAGAAAAAAGACCCTATATACTCTGAACAGCCGTATACAGGCGGTGCATACAAGACAGGGACTGTAGGATTGTTCTTATGTAGAATCTGTTTGTAATTTTGAACAGGTACATTGTTTAAGTGTAGCTCCAGCCCAAAAATCTATTTTTAAGCTTTTTGGAAAACATAGAGAAGGGTTATCACCCCTGTAACATTTGTTTTGCTGTCTGTGCAGTGTGCACCTGTTCAGAACAGTTCACCTCACTTTCCGTCCTAATGACAAATGTTTTTAGAAAATTTGGGGTTTTTATTCAAACAAGAATTCGTGATAAAGCATCAGTGGAGAGGAGACACTTTTTTCCCATATTAACCCTTACAGGAGAGAATTTGCCTTCCTAGGGGTAGATTTCCTCTCACTTCCTGTTGTATCCTTCCGTTTGCAAGGAGGAGTCGTTTGTAAGTTGGATGTTTGAAAGTTGGGGCCTGCCGTATATACTCTGCTGAAATTTGCCCCTTACATGTTGGTGTTGCCACAACACTGTGAGCCCTCACAGTTACTCTTGGTGGGCGCATGAATGGGCCCTGCTGTGAATTATTAGATCAAGAATTGTAATTGCATGCCCCTGTTGAACAGGGGCTGAAAAATTGGGCCTTTGGTGGTGGTGGTGGTGGTGTTGACACAACACTGTAAGGCCTCACAGTTACTCTTGGTGGGCGCAGGAATGGGCCCTGCTGTGAATTATTAGATCAAGAATTGTAATTACATGCCCCTGTTAAACAGGGGCAGAAAAATTGGGCCTTAGGCACTGGTGCCACAACACTGCAACCCCTCACAGATACTGTACTTGGAGCAGAGCAATGAGCCCTGTTGCAAAGTATTGCATCAAAAATTGTAATTACACGCCCCTGTTAAACAGGGGCTGAAAAATTGGGCCTTAGGCACTGGTGCTGGTGCCACGACACTGCAACCTCTCCCAGATACTCTAGTTGGAGTGCAGGAATGAGCCCTACTGCAAAGCATTGCATAAAAAATTGTAATAACACGCCCCTGTTAAACAGGGGCTGAAAAATTGGGCCTTAGCCACTGGTGCTGGTGCCACGACACTGCAACCTCTCCCAGATACTCTAATTGGAGTGCAGGAATGAGCCCTGCTGCAAAGCATTGCATAAAAAATTGTAATTGCATGCCCCTGTTAAACAGGGGCTGAAAAATTGGGCCTTAGCCACTGGTGGCGGCACCCAGAAACAAAAATGTTCTTCCAAGCTATCATCATCAATCGGATCATTGAGGAGGAGGAGGAGGATAGTCAGTCAACATAACAGGACAGTCTCTCAGCATCAGCATCAGTCTTGAAGGGATGTGACATTTGAAAATAAATTAGTCTGTTATATCAGCTTCAGGTGTTTGGTAGCTGGTGGTGATCCAAAACTGGTTCATCTTTATGAAGGTCAGTCGATCAACCGAGTCGGTGGACAGGCGCACCCTGTGATCCGTGACAAATCCTCCAGCAGCACTGAATGTGCAGTCTGAAAGAACGCTGGATGCAGGACAGGCCAGTAGCTCAATTGCATACTGTGCAAGCTCTGGCCAGTGATCCATCCTCAAGACCCAGTAAGCCAGAGGATTTTCGGTGGGGAAGGTGTCCAAGTCTGACCTTGCCCCTAGGTATTCCTGCACCATGTATATCAGACACTGGCAATGGTTGCTGGAACCGATCATACCTTGGGGCTGCGGACTAAAGAATTGTCTGAACGCATCGGTCAGACGGCCACCTTCCCCACCTCTCCTTCTTTGACTGACCGAAGCCTCAGCAACTCGTTGTCCAGGACCAGGAGTTTGCAACCTCCCAGTCTCTGGGAACGCGTTGCACAGACCTTTCTGCAAGGCCTCCCGGAGTTGTCTCATCCCCTGCTCCCTCTGCGACGGTAAGATAAGGTCCGCAACCTTACCCTTGTACCATGGATCAAGGAGAGTGGCCAGCCAGTAATGGTCCCTCTCCTTGATCCGAAGAATACGAGGATCCTTCCGCAGACTTTTCAGGATCAGGGAGGCCATGCAGCGTAGGTTAGCTGAGGCATTCGGTCCGGAGTCCTCTGGGTCACTAAGGACGACATGATCCGCAGCCACCTCCTCCCAGCCACGTACAAGTCCACGGGTTTCTTGGGACTGTAAATCATCCCTAAATGACTGCTGCTGATGATGCTGAGTGCCAGGCTCCACCTCCATGCTGACACAATCCTCCTCCTCCTCCTCCTCTTCCTGTGCGATGGGTGGGACAGAAGGAACACTGTCTGGGTAAAGGGGGCCTTGAGAGGCATGGAAGTCCTCCTCTTCCTGCCTCTGTTCTGCCTCAAGTGCCCTGTCCATTATTCCATGCAGCGTATGTTCCTACAGGTGGACAAGAGGTACAGTGTCACTGATGCATGCACTGTCACTGCTCACCATCCTCGTGGCCTCCTCAAATGGTGCCAGGACAGTGCATGCATCCCTGATCATGCCCCACTGGCGTGGTGAAAAAAACCCGAGCTCCCCTGACCCTGTCCTGGTGCCGTAGTCGCACAGGTACTCATTGATGGCCCTCTGCTGCGTGTGCAGCCGCTGCAGCATGGCCAACGTTGAGTTCCACCTGGTGGGCATGTCACATATAAGGCGGTTCTTGGGCAGGTCCAACTCCTTTTGCAGCTCAGCCAGGCGAGCACTGGCATTATAAGATCTGCGGAAATGCACACAGACTTTCCTGGCCTGCGTCAGGACATCCTGTAAGCCTGGGTACCTGCCCAAGAACCGCTGCACCACCAGGTTAAGGACGTGAGCCACACAGGGCACATGGGTCAGTTGTCCCTGTCGGAGGGCGGAGAGGAGGTTGGTGACATTGTCGCAAACCACCATTCCTGGTTTAAGCTGGCGTGGCGTCAACCACCTCTCGGCCTGCCCCTGCAGAGCAGACAGAACCTCTGCCCCAGTGTGGCTCCTGTCCCCCAAACACACCAGCGCAAGCACAGCATGGCATCTTTTTGCCTGCGTACTTGCATAGCCCCTTGAACGCCTACGGGCACCGCTGGTTCCGAGGACTAAGCCAAGGAAGAGGCCATGGAGGAAGAAGAAGAGGAGGGGGTGGAGGAGAGAGGTGTGTCACAACCAGTAGTAGCATTTTGGAGGCGTGGCGGCGGAACAACCTCCAACACTACTGCACCTTGTCCTGCATCCTTCCCAGCTGCCAAAAGAGTGACCCAATGGGCCGTGAAAGAAAGGTAACGTCCCTGTCCATGCCTGCTGGACCATGAGTCAGCGGTAATATTCACCTTATCGCTGACCGCTCTGTCCAGCGAGGCCAAGACATTGCCTTCCACATGCCGGTAGAGAGCCGAAATCGCCTTCCGTGAGAAAAAGTGGCGTTTGGGGAACCTGCCACTGAGGGACCGCACATTGCACAAACTCACGGAAGGGGGCCGAGTCTACCAACTGAAAAGGCAGCAGTTGAAGCGCTAGCAATTTAGCCAAGCTAGCATTCAACCGCTGGGCATGTGGATGGCTGGGGGTGAACTTCTTTCGACGGTTCAGCAGCTGGGGCAGGGAAATTTGGACGTCGGTGTACTGCTAGCAGAGTGCCCGCAAGTACTTGGCTGTGACACACCTAATTCTACACCTTCATTCCTCTCAGTGGAGGTTTCAGAGAGGACTGAAGGTATAGTGGGGTTGGAGATCCCAGCTGATGCGGTGCAAGGAGAGGTCTGCTTTGTTCTTTGGTGTGGGTCTTTAAGGTAGGCTTGCCAACGAGCTGCATGGCAGGTCAACATATGTCTGGTCAAGCATGTGGTGTCCAAGCGGGTGATGTTTTGGCCACGCGATATACGCTTGAGACATATGTTGCAAACAGCCGCTGTGCGATCTGATGCACTCGACTCAAAAAAGGCCCACACCAAAGAACTTTTTGAATAACAGGCAGAGGCAGCGCCCTGCACAGGTGGAGCTCTGCGGTGTGATTCCGTCGGTGTGCTGCCCTTACGCTGGCCCCCCGAGGGCATCCTGCCTCGTTGGAGATGTGCCTCATCCTCCTACTCCTCCTCCTCCTCCTCCTCTCTCTTATTAGGCACCCACGTGGAGTCAGTGACCTCATCATCCCCTCCCTCCTCATCACTGGAGCCAATCTGGCAGTATGCTGCAGCTGCTGGAACATGACTGCCAGATTGGTGTCCTTCTTGAGCATCCCCTCTCTCTGCTCTCACGCTACTGCCTTCCTCTAGCTGGGTATCATCATCAGACCCTTCGAAACGCTGGGCATCCTCCTGGAGCATGTACCCAACACTGTGCTCAAACAGTTCGGGGGACTCCTCAGGAGGACATGGTTTGTCTAGGGATGGAGTGACTGATGATGACATTGATACCAGGGAAGAAGACGCTTTGGCAGCTGCTTTGCCAATACCCTGAGCCTGGGTGAGAGAGGATGAGGAGGATGAGGAGGGCTTGGTCATCCACTCTACCAAGTCTTCGGCATGATGCGGCTCAACACGTCCAGCTGCCGAAAAGAAGGACAAGCGTGTCCCATGGCCACGTGCTGATGGCGATGCACCGCGTCCACGACCAGCACTGTTGTCTCTAGACACAGAGCCTGCTTGCCCTCTTTTATTGGCTCCTGACTGTCTGCCTCTCCTTGTTTGCCTTCCAGACATTCTAATGGCCTGCAGGGAGATGGGAAAACCAGCAATAAGGCCTAGCTTCAGGAGTATATTTTGCAGGAATCACACTACGCCTGCTGTAAGTGCTGCAAATGCCTGTTGGTGTAACACACCAGGAAAACACAGCAATACAGGCTAGCTTCAGGTGTATAATGTGCAGGAGGCACACTCCGCCCGCTGTAAGTGCTGCAAATGCCTGTTGGTGTAACACACCAGGAAAACACAGCAATACGGGCTGACTTCAGGTGTATAATGTGCAGGAGGCACACTTCGCCCGCTGTAAGTGCTGAAAATGCCTGTTGGTGTAACACACCAGGAAAACACAGCAATACGGGCTAACTTCAGGTGTATAATGTGCAGGAGGCACACTCCGCCCGCTGTAAGTGCTGCAAGTGCCTGTTGGTGTAACACGCTAGGAAAACACAGCAATAAGGCCTAGCTTTAGGTGTATACTGTGCAGGAGGCTTAGCAACAATGACACTGACACTGTCCCCTGCCTTTCCTTCTCTCTCCCTGCACACAAGGTTTATCAAAGAATATGACACTGACACTCTCCCTGCCTATCCTTCTCTCTCCCTGCACACAAGGTTTAGTAAAGAATATGACACTGACACTGTCCCCTGCCTATCCTTCTCTCTCCCTGCACACAAGGTTTATCAAAGAAAATGACACTGACACTCTCCCTGCCTATCCTTCTCTCTCCCTGCACACAAGGTTTAGTAAAGAATATGACACTGACACTGTCCCCTGCCTATCCTTCTCTCTCCCTGCACACAAGGTTTATCAAAGAATATGACACTGACACTCCCCCTGCCTATCCTTCTCTCTCCCTGCACACAAGGTTTAGTAAAGAATATGACACTGACACTGTCCCCTGCCTATCCTTCTCTCTCCCTGCACACAAGGTTTATCAAAGAATATGACACTGACACTCTCCCTGCCTATCCTTCTCTCTCCCTGCACACAAGGTTTAGTAAAGAATATGACACTGACACTGTCCCCTGCCTATCCTTCTCTCTCCCTGCACACAAGGTTTATCAAAGAAAATGACACTGACACTCTCCCTGCCTATCCTTCTCTCTCACTGCACACAAGGTTTAGCAAAGAATATGACACTGACACTGTCCCCTGCCTATCCTTCTCTCTCCCTGCACACAAGGTTTAGCAAAGAATATGACACGGACACTCTCCCTGCCTATCCTTCTCTCTCCCTGCACACAAGAATAGCACAAAGAATATCAACACTGTCCCTGCCTATCCTTCTCTTTCCCTGCGCCGGAACACACTACACAAGGCCGCCGCGCTGGCGGCCTTTTATAGTGTGGGGCGTGTGCTAAACCCCCTGAGCTATAATTGGCCACAGGCAACCTGCCTGTGGCCAATTATGGCTCTCCTAGCTGCCGGCGCTGTGATTGGCCAAGCATGCGGGGTCACAGTGCATGCTTGGCCAATCACAGCGCCAAGATTGCACTGCAATGGCGCAGTGTATTGTGGGCCGTTCGCGTCACTCGAATTTGGCACGAACGGCCCAAATCGTTCGATGTTCGCCAAACGGTCGAACAGCCGATGTTCGAGTCGAACGTATGTTCGACTCGAACACCGAGCTCATCCCTAGTGTATATGTATGTATGTATGTGAGTGTGCATATGTATATGTATGTGTGTGTGTGCTTATGTATGTATGTGAGTGTGCATGTATGTGCATGTGTTTTTGTTATGTCCCTTAGACACGGGGTCTCTCAGAGTTTTGCTAGCAATGCTAAAGTATCTGCTCAGCAAGTTACACACAGGCCAGATGAACTTCTTAAACATGGAAGGGTTTATTACTCACTCAGAACATGATGACTTGTTACATGGAGGAGTCCTAATACAACAGGCTTCTGTCATTACCAGATCTATGCATATCATGCTGCTGCTGCTTCCCAGTCTCACACACCACTCTCACTACTTCCTGGTACAGCCCCTTCCCAGCATGCATCAGGAGAAAAAGGTGAAGGGTCACACAGTGTTCCAGCACAAACATCACATCTCCTCTTTTTCCCATAAAAAAAAAAAAAAAAAACAATAGGAAAAAAATAAATAAAATAAACATAACAAGAGAACAAAATACTCAACACATAAAGAAACAAGGCAAGCAGGATCAGTTCAGCAAGTAGTATCTCCAACTCAGTTCTGTGGCTCCCGCATCACATTATGAGCCCTTTGTCTCTGTTTCCTGACCTCCAAAGTGTCCCGTAAGATTTCAGTGCTTTGCCAACGAGGAGTTTGATGTCTTTGGCGGGCAGACTTACGAAGTGGCACAGCACCAGGAGGGGTAGAGTCTGTCAAAGGTTCTGGAGGTGTCAGTGGGTGTCCAACAGACAAATCAGTCTCTGCAACTCCAGGCACATGTCCGGGCTTCTCAGGAATACGGTCACCAACCGCTTCAAGAGTTGGTTATAAACTTGTAGGATCATGCCAGACACCATGCCATATGTCACCAGTAGAGCCCTGAGTAGACTCTGGTGGTTGGGTAGAAAGAGAGGTTGGGTTTGTTTCTACTGGCAGGCAAATGCGCTTTCTCTATTGCGAAAGGTGTCTTCGAACACAAACGCCATTCTCCAGGCGAACAAGGTACATTCGTTGTCCAAGAGGTCCATCAATAATGCCAGGAAGCCAATGAGGCAAAACTCTGTAATTCCGAAACCATACAAGATCACCAGCATGGAATCCAGGACGGCCTGGCGGAGGAGGTGTCGGTGACTGTTCCTGTGGACGAACTAAATCCAGTTTGGTGCGGAGATGCCTGCCAAACATAAGAAAATCTGGGGACAGCCCAGTAGTAGCGTGTTTTGTGTTTCGGTACATGGTCAAGAACTCCAGAAGCTTCTCCTCTGACAGTCCAACCTGGTCCAGAGTGGACAGTAAGTGCTTCTTAAACGTCTGCACAAACCGTTCTGCCAGCCCATTCGAGGCTGGATGATAAGGAGCTGTTTTGTAGTGTTGGATGCCCAAGCCACTGAGGAAGGATTGAAACTCATGCGATGTAAATTGAGTCCCATTGTCCGAGACTATGGCTGTTGGCAAGCCATATTGAGCAAAGAGCTTCCTTAAGACTAGAATGGTAGCAGCTGAGGTAACAGAAGGCATTTGAAAAACCTCTGGCCATTTTGAATGTGCATCTACTATGATCAAATACATTTTACCCTGGATTGGGCCAGCAAAATCAAGATGGAGTCTTGACCACGGTTCTGTCGGCCATGGCCAAGGTAGCAGGGTTCCTTTCTTTTGGGGTCGCTGAGCTTGACAGCACCCAGGACATTGAGCCACATAATCTTCAATTGCTGTGTCCATTTGAGGCCACCAAACATAGCTCCGGGCTCGCTGCTTCATGCGCACCACGCCAGGATGGCCCTCATGCAGTATCCTTAGCATGGTTGGTTGCAAATACTGAGGTACGATCACTCTGTTGCCCCACTGTAGGCAACCAGCATTAGTCACAAGCTCACATTTTCTGGCAAAGTACGGACGAAATTCACCTGGGACTTTCTCTGGCCATCCAGCCTGAACATATGAGAATATCTGAGACAGGACGGGATCTGTGACTGTATGTCTGGCAATTAAGGAGGTGGACATGCAGGATTTCAGCCTGTGTATTTCCACTATGCGTACGTCTCTTGGTGAGTGGTCTCCAATTGGCAATCTGGAAAACGCATCTGCATTGCCATGGGCATCATGGGAGCGGTATCTGATAGAATAAGTATAAGCTCCCAAGAATAAAGCGTACCTTTGTAAGCGAGATGTGGTTGTTGTAGAAATTACTTTCTGAGGGTTCAGTATTGACAACAGAGGTTTGTGGTCAGTGATAAGTGTAAACTCCCGACCATAGATGTACGTATGAAATTTTTTTGTGGCCCATACAATGGCCAAAGCTTCCTTGTCTATCTGGGAGTAGTTTTGCTCTGCTGAGGTTAAAGACCTGGAGGCAAAAGAAATGGGGCGCTCTGTGCCATCTGGCATGACATGGGAAAGCACAGCACCCAGTCCATAAGGCGAGGCGTCACAAGCCAAGGTGACGTGTTTCTTTAAATCATAGTGGACCAGAACTCGAGAAGACAGAATGAGTTCTTTAGAAAACCGAAAAGCTTCTTCACATTTGGCTGTCCATATCCATTTAGCTCTTGCATCCAGTAAGCGATGTAATGGGTAAAGCTGGTGTGCTAGGTTCGGCAAGAAACGGTGGTAGTAATTTAGGAGGCCAAGGTAGGACCTGAGCTGTGTGACATTCTGGGGAGTAGGGGCATGGGTAAGGGCTTTAACCTTTTCTTCAGTAGTGTGTAACCCATGTCGGTCCACAGTGTGGGCACAAAATTCCAGTCGAGACTTTAGAAATTCGCATTTTGAAAGATTGACACGTAAACCATACCTTTGGAGTCTCTCTAGCACAGCTTCAACATTCTTTCTGTGTTCTTCATCAGTGGGACCAGTGATGACCATGTCATCTAGTAGACATTGAGTGAAAGGTATGCCTGCCAGGACCTCATCCATGATTCGCTGCCAGATGGCTGGAGCTGGGGCTATGCCAAAAACCATGCGGTTATATTGGAATAATCCTTTATGGGTGTTAATGGTCAACAGATGGCGTGAATCTGGGTGTACTTGCAGTTGCAGGTAAGCTTGCTTTAAGTCTATTTTTGTAAACTTTTGCCCCCCAGCCAATGAGCTAAATAGATCTTCAAGTCGAGGCAATGGGTATTGATCCACAAGAAGTTGGTTGTTCAGGGCAACCCTGAAATCTCCACAAATTCTAATGTCTCCATTCTTTTTCTTGACAGGCACAATTGGCGATGCCCATTCACTTCTATCCACTTTAGTTATGATCTTTTCAGCCAATAGGTGGTCCAGCTCTGCTTCCACTTTCTTTCTCAAGGCAAAAGGTACTGATCTTACCTTACAAAAACGAGGTGTAGCACCCGGCTTCAAGAGGAGGTGGGCCATTTTTCCTTTTACTGTGCCCAAAGAGTCCTCAAAAACCCCCTTAAAGCGTGACTTCAGGGATTCCACCCAATGGTCCACCTCAGAAAGCAATGTACATTGGGCAATGGCAAGAGGAGGCAAGCCCAGGGCTTTGATCCAGTCCCTACTGTACAGCGGAGGACCTCCTTTATTGACAACATAAAGGCGTAGAGTTTGACTGCGGTTGCCTAATGTAACAAGGGGTTTCACATAACCCAAGGGCTGTAGTAGTTCCTTGCTGTAGGTTTGTAGTGTGAGATTTGTAGGTTGGAGCGGTAGGGACAGACCCGATGCCTTTAAATCAGTCCATGAAATGACAGACACTGCCGCCCCTGTATCAACATCCATGGAGACAGGACAGCCATTGAGTGTGACATCCACTTTAATCGCAGGAGTACTCCCAGCTACCCGAAACAGTCCAACATGCTGGACACAGGTTTCCTCATCAGAGCTGGAGCCGTGATTGTCAGTATCCATATGAAATGTCTGTTTACGTTTAACTTTTGTGGTAGTGTTCGGGGAGCATGAGCTGCGGCAAACACGCCCAATATGGCCAGTCTTTCCACAAAGAAAACAAATGACATCCTTGAACTTGCAAGCAGGTGCACTGTGAGTAGTGTTACCACAACGGTAGCAAGTTGGTGTCCTAGAGACAGAAGAATTAGGGTGGCGAGGTTTAGGAAGATTTGGAGACGGCCGTCTTGGGTGTCGGGTGATAGCAGAGTGGAATATTTCCTCTCCCTGGCTTGCAGGAGTTTCAGGTGGTGCCTTCAGTAGGGTGGCGTCCCGTGTAGCCAACTCCATGACCATAGCAAGGTCAGTGGCTTTCGTCAGAGTCAAGTCGGGTTCTGCGAGTAAACGTTTCTGTATGGCTGGGTCGCAGAGTCCCATAACAAACATGTCACGGAGAGCCGTCTGCAGGAAGTCTCCAAACTGGCAAGTGGCAGCTAGTTTACGTAAAGCAATGATATAAGTCTTTATGTCCTCCCCGGCATGCTGCCTTCTACTGTAGAATTTAAACCGCTCTGCAATCTCTAATGGCTTTGGGTTGTAGTGCTCATGAAGCTTCTGAATTAACTCAGGCAGGGGCTTAGAGGCCGGCTTGTCTGGAGAAATGAGGTCTCTGAGAGTGCCATATGCAGCTTGACCCAATATTGTGAGGAAAACTGCAACTTTCTTTTCTGCAGCCACACTATTTGCTTCCATATACTGCTCCAGCCTCTCCACCCAGGAGCTCCATGATTCAGCAGCAGGATCAAATGGTTGACTAAACCCTATGAAGGCCATGTGTGCTAAAATCCACAATCCTCGTCGCCACTGTTATGTCCCTTAGACACGGGGTCTCTCAGAGTTTTGCTAGCAATGCTAAAGTATCTGCTCAGCAAGTTACACACAGGCCAGATGAACTTCTTAAACATGGAAGGGTTTATTACTCACTCAGAACATGATGACTTGTTACATGGAGGAGTCCTAATACAACAGGCTTCTGTCATTACCAGATCTATGCATATCATGCTGCTGCTGCTTCCCAGTCTCACATGTTGCAAGTGTGCTGCTTACCTGTTCACAGTGGCGGAATTTTCAGGGTCGCAGCAGTCGCAGCTGCGACTGGGCCCTGTAGTTCCGTGAAGTCCGGGGGGCCCGCCCGCCGCCCGTGTGAGGGGCCCGCCCACCGCCCACCAGTATGAGGAGCCGTTCCGCCGCAGGGATCGGGTGCTGACAAGGCAGTGGATGCAGGGGCGGCACCGCGGCAACCCCCCAAGACTCCCAAGCCATCTCCCCTGCCTGCACCTCTGGCTGGCCGTTTAGAGTGCAGTGGGGAGATGTGGGAGGAGGTGGAAGGCGGCGATCGGCAGCTCTATGGTGCCTGTGTGGGCAGCGGGATCTCCCTGAGGCTTGTAGTACTCGAGTGTCAGTGTGTATACAGAGGAGAGGGGGGGGAGGGGCCTCTGACCCGGGCAGGTATTAGTTTCACTTTCACTCTGCTTGTACAATGTTGCTGATGCCCGGGTCAGAGGCCCCTCCCCCCTCTGCTGTATACATGGTTATAGAACTACTAGCCCCAGCAAGACCCCCCTGCCTGTGGACACCATAGAGCTGCCAATCGCCACCTCCACCAGCCAGGTACAGGGGAACCCCTGCAAGGGGGGAGTCAGCTGTTTGGGGACCCTGATGTAAGAGGGTTTTTTTTTCTGGGGACACTAATGTAGTAAGGAAGGGGGCCTCTGGGGACACTAATGTAAGGAAGGGGGCCTCTGGGGACACTAATCTTAGGGGGGGCTCTCTGGTGTTCCTGGTGTAAGGGGGGGCTCTCTGGGGACCCAGGTGTAAGGGGGAGCTCTATGTGGACCCTGGTGTAAGGGGGGGCTCTCTGGGGACCCTGGTGTAATGTGGGGCTCTCTGGGGACTCTGGTGTAAGGGGGGGGCTCTCTGGGGACCCTGGTGTAAGGGGGGGCTCTCTGGGGACCCTGGTGTAAGGGGGGGCTCTATGGGGACCCTGGTGTAAGGGGGGCTCTCTGGGGACTCTGGTGTAAGGGGGGGCTCTATGGGGACCCTGGTGTAAGGGGGGGGCTCTATGGGGACCCTGGTGTGAGGGGGGGCTCTATGGGGACCCTAGTGTAAGGGGGGGCTCTATAGGGACCCTGGTGTAAGGGGGGCTCTCTAGGGACCCTGATGTAAGGGGAAGCTCTCTGGGGACCCTGGTGTAAGGGGGGGGCTCTCTGGGGACCCTGGTGTAAGGGGAGGCTCTCTGGGGACCCCGGTGTAAGGGGAGGCTCTCTGGGGACCCTGGTGTAAGGGGAGGCTCTCTGGGGACCCTGGTGTAAGGGGGGGCTCTCTGGGGACCCTGGTGTAAGGGGGGGCTCTCTGGGGACCCTGGTGTAAGGGGAGGCTCTCTGGGGACCCTGGTGTAAGGGGGGGCTCTCTGAGGACCCTGGTGTAACAGGGGGCTCTCTGAGGACCCTGGTGTAAGGGGGGGCTCTCTGGGGACTCTGGTGTAATGTGGGGCTCTCTGGGGACTCTGGTGTAAGGGGGGGCTCTCTGGGGACCCTGGTGTAAGGGGGGGCTCTCTGGGGATCTTGGTGTAAGGGGGGCTCTCTGAGGACCCTGGTGTAAGGGGGGGCTCTCTGGGGACCCTGGTGTAAGGGGGGCTCTCTGGGGACCCTGGTGTAAGGGGGGGCTCTATGGGGACCCTGGTGTAAGGGGGGGCTCTATGGGGACCCTGGTGTAAGGGGGGGGGCTCTATGGGGACCCTGGTGTAAGGGGGGCTCTATGGGGACCCTGGTGTAAGGGGGGGCTCTCTAGGGACCCTGATGTAAGGGGAGGCTCTCTGGGGACCCTGGTGTAAGGGGGGCTCTCTGAGGACCCTGGTGTAAGGGGGGGCTCTCTGAGGACCCTGGTGTAAGGGGGGCTCTCTGGGGACCCTGGTGTAAGGGGGGGCTCTCTGGGGACCCTGATGTAGGGGGAGGCTCTCTGGGGACCCTGGTGTAAGGGGTGCTCTCTGAGGACCCTGGTGTAAGGGGGGCCCTCTGAGGACCCTGGTGTAAGGGGAGGCGCTCTGGGGACCCTGGTGTAAGGGGGGGGCTCTCTGAGGACCCTGGTGTAAGGGGGGGCTCTCTGAGGACCCTGGTGTAACGGGGGGCTCTATGTGGACCCTGGTGTAAGGGAGGCTCTCTGGGGACCCTGATGTAAGGAGAGGCTCTCTGGGGACCCTGGTGTAAGGGGGGGTGGCTCTCTGAGGACCCTGGTGTAAGGGGGGCTTTCTGGGGACCCTGGTGTAAGGGGGGGCTCTCTGGGGACCCTGATGTAAGGGGAGGCTCTCTGGGGACCCTGGTGTAAGGGGAGGCTCTCCGGGGACCCTGGTGTAAGGGGGGGCTCTCTGAGGAACCTGGTGTAACGAGGGACTCTATGTGGACCCTGGTGTAATGAGGGACTCTATGTGGACCCTGGTGTAAGGGGGGGCTCTCTGGGGACCCTGGTGTATGGGGGGCTCTCTGGGGACCCTGGTGTATGGGGGGATCTCTGGGGACCCTGATGTAAGGGGGAGGCTCTCTGGGGACCCTGATGTAAGGGGGAGGCTCTCTGGGGTCCCTGGTGTAAGGGGGGGCTCTCTGGGGACCCTGGTGTAAGGGGGGGCTCTCTGGGGACCCTGATGTAAGTAGGGAGGCTCTCTGGGGACCCTGATGTAAGGGGAGGTCCTCTGGGGACCGTGATGTAAGGGGAGGTTCTCTGGGGACCGTGATGTAAGGGGAGGTTCTCTAGGGACCCTGATGTAAGGGAAGGTTCTCTGGGGACTCTGATGTAAGGGGAGGTTCTCTGGGGACCCTAATGTAGGAGGAGGCTCTCTAGGGACCCTGATGTAAGTAGGGAGGCTCTCTGGGGTCCCTGATGTAAGGGGGGCTCTCTGGGGAGTCCCCCTATGTGATGGTGTGTGTGGGGGGGGGCGGTATTGAAGGACCTGGCCTTGGGGCGGCAAAGGGAGTAAATCTGGGCCTGGGCAGAGGCAGCAATGAGACTGGGGGCAGACACTGAAAAATTAAGTCAGCAGACCTGCTGACACCAATGAGAGAAGGCGAGGGAGGAGCTTTCCTCTCTGCGTGGAATACCTATACGGTCTACCCATGAGGCAAGAAGGCATCCTGGCGGGAGATTAGAAGGCACGGTGACCGTGACCGATCGAACGGAATTCCTGGGGAATCGATTGATTGACGGTAAGTGGAATTTTGCAGAGCTAAGAAATCGATGCCAACCTCCACCACCTGTGCCTCTTACTGATCCCATCCCCCCACCACTCATCTCATCCCTATCCCCCCATTACTTCTACAACAGAGGTGATGGGGGGGATAGGGATGAGATCAGTGGTGGGAGGATGGGATCAGTAAGAGGCACAGGTGGTGGTGGGAGAGGATGGCCACTGCAGCCACCCCCCTCAAGTACCACCACTGCCACCCCCCTCAAGTACCACAGCTGCCATCCCCCCTCAACTACCGCCGTTGCAACCCCCCTCAAAAAAAAGTATCAAAATCATGCTTTTTCGAGGGGGGGCCCTTTGTGATTTCTTGCACCGGGGCCCAGAGGTTTCTAGTTACGCCTCTGCCTGTTCAACATGGTCCCTGAATGAGTGGAGCCTTAGGATCTCAAGTAGGGATGAGCCGAACACCCCCCAGTTCGGTTCGCATCAGAACATGCGAACAGGCAAGAAATTTGTTCGAACATCCGAACACCGTTAAAGTCTATGGTACTCGAACATGAAAAATCTAAAATGCTAATTTTAAAGGCTTATATGCAAGTTATTGTCATAAAAAGTGTTTGGGGACCCGGGTCTTGCCCCAGGGGACATGTATCAATGCAAAAAAAAGTTTTAAAAACGATTGTTTTTTCGGGAGCAGTGATTTTAATAATGCTTAAAGTGAAACAATAAAAGTGAAATATTCCTTTAAATTTCGTACCTAGGGGGTGTGTTTAGTATGCCTGTAAAGTAGCACTTGTTTCCCGTGCTTAGAACTGTCCCTGCACAAAGTGTAATTTCTGAAGGAAAAAAAGACATTTAAAAACACTTGCAGCTATAATGAACTGTTGGCTCCCGGCAATACAGAGAAAAGTCATTGAAAGTCATTGATAAAAAAAAAAAAATGTGTGTTCCTCCCCGCTGTTCTCACACAACAGGCTGCACCAGAGGTGGCAGACTGGCTAGACCAGTAGGCTGGCTGGACCAGGAAGAATATGGTGCTGCATAGGAATGCAGGTCACAGGGATATGCCTCATCAGAGGTTTAGAGTGAGGCCGCAGCACAGCACACTTGGAACGGCACAAAAATAATTTAGCGCCCCCCTAAATGTCTGGCTGCTCCCCTACGCTACACCACTGGCTGTGGATGTGCCGTAGGCAGCTGCCTAGTTCACCTAGTGGCAGCGCTGGCCCTGGGTGTCCTGTGAAAAGAGGAACGCTGTTGCTGCTTCACAAAGAGTCAGTGCAGCACCAGGTCCTAAAGGCTTAGGCAAAAGAACAAGGCAATGGTGTCTGCATGCAGTGTCTCTGTGGTAATAGAATGGGCCAGTGCCCGCTCACCAGTTCCAATGACTCTTGGTAAGGGTAGTGCCGTGGGTCTCCACGATAGGCCTCGGTAGAGCAGTGCTCAAGGGATAATGCGGTCCGGCGTCACACCGTGCTTCAGCTTGGCTGGATCTGACATGCACGTATGAAGAGCGGCCTCCAGGCTGCCACTGAACAGTCAGAAGTAGCTGGCAGTGGATGCTCCTGCACCCGCACGTGATGACTCTCTCTCTCTCGCCTTCTAGCACAGGCTGCGACTCAGCCACAGCACACACTGACACAGAGTCACTTGCTCGCAGTTCCAGGCCAGGGTCCCAAGAGAGAGATCCCAACTGCACACAGGCTTTTTTTTTACCTCTCCCAGCATCCTCTTCTTCTTCCCAAGCCCGCTGGTATTTGTAGTTCAAAACAGTCTAGCTGAATGCAAATCGTGGCTCCCAGGACTACACGTCCCAAGATGCTTTGCTTTACTTTTAGAACTCAGTCACTCTATCTTCAGGATCTGACAGCACAGAGTCCGGGCTGAACACTAGGAGAGAACAGCTTCACAGCAGCAATGCTGCACAGTGTCTCCTGACAATGCAGGCAGCATTAGCCAGCTCCTGGCTACATCGCTTTGCTGTTTTTTTTGCCTTCCTCTGGATAAACTGTAGGTATATGATTATATATAAAGGATTTATGTTGTTTTTTTTTTCCCTTTTATTGGTTAAACTAGATGGACTTATGTCTTTTTTCAATCAGACTAACTATATAATTATGTAACTATATGTACTGTAACTATGCACATATGTGGCAGTATGGCATTAAAACCCACTGCCGTGTTGTCACCTATATGTGTACAGCTCGCATAAAATGGATAAACTTCTGAAAACCAGGCAAAATATAAATTAACATGGAAAGGCAAATAGTTTCTAAAAGCTGCCAGCATGAAAAAACTATTCCAGAATTGCAGGATCCTGATGTGTAACAATGTTTTCTCAGTATTTGCCTTTCCATGTTAATGAATACTTTGTCCAGATTTCTGAAGTGACAGGTCAGAGTGTGACTGTACAGTGTGGGACAGATTCCGAAGTAGATATTACTGGACTCTTATTTCTTCTTACCTGATTACTTAATTTCCTCCATCTCACAGCTGTTTTCCTTGGGGTGGCTGACCTGGAAAGCAGCACTGGGTGTCAGCCGGTCTTTCTCTTCTCTTCTGACTCCCTGGCTAGAGTCTGGAGTGGATTCATATGTGGTGGGCTAATGGAAGTGGAATAGATGGGGTACAGGGGGTTCAGTTGTGCTAGACCCCATTGGTTGAAGCAGAGGGATGGAGACAGCACAGCTGTAGCAATCCTGTGTCCCTCATCATGTTGGGCTGGTCTGGGGTTGGGGGTGCTGGAATAGTTTTTTTGAGTGATGTCGGTTGAGGCGACTCTGTCCATACTGACAGAAGTCTGAAAGTCGTCCTGAGCACCACCACTGCTGGGGACAGAATTGGGGACACTTTTTATCTAGAGACAGTCTCCTGAAATCAGGGTCTGTCCCCAGAAACCAGGGGTGTCCGGTCACTTTCTAGTACCACCTACACTTTATTGCAACAGCAAGTCACATACAAAATTGGGTGTTAATGTGCCAGTCACTTTCTTTTAACCACTTGAGACCCGCGCTATAGACGAAAGACGTCGGCAGCGCGGCTCTCAAGTGCCGGGTGGACGTCCATGGACGTCCTGCTGTGAAACATCAAATACCCCCCAAAGAAAGCTCTATTTGTGGGAAAAAAATGATAAAAATATAATTTGGGTACAGCGTTGTATGACCGCGCAATTGTCATTCAAAGTGCGTCAGCGCTGAAAGCTGAAAATTGGTCTGGGTACGAAGGGGGTTTAAGTGCCCAGCAAGCAAGTGGTTAAATGAAAGTGACTGAACACTTAAACAGGAATACATAACTGTCCAAAACGACCCCATAATACTGTAAATAAAGCAAAAATTTGGGATGGGATTCCTCTTAAATTGATTTTAGACTAAAAAACGGTCTAAATAGCAGATCAGGAGATAACTAAACTATTGACTGGGTGCTGATATATGTCCTACCAGGAGGCTAGGAGGTAAATATTTTTTAGTAAATACATGTGATATCAGGTATGTGAAAAAAGATAGACGTGACTTCTAAATTAAACTTTAATTAAAACTTCTGTTTACTCAACTTGTTTGTCTTCTATTATATAAGCCAGCTCCATTCTATGTAGGGTAGACCTCCACTGAAGTCTTCCAGCTGTCTACATTCTCAGCACCAACTGAACCACCCAGTATGTATATACTGAAATATCGTTATGTTATTATTATTATTATTAATATAATTATGATAAGGAAAGAAACCTTAGTATTCAGATTTCAGATAAAACTTAAAAATCTTAAAACTTAAAACTTAAAAATCCTGTCTGTTTCATATTGATTTTAAATGTCAGAAAGGTTCCTCATATCATTTTACCTTAAAGTGGTTGTAAACCCTTTATCTTTTTTTTTTTTTTACTAGCCTGCAAGACAAAGCTATAATGAGCTAGTATGACTAGCATACTAGCTCATTATGTACCACTTACCTTCGATCGGGGCCCCCGAAGTCGTCCGTGTCCCTCCTCTAGCCGCATCCATCGCTGCGGCGATAGCCGGAATGTTACTTCCGGGTATCGCGCTGCAGCCAATCACAGCGCCGCACCGGCACTGTGATTGGCCGGAGCGGCGAAGACGTGAGCTGACGAATTTGGCTACGTCGTCGAATGTTGCGACCTAGCCGAATTTGTGAATGGGGTGACGTCAGCGTCGCCGCATTTACATACAAATATCTCCTTAACCTTGTAGGTTAAGGAGATATTTCATGCACCTACAGGCAAGCCTTAATCTAGGCTTACCTGTAGGTCTTTGTTTAAAAAGTGGGTTTACAACCACTTTAATGGCTTTTTTTGCACAATGATTTTTTTAGGTCATTGCTTTTCCAATTTTTTTCAACCTTTAACTACAGTTAATATGTAAAAGAGGAATCCATTGTTTCAGTATAAAGGTTGCTAAAGGGGTATGGTGAACCAAAAGTATGAAATGTCTGTTTGGAAAGAATGATGACCTATCTGCTCATATCTGTATGACTTTTTAACACCAATGTTCTTAGTGATTTATTTATAATGTAGATCTACACATGTGAACTCTTGTAGGCTCTCTGGGATGTATTTAGCTTAATCGTTAAAGTTCAGACAGTGCAGAATCAAATAGCTTTTCCGTAGAACAATGTCATATATTTGAAGGAAGGTAGGTGACTCCGCGCAAAAGGACTTCAAACACAACGTAGTAGTCAGAGCTGCTGCCTCTACTTATTGCTGCCTCCTAATTCGGTGGAGCAAGGATATGAAAAAAATGAGGGGTGTAGTGGTGGCGCTGCTCTAACGTGAAACCAATCTGCTGGGAGCCAGATATTGGTAATAATAGGTCTACAAATGAGAAACACAAAGGGGGTTCTCTCTGATATAATCAGAACCTAAGTGGGACCACACATAGAATGTAAAAATCAAATAAATAAATGAAATAAGTAAATAAAGTGGGGTGTCTCATGAGAAACACAAAGGGGGTTCTCTCTGATATAATCAGAACCTAAGTGGGACCACACATAGAATGTAAAAATCAAATAAATAAATGAAATAAGTAAATAAAGTGGGGTGTCTCTGCCAGGTGTTTACTTGGCTTTAGCAATAGCCTTCAGAAGGTGATAGTGATAATGGACGTAAAGTGAGTGAAGGATTTAGTAGGAATACATTAATTAGTTGAAATAAATAAGTAATATGAATTTTCCAATTCCGGCTCGGCCGGGTGTTTACTAGCAGAGGATTAGCTATTGGAAGTGCTGTGAAGTAAATTGATGCTACCAATGTGGTGCTGAAGGCTATTGCTAAAGCCAAGTAAACACCTGGCAGAGACACCCCACTTTATTTACTTATTTCATTTATTTATTTGATTTTTACATTCTATGTGTGGTCCCACTTAGGTTCTGATTATATCAGAGAGAACCCCCTTTGTGTTTCTCATTTGTAGACCTATTACCAATATCTGGCTCCCAGCAGATTGGTTTCACGTAAGAGCAGCGCCACCACTACACCCCTCATTTTTTTCAATGTCATATACTTGCTAAATCCTATTGGTTTAATCCCCATCTAATGTTCTTGCACATTCAGTATATTCTCTGCCCTTTAAAAAATTCAGTAAAAAATAAAAATAAAAAGTCTTCTGGAAACACAAAGCACTGGGGGGAGATTTACTAAAACTGGAGCACAGAGAATCTGGCTCAGCTGTGCATAGTAACCAATCAGCTACCAGGTGTTATTTTTAAAGCTCCACTGAACAAGATTCTCTGGGCTCCAGTTTTAGTAAATCTCCCCCAGTGTCTTCTTCTTTCCCTGATTATCTTGAGTTTCGGACCCTAAAGTTTCTTCACAGCTCGGACTTAACCCTTTGGTGGTTCAGTGGATATGCAGTTGGCTAAAGGATAGATCCCAGAGTGTGGTTATAAATGGGGTTCACTCAGAACAGAGACCAGTCACTAGAGGGGTACCACAAGGCTCTGTACTGGGTCCTTTTCTATTTAACCTATATGTAAGTGATATAACTAAAGGTTTGTTGGGCAAGTTATGTCTTTTAGCTGATGATACAAAGGTGTGTAGTAGGGTTGATATCCCTGGAGGTGTCTGTAACATGGAAAGAATCCCCTTAGAGAGTACAACATTGGGGGTATAGTGTTGGCCAGCACTACAGAAGAAAAAGATTTGGGGGTAATTATTTCAGATGATTGCAAAATGAGCAAACAGTGTGACCAGGCAGTGGGAAAAGTAAATAGAATTCTAGGATTCATCACTAGAGGGATCACTAGCAGGAGGAAGGAGGTTCTGATTCCCCTATATAGATCTTTAGTAAGACCTCATTTAGAATACTGTGTCACGTTCTGGAGACCTCACTTACAAAAAGATATTGATAATATAGAACGAGTTCAGAGACAGGTAACAAAAATGATGAATGATTTAGGGAATAAAACATATCGAGAGAGACTTCAGAAACGTAATATGTACAGTCTAGAGGAAGGAAGGGAAAGGGGAGACATGATTGAAACCTTTAAATACATCAAGGGGGTGAAAAGGGTTCAGGAAGGTGGTCTTTTCAATATGAAACCAAAATCAAGAATACAGGGACATGACCTCTAAACTAACTGGAGGAAAGTTCAAAACTAATCTTAGAAAGTATTATTTTAGTGAAAGGGGGATTGATGATTGGAATAAACTACCAACAGAGGTAGTCAGATAGTCAACAGTAAACGGCTTTAAACATGCTTGGGATAAACATAAATCTATAGTCAGACAACGAGGTTAATGGAAAAAAAAAATGGCAGACTCGATGGACTATTCAGTTTTTTTCTGCCGTCACTTTTCTATGTTTCTATGTAGTGGGGTGCCGTAATAAGTCAAACCAAAAGAGGATACAGCACCTACTAAGGCTGCTATTAGTCTTTATTGATCATGGGACATATAAAGTGTCCATATAAAAACAACCAGAGAAAACACCTCCTTAAAAATTAGCACATCCCTCCCCTCAGACCCTTCTTACCCCCCAACCCAAGCCCCCACCCTATGATATATGCCCCATGATCATTAAAGACTAATGTTAGCCTTAGTAGGTGCTGTATCCTCTTGTGGTTTGTCTTTCATGTTGTATGTTTGGATGCACCTCCTCTACATTTTTGGGTTTAGGCACCATAGCCATTTAAACTCCCATAGATCTCATTTTGTGGGTTTCTGTAGTGCCGTAATAAGTACCTGTTGGTAAGCTGATCAGTGGTCATTTGTTTAACTTAATTTTTGGTACTACTTAAACTGAAGAAACACCTTTTTAAGGATGAGAAGTGTCTAAAGATAAAAGGTACTTATTTAGTTGTATAATGCCACGTACACATTAAATTGGTCATAAAAAACAATCGTGTGTAGGCTCCAGAGCATTTTTCTCGACGAGAAAAAATGGCCATTAAAATTTTAGAACATGCTCTATTTTTTCTCGTAGTTTTTCTCGTCGTGAAAAACGGGCGTGTGTACGCTTTAATGACGGGAAAAAAATGCGCATGCTCAGAAGCAAGTTATGAGACGGGAGAGCTCGTTCTGGTAAAACTAGCGTTCGTAATGGAGATAGCACATTCGTCACGCTGTAACGGACTGAAAAGCACAGAGACTGAAAAGCGCAAATCGGCTAACACCAAACTTTTACTAACACGCGGTAACACAAAATCAGCAAAAGCAGCCCAAAGGGTGGCACCATCCGAATGGAACTTCCCCTTTATAGTGGCGTCGTACGTGTTGTACGTCACCACGCTTTGCTCAAGCATTTTTTTTCACGATAGTGTGTATGCTAGGCAGGCTTGAGAAGAATAACGTTGAGAAAAACATTGTTTTTTCCATGACATTAAAAACGGTCGTGTGTACGCGGCATTAGAATCAAAAATGTGTTTAACAGTAAGTTTTACTGAGTAAGCAAATAAAACTAAATATAAAACCCAATAAACATAAAGATATAGTAGAAACAAAAAATGTTCTCAATAGTCTCCTTCTCCTTCTCTCCAAACCTGGAACAAATTGAAATCACAGAGACCATTATCTGGGGACTCTTCTCATTCATACAATAAAAACTCTAAAGGAACCCTAAGCCCAGGTTCACACTGGGCTGCGGGAGTGAAGCTGAACTCGCACGATTTCACTCACGCTGGCAGTTCCGATTTCAGCCGCGATTACAAAGACATCTGACACAGATGTCAATGTAAATCGCGGCTGAAATCGCAAAAAGTAGAACAGAAACTACTTTTTGTAATCGGTGCAGCGCCGCAGATGCGGCGTCGCACCGATTAGGACGGTGCCATTGCCCGCAATTTGCGGCAAATTTCGCCGATTGGACATGCGATTTGACATGTCAAATCGCATGTCAAATCGCACCAGTGTGAACCAGGGCTTAGTCCAGTTAGTATAGGAGATTTATATACAGTAATATGATTTTCGATCTAACATTTAAGTGAGGGCCAGAGTGGGTAGACAGAAAGCCCTGGAAACTATAGACAATGGAGATTGGAACTTTGGTTTTTGTGAACCAGTTCCAATGGTATTTGAGAACCTGCCGTGCTCTTCCTTTTGTGGCATTGAGGAATAACATAAGATAGATCAAATCCTCTAATCATTGTTTTATCAGTGGGTGGCCAGATCATATAAGGTCTGGAAAGCATCAAGAAAATCCATGTCATTAACAACACCCAACCTGTCAATAATGGGGGCCAGTCATACGTGATCCTTTATGGTGGTTTATAACAAATTAACATTTAACCTTTTATCATATTGGAACAATCATTTTATGTGTTCCTGACAGGGTGCCTCGTAATATTTTTAGCCGTATTTTCAATTTCCTCTTATTTTTCCTTCAATGAATCCAAATTATCCACAGAGCCCAAAGATGTTCACCTTGAAGAAATCCCTGTTACTCCTTTTCTTCCTTGGGACCATCAACTTATCTCTCTGTGAGGAAGAGTAAGTATGTTTTACCTTAATGCATTCTCTGCATGAAGATACAAAACTCCCCACTATAATATTGACAGCACCCGTGCTTATGGGCCTATTTCAATACTATATACCCCTATAACTAAAATATCCAATAATCAAATGTGGGAATATCAAAAATGTACAGCAGCAGCAGCTCACCACATGTACCCCTGTACATGTATACAACAAAGTATTAGGAGAGAAAGAGCCACGCTTAGCATAAACCTTAAATACATCCAAAGTCTTTTTCCCAATTTGTGCAAACTTGCATTAAAGTTATGTGTGAATGTGATTGTGCTAAATTGTGACATAGATTGTGATATAGAAATACAAATCAATGTGATAACCCCCACAAAATATATGTTGAAATCATTTTAGTCCATCTGTGACATAGTTTTATAAACCAAGTAAATCCCTTGTCAATGTCTGCAAAGTCCCGTGCCTCAATCTCCTTGTAGCTCGTGAACACAAAATAATCCACTCCAATGTGAATGCACAAGACTTATAACCAGTTCATCACACCAGCTTTCTGTGAATAAATCTTCACCACCTTCAATACCAATTTGTGCTCCAAAGTGCCCGTTTAGGTGTGCCCAATCAACAGATTTATTTGACCTCTTATAAACACTATATTGTCAAAAGTATTGGAACACCTGCCTTTACTTGAACTTTAATGGCATCCCAGTCTTAGTCCATAGGGTTCAATATTGAGTTAGCCCACCCTTTGCAGCTATAACTGCTTCAACTCTTCTGGGAAGGCTGTCCACAAGGTTTAGGAGTGTGTCTATGGGAATGTTTCACCATTCTTCCAGAAGCGCATTTGTGAGGTCAGGCACTGATGTTGGACAAGAAGGCCTGGCTTGCAGTCTCCGTTATAATTCATTCCAAAGGTGTTCTATCGGGTTGAGGTCAGGAATCTGTGCAGGTCAGTTAAGTTCCTCTACCCCAAACTCGCTCATCCATATCTTTATGGACCTTGCATTGTGCACTGGTGTGCAGTCATGTTGTAACAGGAAGAGGCCATCCCCAAACTGTTCCCACAAAGTTAGGAGCATGACGATACTAAGCTAAGCAGGGCAATAACTTCTCCGCAGGATGTTGAAACTTTGCAAGAAGATCTGAACAAATTAATGGGGTGGGCAACTACATGGAAAATGAGGTTTAATGTAGAAAAATTTTAAATAATGTGTTTGGGTGGCAAAAATATGAATGCAATCTACTCATTAGGGGGAGAACCTCTGGGGGAATCTAGGATGGAAAAGGACCTGGGGGTCCTAGTAGATGACAGGCTCAGCAATGGCATGCAACGCCAAGCTGCTGCAGGAAAAGCAAACAGAATATTGGCATGCATTAAAAAGGGGATTAACTCCAGAGATAAAACAATAATTCTCCCTCTCTACAAGACTCTGGTCCGGCCACACCTAGAGTATGCTGTCCAGTTCTGGGCACCGGTCCTCAGGAAGGATGTGCTGGAACTGGAGAGAGTCCAGAGAAGGGCAACAAAATGAATAAAGGGACTGGAGGACCATAGTTATGAGAAAAGGTTACGAGCACTAAACTTATTCTCTCTGGAGAATAGACGCTCGAGAGGGGATATGATTTCAATGTACAAATACCGTACTGGTGACCCCACAATAGGGATAAAGCTTTTCCGCGAAAGGGAATTCAATAAGACACAAGCCCATTCACTAAAATTAGAAGAAAAGTGGTTTAACCCTAAACTGCGTAGAGGGTTATTACTGTAAGAGCGGATAGGATGGAATTCTCTTCCACAGGCAGTGGTTTTAGCGGGGGGCATCGATGGTTTCAAAAAACTATTAGATAAGCACCTGAACTACCTCAATACACAGAGATATACAATGGAATACTGACATAAAATCACACACATAGGTTGGACTTGATGGACTTGTGTCTTTTTTCAACCTTGCCTACTATGTAACTATGTAACTATGAAATTGTCCAAAATGGTTTGGTATGCTGACAACTTAAGAGTTCCCTTCACTGGAACTAAGGGGCCAAGCCCAACCCTTGAAAAAACAACCTCACACCATAATCCCCTCTCCACCAAATGATTTGGACCAGTGCACATCTGAAAGTAGAGAGATCAATGACAATATGCTGTAGATGTGATATTAAAATCCATAAGTTTTGGTATAAGCACCAGGCCTATTCTGACACTTTTTTGTTTACATGTAAAAATCTTTTTGCTAGAAAGTTACCTAGAACCTTCAAACATTTATTTTTATATATATATATATATATATATATATATATATATATATATATATGTAGCGGCCTCCACTCTCTCCCTCTGTGAAACAGTTCTTCTGGCTCTGGCTCTTCTTGTCTAGGGGTATCTTGGGGGAGAGAGGGCGGGGTCACCATGCCAATGTTCCCACTACAGATGTATGTGCAGTGAGAGATAATCCTCTTTTAGTCTTTTACCTTCGGGTCGGTGTTCTGCATCTGGAGCCTCCTCCTGGTTTCTTGAACAGTGTCTGCCAGTAAATGAGCCCCACACCATTAAAGTCCAACACTCCTTTATTCTTCTCAATGTAAAAGTGAACACAATCAGTTGGACTCCTTCAAGGAACAGAACAGACAAGGGGGTGTGGATGCGAGCAGGCCCAGGCACAGTGAACTCTCTTACTTCCGTCCCAGAAGTAGATTTCTGCTCCCTATCGAGGAAGACATCCCTCCCGGCGGTCTCCGGAGGCTCACCCGTCACTGGCAATCTGCTGCACCAGGTCTTCAGGTAAGTACCCCGTCCTGTCCCTTACGCCACTGGATTCGGGTACCCCCTCCCGGGGACCCCTAGGAAGTTCCTCCCTCGCAGAGCCTTAATCCGGGACCCTCAGTCCCGGACCGCCATCCAAGTACCTCACCCCAGGCTAAAGGTGCCTGGAATGGAACACGACCTCCGAACGTCCTCCAGGCCTAGGCCGCCTAGAGGACCGACACAAACCACTGCCCTCAGGCTGAAGGTGCCCGGGGCTCAACTCCCGCCACCAAAAATGTCCGCCCCCTTTATACCCTCTCCCAGCAGGCACGGCGGGTTCCTTGCCCCATCCCTACACCCGCCGAGAGAGGCCAAAAGAGGTACGGCACTGCAACCATGGCTCACCCCCGGGCCCAAAGTGACAGCGCCACCCAGTCTTTCCTTAATCATACTAGTCAATCTGGTATTTTTTCACTCTCCCCCTCAGTCTCCATACTCTAACCATTCTTGGCTCATGTCTTTTATACATGCAAAGACATATATGTTACCATATACTCGTATACTCCCATATTTTAATTATTCAATATACATATTTATATTTAGAGCCAACATTCCTCTTGGATTCACTGACACTCTTGGGGTTACACCTATTCCATCCATGCTGGGCCTTCCTTCCGTTTGACTCCGATTTGGAGCTTTGTTTGGCTCCGCCTCCTCAGCTCCCTGGTGAGACAGTCGCTGCCGCCGTTTGAGCTTCACCCCCGCTGTCTTTTGGCAATGTCCAGTGGTGAGTATGGGGTTTTCCATATTCAAGGCCCCCCCCCGTGCCTTCATATCATGCTTTATACTATATCACTCTCATTTTAGGTACACTACGTGCATCTACCCCTGAAGAGCGAGCCAAGCCTCGCGAAACGCGTCGGGTTACTTTTGATGCCTATGTGTTTACATAATTACTGTCAGATACTCGTAATATCATTTTACCTAATTTATATTGATCTTGTATTTTGTATGAATTGGCCCATGTTCATGACATCAATGTATGTACTGCTCTTTACTTGAATAAATATACACTGCAATTATTCTTGCGATTTTTTTATTGGCCTAACAGTGCTCACCTCACTCAAAGTCCCAAGGGCGAATCTCTCCTTTTTTTCATGAAATTCAGGGATGGAGGTGTGTCACTGGTGACACCAGACCCTTCTTTTTTCTTTTTTCTCAAAGATACCCGGGTGGAAGACACCCAATAGCCCAAAACTGGTCTGCGGTCACACTCGCCAATAAAAACAAAAACATACATATATGTATGGATTTTACATTTTTATCATGCACTAGCCATTTGTTATTCCAACATATCCAATAATATCTCGCATTGGACTTTTATCCCAATCCAGCTGGTGTGGTGTTCTCTGTTGGCGGCGGTGCTACTTTATTTCTCCCTGGGAGCTGCGATGTGCATCACAAGGGGGATCCTTGTCCCCTGCTGTCCCCGCCTGCCCTTTTTGAGCGGGCGGGGCCACTTGCACATCGGCACCATGTTAATGCGTCGGCCGCGCGATGTCTGTGATTTTGCAGCATCGCTGTGGCTGCAGGCATTACTACCATCAAGATGGTCCTGGGAGTGTCTTGGCTCACACACCGCCTTTTTGATGGTTGGTGGGTTTAGGCACTCGTTTGCTGGTCATTTGCACATGGTGTTGGGGGCGGAGCCTCTCGGGCCCCTTCGGGGGTATATATTGGAGGTTTGCACAGCATGGATCTCATTGTTTGCTTTCTTTCACTGAGGACAGACACACAAGTGCAGGTCCTTCCCTTGGAATTTACTACTCTTAGACCTACTTCACCAAGGTATACTTTTATATGTTTATATATTACTCGCTGCAAGCATTTACATGCAACTTGTTTTCTCATCACAGTCCTCACCACACACCTGTATTTCATTCCATTCACACTCTCTTTCACTCATTACTTTCCTCTCTGATCTTTCCTTAATCATACTAGTCAATCTGGTATTTTTTCACTCTCCCCCTCAGTCTCCATACTCTAACCATTCTTGGCTCATGTCTTTTATACATGCAAAGACATATATGTTACCATATACTCGTATACTCCCATATTTTAATTATTCAATATACATATTTATATTTAGAGCCAACATTCCTCTTGGATTCACTGACACTCTTGGGGTTACACCTATTCCATCCATGCTGGGCCTTCCTTCCGTTTGACTCCGATTTGGAGCTTTGTTTGGCTCCGCCTCCTCAGCTCCCTGGTGAGACAGTCGCTGCCGCCGTTTGAGCTTCACCCCCGCTGTCTTTTGGCAATGTCCAGTGGTGAGTATGGGGTTTTCCATATTCAAGGCCCCCCCCCCGTGCCTTCATATCATGCTTTATACTATATCACTCTCATTTTAGGTACACTACGTGCATCTACCCCTGAAGAGCGAGCCAAGCCTCGCGAAACGCGTCGGGTTACTTTTGATGCCTATGTGTTTACATAATTACTGTCAGATACTCGTAATATCATTTTACCTAATTTATATTGATCTTGTATTTTGTATGAATTGGCCCATGTTCATGACATCAATGTATGTACTGCTCTTTACTTGAATAAATATACACTGCAATTATTCTTGCGATTTTTTTATTGGCCTAACAGTGCTCACCTCACTCAAAGTCCCAAGGGCGAATCTCTCCTTTTTTTCATGAAATTCAGGGATGGAGGTGTGTCACTGGTGACACCAGACCCTTCTTTTTTCTTTTTTCTCAAAGATACCCGGGTGGAAGACACCCAATAGCCCAAAACTGGTCTGCGGTCACACTCGCCAATAAAAACAAAAACATACATATATGTATGGATTTTACATTTTTATCATGCACTAGCCATTTGTTATTCCAACATATCCAATAATATCTCGCATTGGACTTTTATCCCAATCCAGCTGGTGTGGTGTTCTCTGTTGGCGGCGGTGCTACTTTATTTCTCCCTGGGAGCTGCGATGTGCATCACAAGGGGGATCCTTGTCCCCTGCTGTCCCCGCCTGCCCTTTTTGAGCGGGCGGGGCCACTTGCACATCGGCACCATGTTAATGCGTCGGCCGCGCGATGTCTGTGATTTTGCAGCATCGCTGTGGCTGCAGGCATTACTACCATCAAGATGGTCCTGGGAGTGTCTTGGCTCACACACCGCCTTTTTGATGGTTGGTGGGTTTAGGCACTCGTTTGCTGGTCATTTGCACATGGTGTTGGGGGCGGAGCCTCTCGGGCCCCTTCGGGGGTATATATTGGAGGTTTGCACAGCATGGATCTCATTGTTTGCTTTCTTTCACTGAGGACAGACACACAAGTGCAGGTCCTTCCCTTGGAATTTACTACTCTTAGACCTACTTCACCAAGGTATACTTTTATATGTTTATATATTACTCGCTGCAAGCATTTACATGCAACTTGTTTTCTCATCACAGTCCTCACCACACACCTGTATTTCATTCCATTCACACTCTCTTTCACTCATTACTTTCCTCTCTGATCTTTCCTTAATCATACTAGTCAATCTGGTATTTTTTCACTCTCCCCCTCAGTCTCCATACTCTAACCATTCTTGGCTCATGTCTTTTATACATGCAAAGACATATATGTTACCATATACTCGTATACTCCCATATTTTAATTATTCAATATACATATTTATATTTAGAGCCAACATTCCTCTTGGATTCACTGACACTCTTGGGGTTACACCTATTCCATCCATGCTGGGCCTTCCTTCCGTTTGACTCCGATTTGGAGCTTTGTTTGGCTCCGCCTCCTCAGCTCCCTGGTGAGACAGTCGCTGCCGCCGTTTGAGCTTCACCCCCGCTGTCTTTTGGCAATGTCCAGTGGTGAGTATGGGGTTTTCCATATTCAAGGCCCCCCCCCGTGCCTTCATATCATGCTTTATACTATATCACTCTCATTTTAGGTACACTACGTGCATCTACCCCTGAAGAGCGAGCCAAGCCTCGCGAAACGCGTCGGGTTACTTTTGATGCCTATGTGTTTACATAATTACTGTCAGATACTCGTAATATAATTTTACCTAATTTATATTGATCTTGTATTTTGTATGAATTGGCCCATGTTCATGACATCAATGTATGTAAAGCTCTTTACTTGAATAAATATACACTGCAATTATTCTTGCGATTTTTTTATTGGCCTAACAGTGCTCACCTCACTCAAAGTCCCAAGGGCGAATCTCTCCTTTTTTTCATGAAATTCAGGGATGGAGGTGTGTCACTGGTGACACCAGACCCTTCTTTTTTCTTTTTTCTTAAAATTTTAGAACATGCTCTATTTTTTCTCGTAGTTTTTCTCGTCGTGAAAAACGGGCGTGTGTACGCTTTAATGACGGGAAAAAAATGCGCATGCTCAGAAGCAAGTTATGAGACGGGAGAGCTCGTTCTGGTAAAACTAGCGTTCGTAATGGAGATAGCACATTCGTCACGCTGTAACGGACTGAAAAGCACAGAGACTGAAAAGCGCAAATCGGCTAACACCAAACTTTTACTAACACGCGGTAACACAAAATCAGCAAAAGCAGCCCAAAGGGTGGCACCATCCGAATGGAACTTCCCCTTTATAGTGGCGTCGTACGTGTTGTACGTCACCGCGCTTTGCTCAAGCATTTTTTTTCACGATAGTGTGTATGCTAGGCAGGCTTGAGAAGAATAACGTTGAGAAAAACATTGTTTTTTCCATGACATTAAAAACGGTCGTGTGTACGCGGCATTAGAATCAAAAATGTGTTTAACAGTAAGTTTTACTGAGTAAGCAAATAAAACTAAATATAAAACCCAATAAACATAAAGATATAGTAGAAACAAAAAATGTTCTCAATAGTCTCCTTCTCCTTCTCTCCAAACCTGGAACAAATTGAAATCACAGAGACCATTATCTGGGGACTCTTCTCATTCATACAATAAAAACTCTAAAGGAACCCTAAGCCCAGGTTCACACTGGGCTGCGGGAGTGAAGCTGAACTCGCACGATTTCACTCACGCTGGCAGTTCCGATTTCAGCCGCGATTACAAAGACATCTGACACAGATGTCAATGTAAATCGCGGCTGAAATCGCAAAAAGTAGAACAGAAACTACTTTTTGTAATCGGTGCAGCGCCGCAGATGCGGCGTCGCACCGATTAGGACGGTGCCATTGCCCGCAATTTGCGGCAAATTTCGCCGATTGGACATGCGATTTGACATGTCAAATCGCATGTCAAATCGCACCAGTGTGAACCAGGGCTTAGTCCAGTTAGTATAGGAGATTTATATACAGTAATATGATTTTCGATCTAACATTTAAGTGAGGGCCAGAGTGGGTAGACAGAAAGCCCTGGAAACTATAGACAATGGAGATTGGAACTTTGGTTTTTGTGAACCAGTTCCAATGGTATTTGAGAACCTGCCGTGCTCTTCCTTTTGTGGCATTGAGGAATAACATAAGATAGATCAAATCCTCTAATCATTGTTTTATCAGTGGGTGGCCAGATCATATAAGGTCTGGAAAGCATCAAGAAAATCCATGTCATTAACAACACCCAACCTGCCAATAATGGGGGCCAGTCATACGTGATCCTTTATGGTGGTTTATAACAAATTAACATTTAACCTTTTATCATATTGGAACAATCATTTTATGTGTTCCTGACAGGGTGCCTCGTAATATTTTTAGCCGTATTTTCAATTTCCTCTTATTTTTCCTTCAATGAATCCAAATTATCCACAGAGCCCAAAGATGTTCACCTTGAAGAAATCCCTGTTACTCCTTTTCTTCCTTGGGACCATCAACTTATCTCTCTGTGAGGAAGAGTAAGTATGTTTTACCTTAATGCATTCTCTGCATGAAGATACAAAACTCCCCACTATAATATTGACAGCACCCGTGCTTATGGGCCTATTTCAATACTATATACCCCTATAACTAAAATATCCAATAATCAAATGTGGGAATATCAAAAATGTACAGCAGCAGCAGCTCACCACATGTACCCCTGTACATGTATACAACAAAGTATTAGGAGAGAAAGAGCCACGCTTAGCATAAACCTTAAATACATCCAAAATCTTAACTTTTTCCCAATTTGTGCAAACTTGCATTAAAGTTATGTGTGAATGTGATTGTGCTAAATTGTGACATAGATTGTGATATAGAAATACAAATCAATGTGATAACCCCCACAAAATATATGTTGAAATCATTTTAGTCCATCTGTGACATAGTTTTATAAACCAAGTAAATCCCTTGTCAATGTCTGCAAAGTCCCGTGCCTCAATCTCCTTGTAGCTCGTGAACACAAAATAATCCACTCCAATGTGAATGCACAAGACTTATAACCAGTTCATCACACCAGCTTTCTGTGAATAAATCTTCACCACCTTCAATACCAATTTGTGCTCCAAAGTGCCCGTTTAGGTGTGCCCAATCAACAGATTTATTTGACCTCTTATAAACACTATATTGTCAAAAGTATTGGAACACCTGCCTTTACTTGAACTTTAATGGCATCCCAGTCTTAGTCCATAGGGTTCAATATTGAGTTAGCCCACCCTTTGCAGCTATAACTGCTTCAACTCTTCTGGGAAGGCTGTCCACAAGGTTTAGGAGTGTGTCTATGGGAATGTTTCACCATTCTTCCAGAAGCGCATTTGTGAGGTCAGGCACTGATGTTGGACAAGAAGGCCTGGCTTGCAGTCTCCGTTATAATTCATTCCAAAGGTGTTCTATCGGGTTGAGGTCAGGAATCTGTGCAGGTCAGTTAAGTTCCTCTACCCCAAACTCGCTCATCCATATCTTTATGGACCTTGCATTGTGCACTGGTGTGCAGTCATGTTGTAACAGGAAGAGGCCATCCCCAAACTGTTCCCACAAAGTTAGGAGCATGACGATACTAAGCTAAGCAGGGCAATAACTTCTCCGCAGGATGTTGAAACTTTGCAAGAAGATCTGAACAAATTAATGGGGTGGGCAACTACATGGAAAATGAGGTTTAATGTAGAAAAATTTAAAATAATGTGTTTGGGTGGCAAAAATATGAATGCAATCTACTCATTAGGGGGAGAACCTCTGGGGGAATCTAGGATGGAAAAGGACCTGGGGGTCCTAGTAGATGACAGGCTCAGCAATGGCATGCAACGCCAAGCTGCTGCAGGAAAAGCAAACAGAATATTGGCATGCATTAAAAAGGGGATTAACTCCAGAGATAAAACAATAATTCTCCCTCTCTACAAGACTCTGGTCCGGCCACACCTAGAGTATGCTGTCCAGTTCTGGGCACCGGTCCTCAGGAAGGATGTGCTGGAACTGGAGAGAGTCCAGAGAAGGGCAACAAAATGAATAAAGGGACTGGAGGACCATAGTTATGAGAAAAGGTTACGAGCACTAAACTTATTCTCTCTGGAGAATAGACGCTCGAGAGGGGATATGATTTCAATGTACAAATACCGTACTGGTGACCCCACAATAGGGATAAAGCTTTTCCGCGAAAGGGAATTCAATAAGACACAAGCCCATTCACTAAAATTAGAAGAAAAGTGGTTTAACCCTAAACTGCGTAGAGGGTTATTACTGTAAGAGCGGATAGGATGGAATTCTCTTCCACAGGCAGTGGTTTTAGCGGGGGGCATCGATGGTTTCAAAAAACTATTAGATAAGCACCTGAACTACCTCAATACACAGAGATATACAATGGAATACTGACATAAAATCACACACATAGGTTGGACTTGATGGACTTGTGTCTTTTTTCAACCTTGCCTACTATGTAACTATGTAACTATGAAATTGTCCAAAATGGTTTGGTATGCTGACAACTTAAGAGTTCCCTTCACTGGAACTAAGGGGCCAAGCCCAACCCTTGAAAAAACAACCTCACACCATAATCCCCTCTCCACCAAATGATTTGGACCAGTGCACATCTGAAAGTAGAGAGATCAATGACAATATGCTGTAGATGTGATATTAAAATCCATAAGTTTTGGTATAAGCACCAGGCCTATTCTGACACTTTTTTGTTTACATGTAAAAATCTTTTTGCTAGAAAGTTACCTAGAACCTTCAAACATTTATTTTTATATATATATATATATATATATATATATATATATATATGTAGCGGCCTCCACTCTCTCCCTCTGTGAAACAGTTCTTCTGGCTCTGGCTCTTCTTGTCTAGGGGTATCTTGGGGGAGAGAGGGCGGGGTCACCATGCCAATGTTCCCACTACAGATGTATGTGCAGTGAGAGATAATCCTCTTTTAGTCTTTTACCTTCGGGTCGGTGTTCTGCATCTGGAGCCTCCTCCTGGTTTCTTGAACAGTGTCTGCCAGTAAATGAGCCCCACACCATTAAAGTCCAACACTCCTTTATTCTTCTCAATGTAAAAGTGAACACAATCAGTTGGACTCCTTCAAGGAACAGAACAGACAAGGGGGTGTGGATGCGAGCAGGCCCAGGCACAGTGAACTCTCTTACTTCCGTCCCAGAAGTAGATTTCTGCTCCCTATCGAGGAAGACATCCCTCCCGGCGGTCTCCGGAGGCTCACCCGTCACTGGCAATCTGCTGCACCAGGTCTTCAGGTAAGTACCCCGTCCTGTCCCTTACACCACTGGATTCGGGTACCCCCTCCCGGGGACCCCTAGGAAGTTCCTCCCTCGCAGAGCCTTAATCCGGGACCCTCAGTCCCGGACCGCCATCCAAGTACCTCACCCCAGGCTAAAGGTGCCTGGAATGGAACACGACCTCCGAACGTCCTCCAGGCCTAGGCCGCCTAGAGGACCGACACAAACCACTGCCCTCAGGCTGAAGGTGCCCGGGGCTCAACTCCCGCCACCAAAAATGGCCGCCCCCTTTATACCCTCTCCCAGCAGGCACGGCGGGTTCCTTGCCCCATCCCTACACCCGCCGAGAGAGGCCAAAAGAGGTACGGCACTGCAACCATGGCTCACCCCCGGGCCCAAAGTGACAGCGCCACCCAGTGGGCCCCAGGGAACCATACATTACAGTTTTCCCCACCAGATTCAAACAGAAAAGCACATACCCGCTACATATATATATATATACATATATATATAATGTTTGAGAGTTCCAAGTACCTTTCTAGCAAAAAAAATCTGATTTTAATATGTAAACCTATAATATGTAATATGTAAATCCTGTCTGCAGCATGTTCAAAGTCCCAATTCCCAGCAAGTGGCTGGGGATGAAGATTTTGAATGCCCCCCCTCCTATCCTGGCACCCTAAGGTGCCTGCCTAGGCCACCCTTATGGTTGCTCATTTTCTGTTGCTCCAAACCTACGTTCTAGAGACAGCCATAGTTCTCCAGAAGAAGCAATCAAACCTTCAGCAGCTTAAACACTGAGCAGATCTAACCAATCACATGCAGCTGTACTGATTACAGTGAGAACAACTAAATTTATTGAACAACAAAACAGCTCCACTGGATACAGTGAGTCAGAACTAAATTTACCTAATCCTAGCACCAATCTAGAAAAGTGCTACATATACAATAATTCAGATGGAGACAAACAACCCTAGATGTGAACAAGGGGAGAGTGGAGTCCCTGATGTGAGAAATTAATTTGGGATGTCCCAAGAGATACTTGATATCAATTAAAGGGACAAGGTGGGGAAAGGGCAAGGGTATGACAGAAAGGGTATAAAAATGAAGGGTTCGGAAGGAAGGGAGAAAGGGAAAGAGGGGAGGAGGGTGAGGAAAGGGCGAGAATGAGAACAGTGCAAGCGGATTCCATGGGCACACCACCATTCAAAGGTCCAAAATGTCCAGCTTAAATCCCACTAGAAGATAACATGTGGCCCAGGGATACAACAAATATGTGTCCATTGTATCAGTCAGCATGACTAAGTTGACCCTGAATTTGGTTTCAGCCACACAAAAAAAAAGAGAGTAGACAATTTTTAGGCTTTCTCAGTTGTTTAGATGCTGTAAAAACATAAACATGTCGTTTTAATTGGATCTTGGAAAGGCCTTGAGGCTTGAGGTTTAAAGCAGTATGAAACCCAAAAGTAAACATTTATTATATTGCAGCTTACCAATTCTTAGATGTGATGGCTAAATTCGTTTTCTTTTTTAGGCTTTCTTTTTTGTATTTTCACCTGGTGATCTGGCCAGTAAGTCTGTTTTTCAACAGACCAAGCAGTCCTTCAGATCTCTCAGATGTAGAATGTCAAGACAAATCAGTTAACCCTGACAGGAGTGCTTACAATTATCAGCTTTTATGTAAAACCTTTATCCCAAAAGGAAACAAACTTTCTCTGTAACTGCTTTTACTTCAATTTGTTAAGTGTATATAAATCTGTTAGTACATCTAACACTCCCCCCAGACTGAAAATACTGCTGTCCAAAGGTGCCTCTGTTGCTCCTTCATCCAGAGTGTAGGCTCCTTTATTGCAGGAGATGTTTTACTGGCCAGAACACAAGGAGAAAACAGGGAATAAAGCCTAAAAAAAACTAACGCAGCCATCACATCTAATTACTAAATGGCAATATATTAAATTTTGGCCATACACTGGAAGAATGTCTTTAGACAATTTTCATTTTTAGAAGGTCGGTTTGATTACCTAATGGTTAGTGGGGTTATATCGATGATTGTTTTTGACCGTTAACAATGAAAATCTGAAGGAACAGAATGGAAAATTTTGTTTGAGTAAAATTCTAACAGTGAATGTGATTTCTGTTTGGGAAAATTTGCATACATTGTAATGTGGATGTTTTTAAGGTACAAAAGGGTACTTTTTAATAAATCTGGGATTCCATGCAGGTAGCGGGTATTGATTAATTTTTAAGGGCATTAGAACAATTATAGTTGGCTTAACGATGGCAAGATCTAATGTTCTGGTGAATGATTTTTTAGAATTACCATATAAATGAAATCCTCCTGGTGTATGGGTAGCTTTAGCTGTGTCCACTTACTGATGGGAAAGCTCTGTGTCGTAGAATGAAACACATCAGAATGTTCCAGCTCGTTATTCAATAAGAGATTCACGTTTGTGGCATCTCGCTGTGCCGTATTCCTTTACCATGTTACTGTGGTTATAGAATAGTAGTCAACGTGGCCTAAAAATACACATTTGTGGTCCCAGTGAAATACAGTTTTTGTGTAATAATCAATGATGTTTTATTTACCGATAACTGTGTCTTCTCCCAGGAGAGATGCCGATGAAGAATAAAGAAGAGAGATCCAGATGAAAGCAATGTTGAAGTGCAAAAACGAAATTTTATAAGTACGCTCATGAATATGGCAAAGGCAGTTTTGGGAAAATAACCAAAAATGTTGAAACTTTGTAAATGGAATTGGAAATCATCTGATGTGGAATATCATTTAGCTAAATGCATATCAGATGTCTTATAAAAAATAAAGATTTTGCATACACTGTGCTTTCTTTTATAATTATTCATTCAGTTAGATTCAGAAGCCCCACTGATCCGGATAGATCCTCCACTTTATACAATCAAGATAAAAGCATACAGAATGGATCAGTCCACACTTACTCTTTATACTTTTATTTTCTTCCTGCTAATATTCCAAAAAACATTTTCCATCCAGCATTCCACCATCAGTAATGTTCACTGGAATTCATTGCAGCACTACCGACATTGCTTTTCCTGTGTAGCGGGGTCTTCAGATTTAGTGGGATACACCTGGGGGTAGTGTGACCCAGGTGTGTAATTATGTCAGGGTTTAGACCCCTTTTTGTTATTCGTGGAGGATTGGGGGATGTAATATTCTCCTTTGCCTGTGGGTGGCGGAGTACCTACAGGCTTCAGGTAGAATCATCACCACAGTGCTACCCTTTTTGTCCCTTCCTGGAGATGGTACGGCTGGGGCGGGGAACCCGCCCTGGTGTTGATGGAAGGAGATAAAAGGGGGAGACGCCCTCGCCACGAGGTCTTCGGGGATCATCTCTTCCCGCACCCAGGCACCTTTGGCCTGGGTGCGGGCAGTTCAAGGTTCCGGCCTAGGCGCCCTAGGCCTGGCCGGAATGAAGCTGGGATTCCATCCCAGGCACCTTCAGCCTGGGATGAGGTACTATTGAGGAGGCCTGGGACCCAGTGACTCTGACTGGGTCCCGCAAGGGTGAAGTGATTCCAGGGTGCCCCTTGCGAGGGGACCCGCATCTGAGGTGAGGAGGCTGGGGAGGTCGCCCGTCCGGAGATTCCGGTGCAGCGTCAACCCAGTGACGGATGGGCCTCCGGTAACTCTCTTGGAGGACATCTTCCCCTGATAGGGGCTGCAACGCAGCGGAGGTATTCGAATTAAGACTCCTGCAACCCTTGGTCATAGCACAGGGGGTGTAGGGACCCAGATCAGTGTAGTGCCTCGACCTGCTCATCCCACCGTATCCTGCCATCGCATTGCCTGTATGTGGAGATACGAAATAAAACCAACAGTTGGACTGTGATCGGTGTATGGACTCTGTTAATGGGAGCAAAGGGTGGTTTGGTGGTTTCTGCACAACAGACTCGGTACATGCCCAAGACACACCGGCCCGAGGAAACATCAGATATTGGCCTTCACCTCACCCACAGTTATGGGGAGGACATGGGCCGTAGCGCACCTCACTCTGTCGCGTGACATACCCCTAGCTAAAGAGGACGGGGTGAGGCCGCTACACGTGGGGGCTCGTCCGGGATTTGTGTGTGTCTCAACGATGGAACTGAGAACGTCTGTGTTTGAACTTTGCTGCCCGGAGGAGTTCCGAGCAGGTCGGCCATGTGATTGGCCAAAGTGCATCCCTGCTCGGAGTTGTGGACATGACCCTAAGTCGGGAAAGGCCCACGCGGAGGAGCGTAAAAAGGGAGAGGTCCAGCCGTGTGAAGTACTACATGTGGGGACTGTTAATGCACTGCGCCACAAGGCACCCCATGACTGCGCAATTTGTGGGCGGAGGCTGGCGGAAGCCCGCGAAAACGTGCAAGTCGTGGGAGGAGTCTGGCCACGTGTGGAGATACACGTGGAGACTCCGGCGCGTGGTCAGAGCGTGATGGAGCAGCAAGTGGTCGGAATGAATTCAAGCTCTCCGTGGATGCCGGTATCTTACCCTATGAAGATGACTGCATTTGCTGCTCCCCTGACAGACACGGGGATAAGGCTCAGGCCCCGAGGACAGTTGGCTCTGTATTCATGCAGAGACATGGAGGCCCTCGGTGTGATCTGTCCCGGATGCTCGGGACTGGTGGTCCAACTGAAGCCGTTCGGGCGATGTGAAGCGTGCAAAGAGTTTCTTTTTGAGGTTGAATCATCCACAGTAAGGCCCCGGGCCCTTCGCCTCAACTGCATCACAGGAACCGCCACTCCGGAGGGAGAGATCCAGGCCTTTGCGGAGGTCCCCGTACGCGCTGACCAGGGCGACGTGACTGCCCAACCAGAGACGGAAAGAGAGAAATCCGAGGACACTGCTTCGGTCACCACAGATTCCCTGCTGCCACCTCCGAAGAGGAAAGTCGGCCTGGTACAGGCATCCTATGGTCGTGGTCGAGCTTCACCCCGCCGCTTGCCTGGCCTAGATGGCGCCGGTAGAGAAGAGAGTCCCGGACATCCCAGTTCTTCAGAAGGTCCAGGTGAGCTAGGGGCTGGGACTGTGGTGTTGGTTGGAGGTGTCGGGAGTCCACAGCCGGTGGAGCCCGCAAGAGAGGGTAGCCTTCCGTCTACTAGAGACTACCTTCCCGCCGAGATGTATGACACCTCCGACCTAGAGTCGTTGTCAGACTGTGGTGATGACGGAGAAATAGACGAACTGTTTCACCGGAAGGGCTGGGACAGACGCCCACTACCTGTGCTGTGTAAACCGCAGGATTCCCCCATGTCCATAGAAGACAGTACGCTCCGGGCTCAGGCCCCGGAGTTCCCGAGGCAATCTAGTCCTCCGACCGACCTTCCACTTTCAACCACATCACCCGCTCCGATAGTGGGGACGCAGCGTGCTTCGTTGCGGACACCAAAGGCAAAGCAACTCGAGATGGTGAAGGTACCTCGGCACCCGGAGGCCATCGTACACCCAGGAGAAGGCGAGCGAGATGTGATGCCACCTCTAGCCAGATTGCAGAGACTTTTCTCCCAAAGAGTCGCCCGTGAATATGGGTGGGAGCACCCCTACTTGCCTCGGGACTTATTGTATGAAGTCGAAGTTTTGCGACAAAAGTGGTACTACGAGTTTGTATGGGAAAAGCTCAAGTGCCTCATGCCCGGCGATACCTGTCGTGTTCGCCGCCTGTATCTAAAAAGTTTAGAGACTGCAGAGCTGATGGGAGACATGGGTGTGCACCTGACGCTGGGGACCAGCGTCAAATCACAGGGGGGAGTGTGTAGCGGGGTCTTCAGATTTAGTGGGATACACCTGGGGGTAGTGTGACCCAGGTGTGTAATTATGTCAGGGTTTAGACCCCTTTTTGTTATTCGTGGAGGATTGGGGGATGTAATATTCTCCTTTGCCTGTGGGTGGCGGAGTACCTACAGGCTTCAGGTAGAATCATCACCACAGTGCTACCCTTTTTGTCCCTTCCTGGAGATGGTACGGCTGGGGCGGGGAACCCGCCGTGGTGTTGATGGAAGGAGATAAAAGGGGGAGACGCCCTCGCCACGAGGTCTTCGGGGATCATCTCTTCCCGCACCCAGGCACCTTCGGCCTGGGTGCGGGCGGTTCAAGGTTCCGGCCTAGGCACCCTAGGCCTGGCCGGAATGAAGCTGGGATTCCATCCCAGGCACCTTCAGCCTGGGATGAGGTACTATTGAGGAGGCCTGGGACCCAGTGACTCTGACTGGGTCCCGCAAGGGTGAAGTGATTCCAGGGTGCCCCTTGCGAGGGGACCCGCATCTGAGGTGAGGAGGCTGGGGAGGTCGCCCGTCCGGAGATTCCGGTGCAGCGTCAACCCGGTGACGGATGGGCCTCCGGTAACTCTCTTGGAGGACATCTTCCCCTGATAGGGGCTGCAACGCAGCGGAGGTATTCGAATTGAGACTCCTGCAACCCTTGGTCATAGCACAGGGGGTGTAGGGACCCAGATCAGTATAGTGCCTCGACCTGCTCATCCCACCGTATCCTGCCATCGCATTGCCTGTATGTGGAGATACGAAATAAAACCAACAGTTGGACTGTGATCGATGTATGGACTCTGTTAATGGGAAATGGGAGCAAAGGGTGGTTTGGTGGTTTCTGCACAACAGACTCGGTACATGCCCAAGACACACCGGCCCGAGGAAACATCAGATATTGGCCTTCACCTCACCCACAGTTATGGGGAGGACATGGGCCGTAGCGCACCTCACTCTGTCGGGTGACATACCCCTAGCTAAAGAGGACGGGGTGAGGCCGCTACACCTGTATAAGATTAGATGTATAGGAGTAAACGGTTTCTCTATTTTCAAAGTGCTATCATCCACTATCTATTAAACATAGCAGCACACTGTGTATAAAGAAAAACATGGGAGAAAGAGAACGGGACTATAGCGGTGCTGATAAGTTAGTACTGAACACAATGGAAAACTCAACTACCAATTGGTAAAAAAGGTATACAATAAATTTTATTAGCAATTTATACAAAGTTGGTAAAAATATGAGCAGTGTCACTAATTTCACAATGGGGTAATTTCAAAGATGGTGGTTGCATCAGTGTTCAACTGAGAGGATCATACACAGTCCCAACATGTTTCGCCCATTGGGGCTTCGTCAGGGGAGTTTTTGTCTCAGACGTCTAAACGGATGAACAGCTAATAAAAAATGGGAAGCAGAAAGGAAAATTACCACTTACAAAATAGAAAATGGACAATCAGTTTAAAAAGATTGGGGATCCACCTGTAGACAAGTCCACAAGCGATATGAAGCGGGCAACTTACCACCAAGGACCCTAGATGTAAATAAGGGGGAGTGGAGAGAAGACCCCACAAAGGGAGGGCGGAAGAAACCACCCCCTGGGCAGCAAGTGGAACAGACTCCGAGCAACCAGACCCCCACAATGATCACTCATATGACCTAGCCAAAAGAGAAAAGAAATACCAAAATGTCAATCAAAGCGAGTTATTAAATGGAAAACCTATATAGATATATGTATAAATAAATGAGTATATATGACCTTATAAACATCAGGAAGCAGCCATAAAAGGGCTGCTCATCCATTAGACAAGGTCACTGAATAAAAAACAACATAGTAAAGACTTACAAAGAAATCCATATGTAGCAATACCCTGTTCAGGGCCGCTGATTAGTTTTGGGTTTTGTACGTTACCTCTTCAGCTGCGTTGTCCGGGTAGGAAAGTCTGTAGTAATGCAATGTCCACACAGATGTAAAACCTAAAACAGTTAGGCTTTATTTTTCATATGCGGTAAACGTTGAGAAGTAGAAGGTATAGAAGAGTAGGGGAAGGTTCAGGCACTCGCCACCAAAAGTTGACAAAGGTAGAAGTTCAAAGTCACTCACCACTCTCAATGTTAGAGTGGATATAGGTCACCCGGATAGTCCCCTCTCACATGGCCTAGCAGCCGGGATGACACATGGATCAGCAAGAGGGCAGTCTCTGCCACAGACTGCCCAAGATGAATTGGGTCTTTGCCACAGACCTGTTTTAAGTGTACAAAGTCTCTGCCACAGACCTGTGTTAAAGTAATCAAATGGATAGTCCAGGAACCCTCTGCCACAGGATTTCAAAGTCCCAAACTTCCAGCCGTACAGTTTTAAGAACCTTTAAGCCGATCCGGCGAACTGTAGGGCTTGTAGCATAATGGATCCCTCCTTACTGAAGTTGCCAGGCCTCTCCCAAGACAGCAGTATTGTGCCGGTCTCCTCTGGGGCAGATCCTCCCCTGGACTTCTTCACTAAGATTTTTCCTCCCCATTTGAAGGGGAGGCTTGGGATCCCTTCTCTGGATATAGACCCCAGCCAGATTAGCTGGGCCTACTAAGTAGCGATGCAGCCTTGGGCCGACGTGGCCCTGAGACCAGGACCATACACACACCTCGCGCCCAGAGGGCTGCGGGGCGGGCGCGAACCAACCACAATCAATGGCGTCTGCCCCTTAAGTATCCCCTCCCAGCAGGCACCGCGGGTTCACTACTCCCACTATACCACTGCCGAGAAGGGCCACTCAATGTACCATGATCTGCCCGTGTTCCAACAGGTGCCTGAGGTGGTAACGCCACCTACAGGCATAAAGGGAAATCACTACCAGGCAAACCATAACTGAGACAGAGGCGAATTTAAATGTAATTATCAGCCATCTGAGCCTAACTACTGGCTCAGACATCCCTCTAAATTTGAATAGCGTCCCAACCATTTGGAATGGGCGCTACACATAGAAACCAAAAAGGTACTCACTTAAAATCAAAAAAGTATAGAGCATGAACTGGAATCAGAAGCCCCACTGATCCAGATAGATCCTCCACTTTATCCAATCAAGATAAAAGCATACAGAATAGATCAGTCCACACTTATTCTTTATACTTTTACTTCCTTTCTTCTAATATTCTTAAATTATTTTCCAACCAAAAAACCGCCATCGGTAATGCTCCCTGGAATTCATTGCAGCAATACTGACATTGCTATTCCTGTATAGGATTAGCTGTATAGGAGTAAACTGTTTCTCTGTTTTCAACGTGCTATCATCCACTGTCCATTAAACATAACAGCACACTGTGTATAAAGCTTTCATTGTACGAATGTGACAAAATGTTGCCATTCTTACTTGTCTACATACAGTCACCAACATGTTGGCCGGCGCAGTTAGCCTGCCCACCACTAGATGGCTCTGTTCCCATTATCAAAACATGTACAATAACTCCAAAACAATGTGTTTTACTTCCCCTTCAAATTACATGCAATGTTCTGTCTCAACTACAAAGCGATAAAGTTCATCTCCAGGTTTAAGTAGGCCTTACTCAAGCTGGTTTGATATTCATCCCTTGCATCGATACAGGCAGTTTAACTCAATGAATAAACTCACAGTTAGGACGACAGACGATGAATCCTTTCAAATGTTCCGTTTAATGATGGATATTCATAGGTAGAAAAACGTTGCAGCTGTAAGCCACATGTAAGATGTTTAGCATTGAAGAAATACAGGAGTAATGAGAGAGAATCAGGAAGTGGAGGAGATATATAAAGAACTACGGTGAGAGAGAGAGTTCAGCTAGAAAGAAGGGGACAGATCTTAAAGACACAGAGCAAGAATAATCACATAGTGTAACACAACACTCCCCGTCTGAAATCTTTAGATTTCATAACCTTAAACTAATATATACATTTTCAATAAGTCCAATACTGATAAATGTCCTGGAACCTGTGATGAAAAACATGCAACAAGCAAATAACAAACGTAAGTTCAACAGGATGAAGAACATAAAGTCACAGTATGATGTCTTCAAAGAATTTCAAAGTTCTGAGTAGAACCTGTAGATGGCAGCAATGTACTCCCCGCCGTGCCAACAGCATGGCTAGTCCTTGCACAAGTCACTCACCTGGCAAAAGGAGTACTAACTCTGTGATTGGTTGACTAAAAGTTTGTGTCGATCCTCCCTTGGTTACCTTGACTTCTACCTTCCGGACTTTGTTATCGTCGCTGGGCATAACTTTAGTAATAAGACCCATAGGCCACTCACTCAGACAAACTTCCTTGTCTTTTAGAAGGATGAGGTCTCCAACCTTAAGATTCGGCCTAGATGCTTGCCATTTGTTACGACCTTGAAGGTGGTGAAGATACTTTTTCTTCCAGCGATGCCAGAACACATTGGCTAGATGCTGCACCTGCTTCCATTGATGCTCGTAACGGTGTGACCGCAGCTTCTGTTTTGTACTTACAGAAGTGTGGAGTGAGGTGTTCACAGTTCTTATTTCCTTATCATCTTCAGGGTTTACTAGCCCATAGGGAGTAAGTAAGAGTCCTCATGCAGAAACCTTGGAGGTGACAGCCATAAGCTGTCCTGAAGAGCGGCAGGTGACACGGCTCTGTCAGTCAGCTGGGTTGAGTTCAGTGGGAACGTGATGCTATTGACTTGGTAGAGAGAATCTCTTGATACGTTCAAGTTCCTGGCTGTTGGATATAATCTTGTGCAGTCTAAGGTTTGCTACAGACAGCATCTTCTTTGTTCTGGTGAGAAGATCAATTGCTTCTTTAGCAGTTGGAAAGGACTTAAGTGCGTCGTCAATGTAGAAGTTTCTTTCAACAAATTGACGGGCATCGGATCGATATTTAACTTCTCCAGTCTGAGCTGTTCTCCTTAGCCCATAAGTTGCCACTGCTGGGGAAGGACTGTTACCGAAGACATGTACCTTCATGCTATAATCTATAATTTCCTTGTTGAGGTTATTGTCCTTGTGCCATAGAAACCTGAGGTAGTTTCTGTTGTCTTCTCTGACGATGAAGCAGTGAAACATCTGTTGAATGTCAGCCATTACTGCTACAGGCTCTTGTCTGAAACGAATCAAGACTCCTATTAGACTGTTGTTCAAGTTGGGTCCCGTAAGGAGCATGTTGTTAAGAGAAACACCTTCGTGCTGAGCACTGGAATCAAAGACAACTCTGATTTGGTCTGATTTGCGTGGGTGATACACGCCAAAGGATGGAAGGTACCAGCATTCTTCTCCCTCCCTTAGTGGGGGAGCAGGCTCTGCATGATCTCTGTCAAATATATTTTGCATAAAGTCCACAAAGTGCTTTTGCATCTCTGGTTTCCTGCTTAAGTTTCACTTTAAGGAGGAGAATCTACTGATGGCCTGCTCTAAGTTGTTGGGCAATCTCTCTCTTGGGAGACGAAAGGGTAGGGGTGCTACCCAGTTATTGGAGTCATCTTGAAAGAACTCATTGTCCATTACCTTGATGAACTCTTTGTCTTCCATTGAAGGAGCCAGTATGTCATCTTCACTGGTTGCATTAAACACTGTAGAGCCGAAGTCACCATCATGGCAGGAGAAAGGGCTTGTGTCACCTGAGATACCATTTTGCCATTCGTGGCTGGCTATCTTCTCTTTCACCCAGTAGTGATGTGGGCATGGCTCAAAGTAAGTGTTTCGGCCATTTGGCAGAACATTTGTCTTGAATGACGAAATGTTGGTAGGTCTTTTCATTTTGCCTATGCAGACATTGCCTATGATGACCCACCCTAGATCCGTGCGCTGGGCAAATGGGGCATCTGGGGGTCCACTGACTTGTCTGTGTACCTTGTGAACTCTTAGAATGTCTCTTCCTAACAGAAGAAGGATCTGAGCATCTTTGTCAAGCGGCGGTATCTCATTTGCTATTACCTTGAGGTGAGGGTGATGGAAAGCAGCAGCTGGAGTAGGGATTTCTTCCCTGTTAGCAGGTATCTGATTGCACTCAACAAGTGTAGGTAAGGGTAATTGCAAGTTACCTTTGAGATAAGATACCATGAGTCCATGAGCCCTTCTTCCAGAAACCTCTATAGTTCCACTACAGGTACCCAAGGTGTAAGGATGAGCTTCGCCTTTTATTTCAAATAGATTGAACAATTCCGATTTTGCAAGTGATCGATTGCTTTGATCGTCTAAGATAGCATATGCCTTTAGAGACTTTTCTGGTTGATCCTTGTGGTATATGTTCACCAAGCATATCGTAGCACAGGACTTACCACAGCGGTCTTCTCCACAAACTTCAGTGCAGGATGAAGAAATGATGGTAGAATTAGGCACTTGGTCTGTATTCTCCCCGCCATGCGTTAACCTGGGAGGAGTGTTGGCAGGTTGTGCAGAGCTTGGCTCAAGAGGATGGAGGGCTTGCACATGTTCTTCAGAGCCACACTCTATGCACTTGATGGACACATTACAGTCCCTTGCAAAATGTTCTGTAGAAGCACAGCACCTGAAACATACCCTAAATGTCTTTAAAAGCTCCTTGCGCTCTTCCAGAGGCTTTTTCCTAAAGCCGATACATTTATTGAGGGGGTGTGGCTTCTTGTGTATGGGACACTCTCTGTTAGGGTTTTCAATCTTCCTACTCTGTTTGTTCGTGGCCAGAACTGTGGTAGGAGTGGGAAGGATGTCAGTCTTTTTCACGGACACTGGGCCTCTATGGTTTCTATAGTTGCCCTGAAGACTGGTACTCTTAGGAAAGGGTGAGAAGAGGCTGTACTCACCGTAGGAAAAATTTGGATCGTTCTTGGTCTCTGAAATTTTTCTGATGAATTCACAGAAGAAAGAAAATGGAGGGAAGGAAACCTTGTTCTCTCTTTTGTATGATGACCCTAGTGCAGTCCATTTCTCTTGCAAACCATACGGGAGCTTTTTTCTGCATATGCCACCTGCACTTTGCTGGCTTCCACTTCAGCGCAGGCATTAATAAGTCGCTCACTGAGTGTTGAGTATCTTGAACTATGGGATCTTGACTAGTTTTTAGAACGTCTGGTGGAAACAGATCTGTGAGATGCAGTGTCCTGTAACAGCTTTATTTTTGCTTCTGCCTTTAATCTGGTTTGCTGGATAAAACTGTCTCTTTCAATATTGAGAGCATTGACGCGCTTTAATTGCATCATCGCATTTTCTGACTTCATGTTTTGCAAGACATTAGTGAATTTAATGCTGGTAAGCTGATAAAGCTCATATGAGGCAGAAAGTTGTTTAATGGCGCCCTCTAGTGTCAGTAGTTCACGTTCAACAGACACTGTATTGGCTTCAGCAAGGATTTTCTCCCAGACTAATTCCAAGCTATTTGACAATTCAGTCCTTGAAGCTTCATAATTCTCCATTACTTTCCAAGTGGGTTTGACTGAGCGTTTGGGTAACTCAGTTTCTTCAGGAACTTGTGAGGAAGGAGATGTGAGTTCACATGCAGAAGCTTGGTCACTCATGATAGCAGACTGACTGTGAAAGCAGGCAGGATCTGTGTGCTGAAATATGACACTGTGCAGATTGTCTCAGGCTATAAGGCTGCCATGTGCTGCTCTGTCCCTTCTGTCTTGCTATGAGGGCAGTAAATCTTGTCTGTTTCAGTACTGACATGCAGAAATCTTGTAATTAGGCTGTGAAACTCTGTTTTTCTACTGTTCTGTCTCAACTACAAAGCGATAAAGTTCATCTCCAGGTTTAAGTAGGCCTTACTCAAGCTGGTTTGATATTCATCCCTTGCATCGATACAGGCAGTTTAACTCAATGAATAAACTCACAGTTAGGACGACAGACGATGAATCCTTTCGAATGTTCCGTTTAATGATGGATATTCATAGGTAGAAAAACGTTGCAGTTGTAAGCCACATGTAAGATGTTTACACAGAGCAAGAATAATCACATAGTGTAACACAACATGCAACGAATGCAATCATAATAAATGTGATCAAAATAAAAAACTCAGGTGTCCAAACAAATAACCAAATCTGTGATTCTAACAATATATACATACAGTATGTAGCACTACCCCTGTAGGACATAGCTCCCAACTGTCCTGACTGGCAGCGCATGTATTAAGCTATAGGTCTGATCATCCACTGCTTTTTTCTTTTTCGTACATCACGGGACACAGAGCGACTTAGTCATTACTAATGGGTTATATAGATTACCTTCAGGTGCTGGCACTGGCCACTTCCAAACCGGAAGTACCCTCCCCTATATAAGCCCCTCCCATCCGGGAGCACCTCAGTTTTTTGCCAGTGTCTAAGGTGTTGGCCAAAGAGTAACATGTGTTTCCACTGGGCTTGCGTACAGGTTCTTTTGGGCCTTAGTAAGCTGTTCCGGATCCCACCAAAAAAGCTTCATAGCTAAGCGCTCGGTACCCGGGCCTTGCAGCGGAAGAGCAAGGTTTTGCCTGTAATGCCTCTCTTAGGAGGGCTGGACCCTGGGATCCAGAGCTCTGGTCATACCCACGACCAAGATGTTGTCTGTGCAGGGTGCTATACAGGTCCAGGGGAGTGGAATCCTTGGGAACCCGGTCCCTGAAGGTTTAATTACAATGCCTGCCGTGATAGGTGAAGTTTGGGCTTCTGTGGACCAAACAGAGTCCTGCGGCTGGGATCAGGTAAGTGGGGGCCCCCAGGAACTTGGTTCTATTGGGGGACCCCCAAGCCTAATTTGTCTTTCTGTCTGTTACCTAACGGTATTCCCGCTAATATCTGTGTATGCCTGTAACTACTGAAAATGTAAAATTTTAATAGTAGTCAAGAAAAAAATAAAAAAGGACCGCGGTACCTGTGTTAAACCACTAGAGGCCGCTGTGGTCCATTTTTCTTGTCATGTGGATCTTTGGTTTTCTCAAGTCAAAAGATCCAGGCAGTTGGTAAGTTTCTCTGTGGGAATCCACTTCCTCTGCCCTGTTGCTGCGCTCATCCACCGCACAGGCCCTCCGGCAAAAAGGGCCCTGGCTCCTAGTCCCTGTTTGGATTCGAAAAGGGCGCCAATGGCGCACGGGCGCGCGCGCGGGCGCGTGCACGCGCCTCCTATGAAAAAAAAGGGGCGGGGCGGGTGGATGACGCTCGATGCGCGCCACGGCGCTTCTGCGCATGTGCAGGCGTCCCAGCTTGTATAAAGACACAGTACAAGTGTCAGCTGGATGCAAACAGAGCTAGCAACAAACAGTGGCACACAGAGGCGGTTGATGCAGGCATCCCCATAGAAAGGCACTTTAGTGGACACCAGCTGGTATATAGCAGCAACTTTGTTAGACTATTACCAGCAAAATTGGTGTATGACGACGGGAATACCTCAGCTTTGTGCTTAAAGGATATGTCGTCCAGACGCTCCGGAAATAGATCTTCCAGGAAGCCAAAGGGGTCTCCATCGGGCTCTGAGGATATTGGGCATGCTTGTACTGCACCAATCTCCCCTGAGAATTCAGAGGTCAGTAGCCGTAGAAACCCCGCAGGAGTGCCTGGTGCTGCGGCTGTCCCCAGTCCACCTGCTCCTGTATATATAACAGAGGAGGTTTTATCCTCAACTCTGGGAGGATTGGAAGAGAGATTAACAGCATTGATCGCTGCTTCCCTGTCACAGGGAAAGCGCGTCCGATCTCCGTCTCCTCCTTCAGAGTGCCTGTTAGTGGAGGAACAGCCCCACACAGGGATCGACCTACCTGAAGGGGATCAGGATGAGGTTGATTCAGTTATGGAGGAATCAACAGTGGAAGAACCTTTCTCAGCATCTCAGGCTGAAAGATTATGGGTTCAGTCTCTGACTAACATGGTCCGATCAGCATTTAAAATGCCTCTGGCGGAACCACCATCCACTACGGTTTCCTCGCTGGGGTCGCTAAAAGCTCCTCAGGCTGTCTGTTCCTTCCCAATTCACCCTTTATTAGAAGGGCTTATTTACCAGGATTGGGAGCATCCTGATAAAATATTTGCTCCCCCCAAGAGATTTCCGGTGATCTATCCCATGGAGGATAAGTTCATAAAAAAATGGAGGGTCCCTACAGTGGACGCAGCCATCTCTTCTGTGAACAAATCACTGACATGTCCAGTAGATAATGTTCCAATGTTCAAAGACCCAATAGATAAAAAATTGGAGTCTTTACTAAAATCTGCTTTCTCTACAGCAAGCATGGTGACACAACCTGCGGTAGCAGCGATTGGAGTCTGCCAAGCAGTGAAAGATCAGTTGAAACAAGTCTTAAGGGACTTACCAGATCAGCAGGCTCTTGCCCTAGCTGACCTGCCTAGAGCCTTGTGTTTTGCGGTGGACGCCATAAAGGATACAATCCAACAGGCCTCCCGCTTTACGCTGTCATAGTACATATGCGTAGGCTTCTGTGGCTCAAAAACTGGTCTGCTGAAGCTCCCTGTAAGAAACTGCTGGTTAGCTTCCCATTTCATGGAGAACGCTTATTTGGAGAAGATCTGGACAAATATATCCAGAAAATTTCTGCCGGTAAAAGTTCACTCTTACCGGTTAAGAACAAGAGTAGAAGTCCTTCTTTTAAGAGGCCTACTTCTCCAGTCCCGGGCACATCGGCTGTGAAGCAGTTCCGACGGCCTCCGCGGTCAAATTCAGGGGGCAGAAATCAGGGACAATCACAGGGTAACAAGAAGCCCTGGATCAAGAGAGGTACAAAACCTCCCCCCAAGTCATGAAGCGTTGCCCCCACTCAATCGGGTGGGGGGAAGGCTTCAGTTGTTCACAGAGACCTGGCGGGACACCATCAGAGACAGATGGGTGCTCTCCGCAGTAAGTCTGGGATACAAGCTGGAGTTAAAAGGCACTCCTCCTGCCCAATTTATGAGGTCAAACGTGCCAAGAGATCCCCAGAAGAGAGGATCCCTCCTTCTGGCACTAGAACAACTATTGCTCCAAGGTGTAATCATGAAGGTTCCCCTGGAAGAAAGCGGATTCGGGTTTTACTCGAACCTTTTCACAGTCCCCAAACCAAATGGGGACGTGAGGCCCATATTAAATCTAAAAGGGCTAAACAAGTTCCTAAATATCAGGACTTTTCGAATGGAGTCGATCCGATCGGTGGCCACCGCCCTACAAGGGCAGGAATGGTTAGCCTCGATCGACATAAGGGATGCTTATCTGCATATTCCCATCTTTCCGGCCCACCAGAAATTTCTACGCTTTGCAGTAGAAGGGCGCCATTTTCAGTTCAGAGCCTTACCTTTCGGTCTGGCCACAGCACCACGAGTGTTCACAAAAATTCTGGCCCCATTATTGGCCAATCTAAGAACACAAGGTGTAACGATAATGGCATATCTAGACGACCTGCTACTAATAGACCACTCAGTGGAAAAGCTGGAAGTAGCTATTCACAAGACAATAAAGTATCTGGAATATCACGGTTGGATTATCAACCGGGACAAGTCAGCTCTAAGACCAGTCAAAAGTCTGGAATACTTAGGGCTAAGGCTGGATTCAAATCAGAGAAAGATTTTCTTACCTCCAGAGAAGGTGTCGTCTTTAAAAGATTTGACCCACTTAGTGGGTACAAAAAGAAAACCATCCATACGCCTCTGCATGAGGCTGCTGGGAAAAATGGTGGCTTCATTCGAAGCGGTACCCTACGGTCAATTCCATTCAAGGAATTTGCAAAGGGCCATACTGTCAGCCTGGAACAAAAAAGTTCAGGCTTTAGACTTACCAATGTCCCTGTCCCCTTCCGTTCGCAAGAGCCTCCATTGGTGGTTGGTGCCCCAGAATCTGGAAAAAGGGAAACCCTTCAGTCCGGTTTCTTGGAAGGTCGCCACTACAGATGCCAGCCTCATAGGCTGGGGGGCAGTACTGGAGCAATGGTCTCTCCAGGGCAAGTGGTCAGAAGCAGAAAAGGCCCTGCCCATCAATCCCTTAGAGATACGAGCAGCCCGGTATGCCCTAGTAGCATGGACATCCAAACTCCAAGGGTCCCCTGTCAGAATTCAATCAGACAATGCCACAGTAGTGGCATATATCAATCACCAGGGTGGCACCAGGAGTCGTGCAGCCCAGAGGGAAGCAAATTGCATCCTGGAGTGGGCAGAAAAATATGTCCCAGCCATATCCGCGGTTTTCATCCCAGGAGTGGAAAATTGGAGAGCGGACTTTTTAAGTCGCCAACAATTATGCCCGGGGGAATCGTCTCTTCACCCCGAGGTTTTCCAGGCAATATGCCAGCGGTGGGGAACACCGGATGTAGATCTGCTAGCATCCAGATTCAACGCAAAGGTGGACAGATTTGTGTCTCGCACAAGGGATCCTCTAGCTTGCGGCTCGGATGCCCTAGTGTTCCCTTGGGATCAGTTCAAGCTGATATATGCATTCCCACCGCCACAATTCTTACCGCGATTACTCCGCAGAATCAGGGTAGAAAAGAAACCAGTGATTCTGGTGGCTCCAGCGTGGCCCCGAAGGGCATGGTACGCGGAGATTGTAAAAATGTCAGTGAGGAGTCCTTGGACCCTCCCACATCGTCCGGACCTGCTGTCGCAGGGACCGATATACCACCCTTCCTTACCAGCCCTAGGTTTGACGGCCTGGCTATTGAAGCCCACATTCTGAAAAAGAGAGGGCTCTCTAATTCTGTGATATCTACCATGATCAATGCCAGGAAGCCGGTATCCAGGCAGATCTATTATAGGATCTGGAAAGCGTACATTACGTGGTGTGAGGCCAAGAAATGGCATCCACGTAAGTACGTGATAGGGAGGATTTTGGACATCCTACAGTGGGCTGTAGATAGGAAGCTGGCCTTGAGTACTATCAAGGGTCAGATTTCGGCCTTGTCAATATTTTTTCAAAGGCCCTTGGCTTCGCATTCACTAGTCAAAGCTTTCATACAAGGAGTGATGCGTATTAGCCCTCCGGTTAGTATTCCCATATGTCCTTGGGACTTAAACCTGGTTCTGTCGGTTCTACAGAAACAACCGTTTGAACCATTGCAACACATTTCCTTGGTTCTTCTCACCAGGAAATTGATTTTCTTAGTAGCCGTTTGTTCGGCTAAAAGAGTATCGGAATTAGCCGCCTTGTCCTGTAAGGAGCCATATCTGGTTGTCCATAAGGACAGAGTAGTATTACGTCCTCATCCAGCCTTTCTTCCCAAGGTGGTATCGAGGTTTCATTTGAACCAAGATGTGGTTCTTCCTTCTTTTTTCCCCAAACCTAGCTCGGTAGAGGAAAAGTTATTACATTCTTTGGATGTAGTAAGAGCAGTTAAAGCTTATCTAAAAGCCACTGCTCAGATTCGCAGAACGGATACTTTGTTTATTCTGCCGGAAGGCCCTAAAAAGGGTCAGGCAGCATCAAAATCTACTTTAGCCAAGTGGATTTGACAGGTCATAATACAAGCCTATGGCTTGAGAAAGAGACCGCCTCCGTTCAAAGTTAGGGCGCACTCCACAAGAGCAGTTGGAACTTCATGGGCAGTGCATCACCAGGCCTCCCTGGCTCAAGTATGTAAGGCCGCAACATGGTCTTCGGTACACACGTTTACTAGATTCTACCAGGTAGACGTTAGAAGTCAGGAGGATGTCGCCTTTGGGCGCAGTGTGTTGCAGGCCGCAAAAGATCCTCATGCCTGATGGCGCCCAGCTTATGTATCCCTCCCCTCATTTGGCATTGCTTTGGGACGTCTCATTAGTAATGACTAAGTCGCTCTGTGTCCCGTGATGTACGAAAAAGAAAAAGGGATTTTTATAACAGCTTACCTGTAAAATCCTTTTCTTGGAGTACATCACGGGACACAGAGCTCCCGCCCCTCTTTTTGGGACACTTATTGCTTGGCTACAAAACTGAGGTGCTCCCGGATGGGAGGGGCTTATATAGGGGAGGGTACTTCCGGTTTGGAAGTGGCCAGTGCCAGCACCTGAAGGTAATCTATATAACCCATTAGTAATGACTAAGACGCTCTGTGTCCCGTGATGTACTCCAAGAAAAGGATTTTACAGGTAAGCTGTTATAAAAATCCCTTTATGCTTGGACTTTTGAAATGCTCTGGGATTTCATTCTTCCATTCTACTAGTGCGTGGGTCAGCGAAGAATTCGACCTGACATCCATCACCCATGCTTTCTGGTGTGGGGACAGCGACATTACTAACTGTTTTACCGCTACTTCTTGCCAGATCCCCGGGAGTTCAATAACTACTGCCGCGGCTGAATCGGTGCCAGCCACCGTGCACCACTGTTCCACTTCCAATGGGTCCATGCCGGTACTTTTGGCGCGTTGCTTGCTGTATCAGGATCCCGGACCCGAGAGCCCCCACGTGTAGCGCTACCCCCAGTTAAGAGAGCCGCTGGGTTTTGTTTCGGGCCCTGTATACAGCACTCAACCCACACTGGCACAGTTAGTCTAGGGAATGTTACTTCGCAACGGTCTATACCTGATTATACACAATCTGGCAGTATTGATAGATAACTACTATCTGCAAGGATAACACTGATACCAAGGTGATAAAATATAACTGGATTTACTTTGGTATAAAGGTTCAAGGTTAAACACATCACATAGCATACATGCAGAGCCCTACAGCGATAAACATATTCATCAGTGATAGTGCAGATTGATCACCCGCCACGTGCAACTATCTTCTTTCCTTATGCGCAATATGGCGCAGCAAACAAAGTTTTAACCCCCTCCCCTGGTCAGGCCTGACTCAGATCAAACTCAGTCCCTTATGAGAACAATTCTTTGCATGCAACTTGAACAGTGGTGCACTTTCAGGAAACAATATTTGTAATCCAATGGTAGTAAATAAACAAGATGGGCCAAGGCAGTCACTAGGCCCAACAAAGTAAAGGTTAATGAAGTGAGCAAGTGCTCGCTCACCACTCCGGACGCGATCCCATTCCGGGCTTCCACCACTGTGTATCCGCACACAGTGTCTCCAATGGCCGGGTCTCCGGTCCAGCTGATGTCAGCAAACTCGAGCAGGAACAGGTGCCACCCAGGCTCTGCAGTGGGGTGGAAGGCTCTTTGGTAGGTATGCAAGGCCCAGGCTTCAGGCCTTACACAGCAGCGGATCCACACAGGGAGTCCTATTGCTTGCAGCGCAGTGTCCAAAGAGGCAGAGCTTCGACTCGCCCCCTCCTCTTATAGCCCCGGTGGCCCAATGCACCCTGGGTGCCGAACGGGGTTCTGGGTAACGTAGTCCAGGGGCCTTAAAGGAGACCCCGCTACATATATATGTGTAGCGGTCTCACCCGCTCTCTCCCTTCTTCTTTTCAGCTGGTTTACTCGTCTAGGGGAACCAAGGGGGGGAGGAGTGAGATGCTGCCACCAGCTCGCCCCTCTTAGGCGTGTAGAGGTTTGAGCTATGATCTTTACCTTCGGGTCTGTGTCCCTGTCCAGAGATTCCACTTCAAAAATGACCAGAAGATAGGTGAATGTAGAACACTTTGCTCCCAGAAAAGTAAGCCCACACCAGGTGACAGTACAACATCTATATTTATTTCTGCAGAGATAAATATGCCTCTTTGCAAGCAGACAGGTTGATACAATCACAACTTGGCGGGGTGAGGGTTCAGGCACAATCCTTTCGGATCAGATAAGTTGCTAGGAACCCACAACAACTTTTGGCGCACGGTCGCTGATACCGACGTGAGGTTGGTCCCTGCCACAGACCGGGTAAACGATGAGGTCTCTGCCACAGACCTTAGGATAGGCCTCTGCCACCGACCTGATGTAACTGGGTCTCTGCAAAGACCATAGAACATGAACTACCTTCTAATGGCGACCCCTGTTAGGGAGATGATCCATCCTGGACGGTCCCCAGAGGCCTGCACTGTCACCAGCCAATGCTGCGCTGGATCTTCAAGCCAGGTCACCTCCCTGGTTCTCCTCGCCCGAGACTCGGGTCCCCTCACTTGGTGGGCCCCCTAGGCATCTTCTCCCATGCGGGACCCAGTCGAAGGTACTGGGCTCCAGGTCTTTGCTAGTACCTCACCCCAGGCCTAAGGTGCCTGGGATGGAACTCGAACTCCCTCGCACCCAGGCCGAGGGCACCTGGGCGCGGACGACAGAACAGCAGCCCCCAGGCTGAAGGTGCCTGGGGCTCGGACCTCGTTAGCAAGATGTCCGCCCCCTTTATACCCTCCCCCAGCAGGCACAGCGGGTTCCCCGCCCCGCCGTACTACTGCCACGAGAGGACACAAAGGGCACGGCCCTACAATGATGGTTCAACCCCAGCCCAAGGTGACAGCGCCACCCAGGGGCCGCAGGGAACTGAGCACCATTATATCCTCCACGAATCAAATTGGCCATAGATCCCTAACAATTAGTGTATCTGGGTCATACTACCACCCAGACACTCCCCCTAAATGTTAACCCCCGCTACACATATATAAATAAAAGCAAATTCCAGTTAAAAGTGCTAAAAGTGGTCAATCATCAAGGGGGAGGGGGACTCTGTTGACCAGAGAACACCTTCCGCAGAAAAAATACACTAAGGTAAGGGGGGTGGGTTTACTAATATAGGGGGAAACCTTTATATTAGAACCCCCCCTTACATTGTTGTATTCACTCCCCCCTCCCTTACATCAGTGACCCCTCCTCGGACTGGCCTTGTGGCGCTGTCACTGACTTCCTCTCAGGTGCACTGTGGATCAGTCAGTCAGCTCCAGCTCTGGTTTTATCCTATAGTCTCCTCTCCACAGTCAACACATGTCTGACTTCTCCCATGACTCTCTTGACTCCTCTCCAGACTCCCTCAGAGACTGCGGACATGTGTAGCGGGGTGGTAAATTTAGAGGAAGTGTTTGGATGGTAATTGTGCCCAAACACCCTAATTGTTAGAGCTGTTGCAACCATTTTGTCCACAGGGAGAGTGTTGGTGTGCAGTTCCCTGTAGCCTACAGGTGGCACTGCCATAGTAGGCTAGGGTTAAACCACCGACACAGTGCTGTGCCTTGTATGACCCCTCTCAGCAGCCGTACAGTGGGGCGGGGAACCTGCTGTGCATGATGGGAGAGGATATAAAAGGGGCAGACGCCTCCTGTTAGGGGTTGGTTGGTCCACGCCCAGGCACCTTCAGCCTGGGGGTGAGGGAGGTCCGTGCCCAGGTGCCCTTGGCCTGGGTGCGCTGTGTTCCTGTTCCGTCTTGGGCACCTTTGGCCTGAGGCGAGGTACTATCCTGCTGTCCCTGCCCGCTCGGGGAAATGGAGTTCCCAGGGTTGCAGTAAAGGCCTGGAGCCCAGCACCTTCGGCTGGGGTCCACCAGGGATCGAGGAGTCTCTGGCTGCCGCCTCGTGTAGGGGACCCATGTCCCAGGGAAGGAGGACCAGTCTGAAGGACCGATGCAGAGTCACGGTGAAGGAAAGGTCTGTTGACTCCCTGGGAGGGATGTCTTCTCCCTAATAGGGGCCTAGTCCTAAAGAAGGAGACCAAGTCCACCAGGTCCGTAATAGGGGCCTTATTCACCAGGTCTGTGGCAGAGATCAATTCCACCAGGTCAGTGGCAGTGGCCTTATTCACCAGGTCAGTGGCAGAGACCAACTTCACGGTCTGTGGCAGAGACTGTGCGCCTAGTATACTGCTTGAGAATCTGAGTAGTAAAGATTGAGTTACGTTTGTGCCTGGACCTCCTCCACACCTTAGGCTGTCCTGTTTCCTTGCTCCAACCTTTTTCCTATCCAAAAGACTGTTTATTGCAAAGTGAAAATAAATACTGAGTTGGAGTTTCAGCTGGTGTGGACATTCACGTTACTGGGGAAGTCAAGGACTTGTCTCTACTCACGGTAGAGGTGAGAATCACTCTCTGGAGGATTTTGGCCCTGGCTGTAGACAAGACCCAACAACACCGCTCAACCTTTTTACACAAGAGGGTACGGGCTGGTAGTGCGGTGTGCCTTTCTCCCCCTGCGAGGAGCCAAGTTAAATGCAGGCTGGGAGAAAGGTAAGTGCGCTACACATGGGGGCTCGAGTCCAGGATTTGTCTGCGGCTGGAAAGTGTTGAAACCCCCCCGTAGTTTGAATTTTATTCCCCAGTGAAGTTCCGTGGAGGTCGGCCATATTGAGAACTGCGCCACGAGGAGAACCCTAACTGCGTAGTTCGTGGGCGTGCCTACAGAGAAAGCCCGCGAACAGTGCAGAAGATGGGAGGAGTCTGGCCATGTGAGGAGTTGCACCTGGGGACTTTGGCATGAAAAGGACAGTGCGTAATGGAACAGCAAGCGGGTAACATGGCGTCTTATGCCTCATGGACTCCGGCCACTACCACCATGAACGTGACCTCGTTTTCTGCTTCCGTGACCGATACAGGGATTCGGCTAAAGCCCCGGGGACGTTTTTCTCTCTACGTATACAGAGTAGTGATGAGCCGAACACCCCCGGATTCGGTTCGCACCAGAACCCGCGAACGGACCGAAAGTTCGCACGAACGTTAGAACCCTATTAAATACAATGGATGCGAACGTTCGAAATCTAAAGTGCTAATTATAACGACTATTATGCATGTTATTGTCCTAAAAAGGGTTTGGGAACCCGGGTTCTGCACCAGGGGACATGTATCAATGCAAAAAGAAGTTTTAAAAACGGCCGTTTTTCGGGAGCAGTCATTTTAATGATGCATAAAGTGAACAAAAAAAAAGTCAAATATTCCTTTAAATATCGTACCGTGTCTAAAGTATGCCTGTGAAGTGCCACGTGTTTCCCGTGTTTAGAACTGTCCCTGCACAAAATTACATTTCTAAAGGAAAAAAAGCCATTTAAAACTGCTTGCGGCTTTAATGTAATGTCTGGTCCCGGTAATATGGATGAAAATCTTTAAGAAAAATGGCATAGCTACCCCATCACACACCCCCCCCCCCCCCACCCCAGCCCATTACCAGCCCCTTTGGGTCTTGTATGGATATTAAGGGGAACCCCGCACACAAAATAAAAAAGGCCCTATATACTCTGAACAGCCGTATACAGGCGGTGCATACAAGACAGGGACTGTAGGTTTGTTCTTATGTAGAATCTGTTTGTAATTTTGAACAGGTACATTGTTTAAGTGTAGCTCCAGCCAAAAAATCTATTTTTAAGCTTTTTGGAAAACATAGGTAAGGGTTATCACCCCTGTAACATTTGTTTTGCTGTCTGTGCAATGTGCACCTGTTCAGAACAGTTCACCTCACTTTCTGTCCTAATGACAAATGTTTTTTGAAAATTTGGGGTTTTTATTGAAACAAGAATTGGTGATAAAGCATCAGTGGAGAGGAGACACTTTTTTTCCCAAAATAACTCTTACAGGAGAGAATTTGCCTTAAGAAGGGGAAGATTTCCTCTCACTTCCTGTTGTATCCCTCCGTTTGCAAGGAGGAGTCGTTTGTAAGTTGAATGTTTGAAAGTAGGGGCCTGCCGTATATACTCTGCTGAAATTTGCCCCTTACATGTTGGTGTTGCCACAACACTGTGAGCCCTCACAGTTACTCTTGGTGGGCGCATGAATGGGCCCTGCTGTGAATTATTAGATCAAGAATTGTAATTGCATGCCCCTGTTGAACAGGGGCTGAAAAATTGGGCCTTTGGTGGTGGTGGTGGTGGTGGTGTTGACACAACACTGTAAGGCCTCACAGTTACTCTTGGTGGGCGCAGGAATGGGCCCTGCTGTGAATTATTAGATCAAGAATTGTAATTACATGCCCCTGTTAAACAGGGGCAGAAAAATTGGGCCTTAGGCACTGGTGCCACAACACTGCAACCCCTCACAGATACTGTACTTGGAGCACAGCAATGAACCCTGTTGCAAAGTATTGCATCAAAAATTGTAATTACACGCCCCTGTTAAGCAGGGGCTGAAAAATTGGGCCTTAGGCACTGGTGCTGGTGCCACGACACTGCAACCTCTCCCAGATACTCTAGTTGGAGTGCAGGAATGAGCCCTGCTGCAAAGCATTGCATAAAAATTGTAATTACATGCCCCTGTTAAACAGGGGCTGAAAAATTGGGCCTTAGCCACTGGTGGCGGCACCCAGAAACAAAAATGTTCTTCCAAGCTATCATCATCAATCGGATCATTGAGGAGGAGGAGGAGGATAGTCAGTCAACATAACAGGACAGTCTCTCAGCATCAGCATCAGTCTTGAAGGGATGTGACATTTGAAAATAAATTAGTCTGTTATATCAGCTTCAGGTGTTTGGTAGCTGGTGGTGATCCAAGACTGGTTCATCTTTATGAAGGTCAGTCGATCAACCGAGTCGGTGGACAGGCGCACCCTGTGATCCGTGACAAATCCTCCAGCAGCACTGAATGTGCGTTCTGAAAGAACGCTGGATGCAGGACAAGCCAGTAGCTCAATTGCATACTGTGCAAGCTCTGGCCAGTGATCCATCCTCAAGACCCAGTAAGCCAGAGGATTTTTGGTGGGGAAGGTGTCCAAGTCTGACCTTGCCCCTAGGTATTCCTGCACCATGTATATCAGACGCTGGTGATGGTTGCTGGAACCGATCATACCTTGGGGCTGCGGACTAAAGAATTGTCTGAACGCATCGGTCAGACGACCACCTTCCCCACCGCTCCTTCTTTGACTGACCGAAGCCTCAGCAACTCGTTGTCCAGGACCAGGAGTTTGTAACCTCCCAGTCTCTGGGAACGCGTTGCACAGACCTTTCTGCAAGGCCTCCCGGAGTTGTCTCATCCTCTGCTCCCTCTGCGACGGTAAGATAAGGTCCGCAACCTTACCCTTGTACCGTGGATCAAGGAGAGTGGCCAGCCAGTAATGGTCCCTCTCCTTGATCCGAAGAATACGAGGATCCTTCCGCAGACTTTGCAGGATCAGGGAGGCCATGCAGCGTAGATTAGCTGAGGCATTCGGTCCGGAGTCCTCTGGGTCACTAAGGACGACATGATCCGCAGCCACCTCCTCCCAGCCACGTACAAGTCCACGGGTTTCTTGGGACTGTAAATCATCCCTAAAAGACTGCTGCTGATGATGCTGAGTGCCAGGCTCCACCTCCATGCTGACACAATCCTCCTCCTCCTCCTCCTCTTCCTGTGCGATGGGTGGGACAGAAGGAACACTGTCTGGGTAAAGGGGGCCTTGAGAGGCAAGGAAGTCCTCCTCTTCCTGCCTCTGTTCTGCCTCAAGTGCCCTGTCCATTATTCCACGCAGCGTATGCTCCAACAGGTGGACAAGAGGTACAGCGTCACTGATGCATGCACTGTCATTGCTCACCATCCTCGTGGCCTCCTCAAATGGTGCCAGGACAGTGCATGCATCCCTGATCATGCCCCACTGGCGTGGGGAAAAAAAAACGAGCTCCCCTGACTCTGTCCTGGTGCTGTAGTCGCACAGGTACTCATTGATGGCTCTCTGCTGCGTGTGCAGCCGCTGCAGCATGGCCAACGTTGAGTTCCACCTGGTGGGCATGTCACATATAAGGCGGTTCTTGGGCAGGTTCAACTCCTTTTGCAGCTCAGCCAGCCGAGCACTGGCATTATATGATCGGCGGAAATGCACACAGACTTTCCTGGCCTGCCTCAGGACATCCTATAAGCCCGGGTACCTGCCCAAGAACCGCTGCACCACCAGGTTAAGGACGTGAGCCACACAGGGCACATGGGTCAGTTGTCCCTGTCGGAGGGCAGAGAGGAGGTTGGTGCCATTGTCGCAAACCACCATTCCTGGCTTAAGCTGGCGTGGCGTCAACCACCTCTCGGCCTGTCCCTGCAGAGCTGACAGAACCTCTGCCCCAGTGTGGCTCCTGTCCCCCAAACACACCAGCGCAAGCACGGCATGGCATCTTTTTGCCTGTGTACTTGCGTAGCCCCTTGAACGCCTACGGAGCACCGCTGGTTCAGAGGACAAAGCACAGGAAGAGGCCATGGAGGAAGAAGCAGAGGAGGGGATGGAGGAGAGAGGTGTGTCACAAACAGTAGTAGCATTTTGGAGGCGTGGTGGCGGAACAACCTTCAACACTACTGCACCTTGTCCTGCATCCTTCCCAGCTGCCAAAAGAGTGACCCAATGGGCCGTGAAAGATAGGTAACGTCCCTGTCCATGCCTGCTGGACCATGAGTCAGCGGTAATATGCACCTTACCGCTGACCGCCCTGTCCAGCGAGGCATGGACATTGCCTTCCACATGCCGCTAGAGAGCCGGAATCGCCTTCCGTGAGAAAAAGTGGCGCTTGGGAACCTGCCACTGAGGAACCGCACATTGCACAAACTCACGGAAGGGGGCCGAGTCTACCAACTGAAAAGGCAGCAGTTGAAGTGCTAGCAATTTAGCCAAGCTAGCATTCAACCACTGGGCATGTGGATGGCTGGGAGTGAACTTCTTTCGACGGTCCAGCAGCTGGGGCAGGGAAATTTGCCTGATACAATCGGATGTCGGTGTACTGCTAGCAGAGTGCCCGCAAGTACTTGGCTGTGACACACCTAATTCTACACCTTCATTCCTCTCAGTGCAGGTTTTAGAGAGGACTAAAGGTATAGTTGGGTTGGAGATCCCAGCTGATGAGGAGCAAGGAGAGGTCCGCTTTGTTCTTTGGTGTGGGTCTTTAAGGTACGCTTGCCAACGAGCTGCATGGCAGGTCAACATATGTCTGGTCAAGCATGTGGTGCCCAAGCGGCTGATGTTTTGGCCACGCGAGATACGCTTGAGACATATGTTGCAAATAGCAGCGGTGCGATCTGATGCACTCGACTCAAAAAAGGCCCACACCAAAGAACTTTTGGAATAACGCGCAGAGGCAGCGCCCTGCACAGGCGGAGCTCTGCGGTGTGATTCAGCCGGTGTGCTGCCCTTAAAGGGGTTGTAAAGGTTCGTTTTTTATTTTCTAAATAGGTTCCTTTAAGCTAGTGCATTGTTGGTTCACTTACCTTTTCCTTAGATTTCCCTTCTAAATGATTTTTTTTCTTTGTTTTCTTTGTCTAAATTTCTCACTTCCTGTTTCCCCTTACTAAACTTCACACCATCATCCGAGTGGTGTGGAGTCAGCCAGAACAGCTTACTGAGGAGGAACAGGAAGTGAAAAATTCAGACAAAGGAAACAAAGAAAAAATTTTTTTAGAAGGGAAATCTAAGGAAAAGGTAAGTGAACCAACAATGCACTAGCTTAAAGAAACCTATTTAGAAAATAAAAAACTAACCTTTACAACCCCTTTAAGCTGGCCCCCGGAGGGCATCCTGCCTTGTTGAAGATGTGCCTCCTCCTCCTCCTCTCTCCTATCAGGCACCCATGTGGACTCAGTGACCTCATCATCCCCTCCCTCTTGATCACTGGAGCAAACCTGGCAGTATGCTGCAGCTGGTGGAACATGACTGCCAGATTGCTGTCCTTCTTGAGTATCCCCTCTCTCTGCGCTCACTAGACTTGTGCACAACGGAAAAATTTGTTTAGTTTCGGTTTGTTTCTTTTCGGTCCTGTTGATTCGTAATCGTTCGTAATTTTGCTAGACGGGATTTTTCGTGTTCGGACTAATTCGTATTTTCGCAAGCGTCATTTTTCGTTGAATCGGAATGATTCGTATTAATGTAAGCCTCATTTTTCGTTGATTTATAATTCGTACTTTTTTCGTACATTGTTTTTCGTTGATTCTGGACACAACTCCTACTTTCGTAACTTTTTTGGGGTTCGTTGATTCGTAATTTTCCGTGTCTCTCTCACAACGACGCTGCCTATTATGCCTAATGTGCTTCGAATGGATTTTGTACTTTTCTAAATACATAGTGGTTATTTGTAACGATTCGAAATCTCGTATTTTACTTTCGTTTTTTACATGCAGCTATAGCCTCCGCCCCTGTACACCATTTTGAGAGGGAGTTCAGCACGGTGAGGGAGAAGCAGAGAGCAGAGCAGAGTGTTATTGTGCTTAGAATGGATTCGAAATCTCGTATTTTACTTTCGTTTTTTTACATGCGGCTATAGCCTCCACCCCTGTACACCATTTTGAGAGGGAGTTCAGCACGGTGAGGGAGAAGCAGAGAGCAGAGCAGTGTTATTGTGCTTTGAATGGATTCGAAATCTCGTATTTTACTTTTGTTTTTTACAATCGGCTATAGCCTCCGCCCCATTACACCATTTTGAGAGGGAGTTCAGCACGGTGAGGGAGAAGCAGAGAGCAGAGCACAGTGTTATTGTGCTTTGAATGGATTCGTACATTCGTAACTTTTTTCATAACAAATTGTGCCGAAGACATTCTGGCATTCGCTATTTGCGATATAATTTATTTCGGATTCGGTTTTATTCGTAATTGCTTTGTTCGGAAATTCGAATGCTTCCGAATGCCTGAAAGTTGCTAAATTCGGACGAATTTCGATTCGTTCCGAAACGAATTGCACAAGCCTAGCGCTCACGCTACTGCCTTCCTCTAGCTGGGTATCATCATCAGAGCCTTCAAAACACTGGGCATCCTCCTGGAGCATGTACCCAATACTGTGCTCAAACAGTTCGGGGGACTCCTCAGGAGGGCATGGTGGGTCTAGGGAAGGAGTGACTGATGACATTGAAACGAGGGAAGAGGACGCGTTGGCAGCTGCTTTGTCAGTACCCTGAGCCTGGGTGAGAGAGGATGAGGAGGATGAGGAGGGCTTGGTCATCCATTCTACCAAGTCTTCGGCATGATGCGGCTCAACACGTCCAGCTGCTAAAAATAAGGACAAGCGTGTTCCATGGCCACGTGCTGATGACGATGCACCGCGTCCACGACCAGCACTGTTGCCCCTAGACACAGAGCCTGCTTGCCCTCTTTTATTGGCTCGTGACTGTCTGTCTCTCCTTGTTGGCCTTCCAGACATACTAATGGACTGCAGAGAGATGGGAAAACCAGCAATAAGGGGTAGCTTCAGGTGTATACTGTGCACGAGGCACCTAAACCCACTGTAACTGCTGCAGATGCCTGCCTGTGTTACACAACAGAACAACACCAGCAATAAGGGGTAGCTTCAGGTGTATACTGTGCAGGAGGCACACTACACCCACTGTAACTGCTGCAGATGCCTGTCTGTGTTACACAACAGGACAACACCAGCAATAAGGGGTAGCTTCAGGTGTATACTGTGCAGGAGGCACACTACACCCACTGTAACTGCTTGCAGATGCTTGTGTTACACAACAGAACAACACCAGCAATAAGGGGTAGCTTCAGGTGTATACTGTGCAGGAGGCACACTACACCGTAACTGCTTGCAGATGCCTGTTACACAACAGAACAACACCAGCAATAAGGGGTAGCTTCAGGTGTATACTGTGCAAGAGGCACCTACACCCACTGTAACTGCTGCAGATGCCTGCCTGTGTTACACAACAGAATAACACCAGCAATAAGGGGTAGCTTCAGGTGTATACTGTGCAGGAGGCACCTACACCCACTGTAACTGCTGCAGATGCCTGCCTGTGTTACACAACAGAACAACACCAGCAATGAGGGGTAGCTTCAGGTGTATACTGTGCAGGAGGCACCTACACCCACTGTAACTGCTGCAGATGCCTGTCTGTGTTACACAACAGAACAACACCAGCAATAAGGGGTAGCTTCAGGTGTATACTGTGCAGGAGGCACCTACACCTACTGTAACTGCTGCAAATGCCTGTCTGTGTTACACAACAGAACAACACCAGCAATAAGGGGTAGCTTCAGGTGTATACTGTGCAGGAGGCACCTACACCCACTGTAACTGCTGCATATATAGTTACATAGTTACATAGTTAGTCAGGTTGAAAAAAGACAAAGTCCATCCAGTTCAACCATAAAAAAATAACTAAAATAAAATAAAATAAAAATATCGTGCAATCCCATATACCCAATTCTATACCCACAGTTGATCCAGAGGAAGGCAAAAACCCCAGCAGAGCATGATCCAATTTGCTACAGCAGGGGAAAAAATTCCTTCCTGATCCCCCGAGAGGCAATCGGATTTACCCTGGATCAACTTTACCTAGAACTGTTAGTACTCAGTTATATTATGTACATTTAGGAAAGTATCCAGGCCTTTCTTAAAGCAATCTACTGAGCTGGCCAGAACCACCTCTGCAGGGAGTCTGTTCCACATTTTCACAGCTCTTACTGTGAAGAAACCTTTCCGCATTTGGAGATGAAATCTTTTTTCTTCTAGACGTAAAGAGTGCCCCCTTGTTCTCTGTGTTGACCGTAAAGTGAATTTTACACAACAGAACACCAACAATAAGGAGTAGCTTCAGGTGTATACTGTGCAGGAGGCACCTACACCCACTGTAACTGCTGCAGATGCCTGCCTGTGTTACACAACAGAACAACACCAGCAATGAGGGGTAGCTTCAGATGTTTACTACACCCACTGTAACTGCTGGTTATTCAGGAGGCACACTACACCCACTGTAACTGCTGCAGGTTAACAAGCAAAGATGACACTGACACTGTCCCTGCCTATCCTGCTCTCTCCCTGCACGCCAACACACTGTAACTGCGCTAGGTTTTGCAAATATGACACTGACACTGCGCCTGCCTATCCTGCTCAATCCCTGCACGCCAACACACTACGCAAGGCCGCCGCGCTGGCGGCTTTTTATAGTGTGGGGCGTGTACTAAACCCCCTGAGCTATAATTGCCCACAGGCATCCTGCCTGTGGCCAATTATGGCTCTCCTCGCTGCCGGAGCTGTGATTGGCCAAGCATGCGGGGTCACAGTGCATGCTTGGCCAATCATCAGCCAGCAATGCACTGCGATGGCGCAGTGCATTGTGGCCCGTTCGTGCCACTCGAATTTGGCGCGAACGGCCCACAAAGTTCTGGTTTCACCGAACAGGCGAAAAGCCAATGTTCGAGTCAAACATGCATTCGACTCGAACCGCAAGCTCATCCCTAGTTGCCAATAATGGCTCTAGTGAGAGGACGAAAAGAAGGGGTGAGAGCGGACATCCCTATCGGGTCCCATTGAGAAGTGTAAACCTATCTGAGAGGGTTCTGTTTACCCGCACCTGAGCCGAGGGTTTAGAATACAGAGCTCCTATCCATCTGAGCATGTTGGGCCCTAGGCCCATATGTCTCAATGTTGCTGACATAAATCCCCAGTCTAGTCTGTCAAAAGCCTTTTTGGCGTCTAATGACAGAAACAACGCTGGTATTTTAGTTTTTTGGGCTTTTTGTATCAGGAGTAAGGCCCCATGCACACGAGACGCCGGTGCAAACTCTGCTGAACACACGTTTTTAAAGGCTAAAACCGGCGTTTAAAAACGCCCGTTTTCCCGCGATTTTAGCGGCGTTTTACCGCGTTTTACCGCATTTGCGTCTATAGGCGTTTAGTTAAGAAACATCATAAGACCCTCCCTAAGCTCAAAAAACAGTATTATTTAACCATTTCAGCCATTTTGGGAGACCAGCAGCTGAGAGAGCAGAAGTGTACTTAAATTTAGCGTATCACTTGCCACATCACCTGCCACAAGCTGTGGATTGTCCACTTGCCACGTCACCTCATACGTCACCTGGACACGTCACCTGGCCACAAGTTGTGGAATGTTCACTTGCCACGTCACCTAGCCACGTCACCTGGCCACGTCACCTGCCACAAGTTGTGCATTGTCCACTTGCCATGTCACCTGCCACGTCACCTGGCCATGTCACCTGCCACAATTTGTGGATTTTCCACCTGCTACGTCACCTGCCACGTCACCTGGCCACGTCACCTGCCACAAGTTGTGGATTGTCCACCTGCCACGTCACCTGGCCACATCACCTGGCCACGTCACCTGCCACAATTTGTGGATTGTCCACCTGCCACATCACCTGCCACATCACCTGGCCACGTCACCTGCCACAAGTTGTGTATTGTCCACTTGCCATGTCACCTGCCACATCACCTGCCACATCACCTGGCCACGTCACCTGCCACAATTTGTGGATTGTCCACCTGCCACGTCAATTGGCCAAGTCACCTGCCACAAGTTGTGTATTGTCCACTTGCCACGTCACCTGCCACGTCACCTGCCACGTCACCTGGCCACGTCACCTGGCCACAATTTGTGGATTGTCCACCTGCCACGTCACCTGCCACGTCACCTGGCCACATCACCTGGCCACGTCACCTGCCATAAGTTGTGGATTGTCCACTTGCCACGTCACCTGGCCACGTCACATGCCACAATTTGTGGATTGTCCACCTGCCATGTCACCTGGCCATGTCACCTGCCACAACTTGTGGATTTTCCACTTGCCACATCACCTGCCACGTCACCTGGCCATGTCACCTGCCACAACTTGTGGATTTTCCACTTGCCACGTCACCTGCCACGTCACCTGCCACAATTTGTGGATTGTCCACCTGCCACGTCACCTGGCCATGTCACCTGCCACAACTTGTGGATTTTCCACTTGCCACGTCACCTGCCACGTCACCTGGCCATGTCACCTGCCACAACTTGTGGATTTTCCACTTGCCACGTCACATGCCACGTCACCTGCCACAAGCTGTGGATTGTCCACTTGCCACGTCACCTGCCACATCACCTGTCCACGTCACCTGCCACAAGTTGTGGATTGTCCACCTGCCACGTCACATGCCACAATTTGTGGATTGTCCACCTGCCACGTCACCTGGCCACATCACCTGGCCACGTCACCTGGCCACGTCACCTGCCACAAGTTGTGGATTGTTCACTTGCCACAACACCTGCCACATCACCTGGCCACGTCACATGCCACAATTTGTGGATTGTCCACCTGCCACGTCACCTGTTCACGTCACCTGCCACAAGTTGTGGATTGTCACCTGCCACGTCACCTGCCACAAGTTGTGGATTGTCCACTTGCCACGTCACCTGCCACATCACCTGGCCACGTCACCTGCCACAATTTGTGGATTGTCCACCTGCCACATCACCTGGTCACGTCAACTGCCAGGTCACCTGCCACAAGTTGTGGATTGTCCACCTGCCACGTCACCTGCCACGTCACCTGCCTTGTCACCTGCCACGTCACCTGGCCACATCACCTGCCACAATTTGTGGATTGTCCACCTGCCACGTCACCTGCCACGTCACCTGGCCACGTTACCTGCCACAAGTTGTGGATTGTCCACTTGCCACGTCACCTGGCCACATCACCTGCCAGGTCACCTGGCCACGTCACCTGCCACAATTTGTTGATTGTCCACTTGCCACGTTACCTGTCACAAGTTGTGGATTGTCCACTTGCCACGTCACCTGCCACAAGTTGTAGATTGTCTACAGTGCAATGCAAGCAATTACATTTTTTTTATATATTTTTTTTTAATGGTTTTTCATCATTTGCCATAATTTTTGAGATTTCTAATGTAAAAAAATAGGTCACCTTTAAAAACGCTTATAAACGCAAACGCGGCAAAACGCCGGTACCGCATTTAGCCGCGTTTAGCGTCTGAAACATGGAAAACGTTTGCGTCTGAACCCATTTTTTTGCTTCTGGAAAAACGAGGTTAAACGCAACTGCTTGTAAACGCCAAAAAACGAGAGTGTGTGCATGGACACATAGGATAACATTGAATGGGTTCAGGGGCAGTTGAAAAAAGCGTCCGACTGCCTCTGAACGCGCGTTTACCAGCAAATAACAGCATCTTGTGTGCATGGGGCCTATTGCTCTTAGTATATTTGTCTCTTGTTTCTCTTCCAGGTACAAACGCTGCTTGATCATTTTCTATCAGCCCTGTCATAAAAGGTTTTAATCTGTCAGCCAGTATTTTTGCATAGATCTTTATGTCAACATTGATCAAAGATATGGGCCTATAACTGGCACATAATGAAGGATCTTTTTCTTCCTTCACTATGATGCCGCGTACACACGATCATTTTTCCCGTCGGGAAATATAAAAATGTTTCCTTTGGATGAGAAAAACGATCATCTGCAGGCTTTTTGCAGTTTTTCCCGACGGGAAAAACGGCATTAATCACGACGAGAAAAATTAGAACATGCTCTAATTTTTCTCGTCGTGATTCCTGTCATTTTTTTCCGCTGCATTTTTCCCATAGGGAAACACTGCCGCGGAGCCTACACACGGTCGTTTTTCTCGTCAAGAGAAAAAATGACGGGAAAAACGGCCGTGTGTGGGGGAACAAGCCGTTTCCTTGTTTTCACCGCCGTGAATCACGATCGTGTGTACGCAGCATAAGAGTTATGTGGGCTCCTAATGCTTACTCTCGCATTACTCTCTCCTTATCAAATTCATATACTTCTGGAAATACGGTATCATGGTTTCCACATATCTCTTATAGTATAATGAAGTATACCCATCTGGACCGGGGCTCTTTCCCATTTTAATACTTTTAATTGTTTGAGATATTTCTTCCTTTGATATTTCCTTATCTAATTTGTTGATTTCCTCCTCTGCTATATCCGGGAACTTAACCCTTTCCAGGTATTGTTTCATTTTCCTTCTTTTACTTTGTATTGCTAATGGGCCTTGTTCTTTATTTACATTATATAAATATTTATAATATTCTTGAAAAATTTTAGTTATTTCTTTCGTCGAGTGCTTCAAATCTCCTTTCTTATCTTTCATTTTTAAAATAAAGTTCTGTGTGTTTCTGGGTTTAATTGTCCTTGCTAGTAATTTCCCCGGTTTATTCCCCATAGCATAAAATTTCTTATGCCGCGTACACACGACCATTTTTCTCGTCGGGAAAAATGAAATTTTTTCTCTTTGACGAGAAAAACGACCGTGTGTGGGCTTTTGGTCATTTTTCCCGACGAGAAAAACGGCATTAATCATGACGAGAAAAATTAGAACATGCTCTAATTTTTCTTGTCGTGATTCACGGCATTTTTTTCCGCGGCAGTTTTCCCATAGGGAAACACTGCCAGGGAGCCTACACACAGTCGTTTTTCTCGACCAAGAGAAAAAATGACGGGAAAAACGGCCGTGTGTAGGGGAACAAGCCGTTACTCATTTTTCCCGTTGACTTTCTCGATGGTGTTTTCACCGTCGGGAAAATCGATCGTGTGTACGCGGCATTACTCATATTATTAAATACCCATTTAGTTTCCTGTTCCATTAGATCCCTTAGTTTTTCTCTTTTCCCAGTTAATATTATCAAAATTTGTTCTTCCTGACTTCCTTTATGCTTCTGTTCCAGGTCCTGAATTTCTTCTAATAAGATTCGTTTCTGGACCTGTCTGATTTTTTTTCTCTTGGCCTTTTCTGCAATCATCCTTCCTCTCATAAACACTTTGTGTGTTTCCCATAAGATCGAATGGGAAACATTTTCTATGTCAATTTCTTTAAAGAAGAGGCATATATCCCTTTCCAGTTCATCCGCTATCTTAGGATAATTTAGAAGGGATTCATCTATTCTCCATGTTCTCATACCAGCCGGGATTTCTCCTAACGCCAGGATCATCTCAACCGGAGCATGGTCAGAGAGCATTATTGTTTTTATTTCTACCCCTCTCAATCCTTCAAGTAGCCGATGGTCCAACAGGATATGGTCTATTCTAGAATATGACATGTAGAATTCTCCAAGCCTCAACCAACTGCATTTGATATAGTTTATGTTTAATTGCTCTAAGATATTTTCCCTCTGACCTTAATGATATTGGTTGGGTATCCAATGTTGGGTCAAAACCAAAATTCAAATCCCCTGCCAAGACCACCATCCCCTCTCTAAAGGCCTCCAGTCTGTTCAGGATTTTTCTCAGATACACTGCAGGGCGTTTATTAGGGCATTATACATTTGCCAGAGTGAACTTCATATTGAATAAAAAGCCCTTAATAAAAAGATATCTTCCCTCGGGATCTGATTCCATAGCTTCTAATGTGAATTGTGTATTCCTGTCAAACCCAATCGCTGTTCCTTTTGATCTTTTGTTGGGAGAGTAGCAGTATATCCAAGTGGGAAAATCATTTGAAATTAATCTAGTCTTGGATGTCAGCTTTGGATGGGTTTCTTGCAGAAACACTATATTAGCCGAGAATCCCTTCATCTCCTGCAGTATCTGGTATCACTTACTCTGGCTATTTAATCCTCGCACGTTATACGTGACTATTTTCAAAGCTGCCATATTCTATTATTCAATTATTTTATATTGTATATATAGCAAGATATCAGACACAAGAAGGAGAGTAGGGATCTCGGATATTCTTCTGCAGTCAGGGAGGACTCATCAAACCTTACTTTTAAAGAGAGTATCTTTTCTAGACCAAGCTTTAACATAAAACATAGGGTGAATTGAGACCACATATACCCCCCCCCCCACCCCAATCATATTGCAAATCAATATTAGGACTCCCTCGGTCCACACCCCTCTTGGCGCTACGCCGAGCGGACCCTACCTCGGGGTACCTTGTATGTCCACCTATACTTCGGGGCACCGTCCTAAAAATTAGGAACGGTCTCCGGGGCACAGGTGGGCATCCCTGCTCCATGACCCCCCCTCCAGGCGAATTCATTCCTATACTACTTTCTATCAATTCTCCCCCTTACACCAAAAAAAAGGGGGGGTCTTCCCTCTCCCCTTCCTTCCCTTAGCCTTTTAAACCTGACATTCTAGACTTGATTCCCAAAATGATCCTCCTGCCTTCTTCATACTGGAGGTCTCTTTTCCCAGTTATCCCCTTGTATTAATTGTATATTCAGTCCGTCACAAAATTCCTTAATATCTTCTGGGAACCGTAGTATGCTGAGACGCCCTGGTGATTTAACCATTCAACATATCGGAGACTCCCCACCTTCTTCCTTCCAAAAAGAAGGAAAAAGAGAAAAGGAGAGAGAGAGAGAAAAAAAAGGGGGAGAGAAACAAAAAGAAAAGGAAAAGAGAGAGAGAAAACTAAAAAAGTCCTCCCTCTCTCCTTTCCTCCCATAGCATATTAAACCTGACAATCTAAGCTCTATTCCAGTCATGCTCTTTCCACCTTCTCCATGCCGGAGGTCTCTTTTCCCAGTTATCGACTTGTATAAATTGTATATTCAATCTATTACAAAATTCCTTAATATCTTCTGGGAACCGTACATACGCTGAGACCCCCTGTTTTTTTACCATTAAACATGCCGGGAACCCCCACCTATAAGGAATGTAATTTGCCTGTAAGTGGCTTGTTAATGGCTTTAGTGCCCTTTTTCGTGCTAGTGTCTCTGGCGCCAAATCTGAAAAGATAGATAGTTTACTTCCTTTATATTCCATTGGGTTAGAGTTTCTTGTACTTTGGGAGACTTGCTCTTTTTGCTCATAGTCATGAAATCTTACTATAGTATCTCTTGGAAAGTCCCTATGTGCATTATATGCTCTTTGAATTCTATGTACCCTTTCAAAGCGCATCAATGCAGTTGTTTCACGTTTTAGAGCCGTATTAAATATTTCTAACCTCTTTGGGAAGTACCCTAATCCGTAGGTTTTTCCTTCTGCTGCGATTCTCTTGGTCCTCAAACTTATCTCTATCCAGTTCATATCGGCTCTTTCTCTTTATTCTTTTATTGCGTTTTTTGTTCTTCCAGCTGTTCTTCTATTCCTTCAATCCTTTGTAATACACTTTGTATATCTTTTCTGGTTGCGCTCATTTCACCCCTTATTGTTCGCTCTAGGCGAGATATTATTTCCATCATATCTGTCATATCTTGCTTTGTTGGAGGGACTTGTAGGTCCTCCCCTGATGTTTCCAGTTGTTGGTGTTTCTCAGGTGTCTTCTTACCTTTTTTTTTTGGGGTATTAGACTTATTGGTTTTTCTTTTCCCTGGGGTCATTTGTTCCCTCTGAACTGCCTCTGGGTCCCCCATAGTTTTTCCCGGTGTCGATGGTATTGACTCTGCTTTTTTACCGGGGCTCTCCACCCTTTGATCAGACCCTTCCGCAACAAGGTAAGACTTTATTGTATTACGGCTTGTGCTCTCCCCCTGATTAACTTTGGGGCCCTTCTTTCCCATTCTGTCCTTGCAAAAAGACCGTAGTTCCAGCCGGCTCTGTAATACAAGGGCAGGTCCTTTCCAAGCCGATTAAGGGTATGATTGAATAAATAATTTTATAGTATATATTTAATGGGGCAGTTTGTATAAATTCAGTACTAAGTTGTGAGCACATATAAAAAGCAGTGCATCGCTGAAACTAAGCTAGAGATAGCATCACAAAGTCCAAAACAATGTGCAGCAAGATGAGGCCAGAGGATATTGAAAAAGCAATAGAGGTGTAGAACTTCTTTGATGGAAAATGGGGTGCTTCAATCAATCACCATACATCCAAACATAAGCGTCTCCTCCCCCTGAAGCACAAACCGCTCACCTGAACGAATGGACCTCTGAGTAAACAGAAGGTCAATCACGCTGTCCCTTAACTAGGGTAGTAATAAGATGTTGTCTTCAAGTAAAGTCCTCCTCTAAGACCCCTCAGTCGATAAGTGGTCTCCAAATCTCGCTCATATAAAGAGTGGATCATGTGAAAATATAAAGGAAACGCATAGTGCTCTCCGTATGTAAAAGCAACACATTTATTAAAATAAAGTAAAATTACTCACAAACACGGCACTATAACCTAGTGCACGGCATGAAGTACATATAAAAGAACCAGGTAGGTGGCTGTCCTGACATCACTATAAGCCCCCCGCACGTGTATCGTCCGTGGTGCAGGACTTCCTCAGCGGATATAGAAAGGGCTAGTGTGTCAGTGCTAAATTTATAACATTGATTCCTGGTTCAATCAATTAACATGTCCCACCCACTTCCAGCAAGAGGACTGCCCATCACAGGTGATGTGGGTGACATAATCACACACATCAACATAGACATAGCAACGTTCATAAAGATGCAGCAATCTCCTCAATATTATAAGAATCTCCTGCATCATATTAAAGATCAATACGGTAACCTGAAAAAACAAGCAGCATGTAACATCTTACAAAGATCTATAAAAATAGGCGGTGTGTACATCATATGCCAGAGAAGGGGATAGATCAGATCCCTTACTATTCTAATGCTAATCTCACTCGCCATTCATGAAGCTACCTGCTTCCTCTCCACCATGTCTACAGCAAGAAACAAACAAAAGTCCTCATTGGCGCCGATGCCATCCTCCGCACCGCTCATCATAGGGGGCGGCGCAATCAGTACGTCACATGACTACATGGACGTACGATCACATGACGCACCATCACCAAGGGGACCATCAACACATCCTTCAGGGCTCACCTTCCGCGTCCAAGCAGCGTAAATGACATCTTAGGCAGATAAACAAAGAGGAGAAGCACATCTAACTAACTGGCAGCACAAATCCCGCTTCAACCATTAAGGTGATTGAAAGTAATAGAGCGCTGGAACTAACTAATTGGTTACTAACAAAAACTGCATGAAAAAATCATGCAATCTGACAGTACCAAAGACAAAAATGATGGACATGAAAGGCTAATATAAATAAAAAAAATTAAAATAAAAATTAAAAAATGCCAGAATAATAGAACAAACCATGTTCATACTGACAGTGCCACATAGAGTACATAGAACTGGCCACAAACTGATAGTTGCAAATAATGGACACAATGAGCAACAACCAGTAAGTATGGTGAAGTACAAGTCCCCATACACAGGACTAAATTCCTCATACATAGCAACTACAATCCCACCCAGAATGGAGGGGCCAGAGACCTAACAATAAGCCTCACCCTCAATAAAATGAATAAAATCGGACGTCAGCACAGCCACCCAACCTGTTTACAATAAGTACATAAATAAGAAAAAGAAAAAATCAATATATACGAAAAACAGAAAGATTAACGGTCTGAAATAAAACAATTGAGGTCGAACTCAACGTTCAACCCAATTTGTATACCCAGAACGATTCACGTTGGCTGAGATGCCTGATGAAGTTACCACCCCGCCAATGACTCGCAACCTTCTCGATCGCCCAAAACTGCAACCCAGCAGGGTTACGGTTATGGAAGAGCCTGAAGTGTCTCGAGACATTATGCGTGACAAGGCCCTTTTTGATATTTGTAACATGCTCACCTATCCTCACATGGAGAGGTCTAGATGTCCTCCCAACGTATTGAAGCCCACACTCACACTGTAGTGCATAAACCACCCCAGTGGTATGGCAAGTAATCAGATCCTTAATTTTATAACTTTTGCCAGTAGTCGTAGCCACAAATTCTTTACGTTTCTTAATATTCTTTTTGGTTTTCCTGCATGCCCACCGCATGCATGAAAACCAGTCAAGAAATTAAAGATCGTGTTCTCAACATTGATAGGCGGGTCAATCACCCCTGGCGCCAGTTTATCCCTGAACGAAGGCGCTCTTTTATAGACAAACTGTGGGCGATCAGGTAATAATGGACCCAAAGTTCTATCATGTTTAAGGATAGGCCAATGCTTCTGCACTATCCTTTCAAATTTACGATATTGGATATTATAGTCCTGAACCATCCGTATCCCTGAACAGTCTTTCCGATCCATTTTAGGCACATCAGAGATCAATATCCTTCTATCTAGACCACGTACTTTCTCGACTTCTCTATCCAACAAATTCCTATCGTATCCCTTCTCCACAAACCTAGAAGATAAGGTCTGTGACTGAGCGATAAAATCACTTTCTTGGGTGCAATTACGCCTCAGGCGCACAAATTGCCCCCTCGGTATGTTGCACAGCCATTTACTGTGATGACAGCTCTCAGTAGAGATATAGGAATTGCGGTCTGTGGCCTTAAAATGGGTGGTCATCTTGACCTGATCCCCTTCCATGGTTAGGTCCAGGTCAAGAAAGACCAATCGGTCCGAACTGATATTCCATGTAAGGACGATGTTGTTGTTATTCGCATTAAGTTTGGATGCAAACACATCCAGACTGGCTCTATCTCCATCCCAGATCATGATGAGGTCATCTATATACCTTTGATAGCAAATTAATTCAGGGGGTTTGTTTTTAAACACAGCCTCCTCCTCCCAGTGTGCCATAAATAGATTGGCAACACTGGGAGCGAAGCGTGCCCCCATCGCAACTCCTCTGGTCTGGAGGAAGAATTGTTTACTGTACCAAAAATAGTTTTTTGATAAACAAAATGTCAAACAATCAATCAAAAAATTCTGGTGCCTTCTGGATAGACCTGAGGACTCCAACTCCCACTTAACCAATGCTAACGCATCCTCATGGCTAATGATCGTATAAAGTGAACTAACATCAGCCGTGATCAAAAGGCAAGAAGATGAAATATTTAAGGCTTCCAAAATTTGTATGACATGCTTAGTGTCCTTAAGGAATGCCTTAGTTTTCATTACTAACGGCTGAAGAAAAGAATCTATGTACTGACCCAGTCTGGAGTGGACGTGACCGAATCAATGCCGTTCACTATAGGCCACCCGGGTGGATTTACACTGTCCTTATGGACCTTCAGGAGAAAATAAATGGTAGGACTCCTACAGAAGAGAGGGTCTAGATACAATGCCTCTTTAGGGTCAAGCACCCCTATATGTTTTTCTCTTTCTACTAAATAATGAAGTTCTCCCTTATACTCAAGCATGGGGTCCTTAGTCATTATACTGTAGGTGTTAAAGCGGAGGTTCACCCAAAATAACATCCATTTTTTTTTATGTTGTACATACCGTACTATTGTAATTTCAATTTCGGCTTCCGGGTACTCACTCCCGCGGGAATAGGCGCTTCTATTCTGGCGCAATGTAATCTGGGAGTTTGCCCAGTTGTGACATGTCCTGCAGAAAAAGTTCCCCCCGGCGGATAAGGTCCCCGCTACCAGGAAGTCAATGCTTGTGGGCTTCACAATGCCCACAAGCAAAATGCTAAATTCTTACGGCTGATTTTAAAAGTGCATCTTTTGCCCGAAAAAAGACAGGGGAGGTTTGAAGTCACCAAACACGTGAGTACTGTCAGGGTCACCTGTGGCCAGGTGACAGATGCACACCGTAGGGGGACAGGAGTGCACCGCGAGGTAGTGAACCCTATGGCTGGCTTCTGCGGATAGGAAACTGGGTGGTTGTGGAAAGCGGGACCAGAGGAGCACAACCGGGATCCAAACGGAAGCTAGAGCCAAGATTCCCCAGGGCGCGGAGTCTAAGACCCAGCTGGTCTTCTCCAGGGCCTCTAGTGGTGAGGATGTTAGCTGCAGGCTGGGACCAGGTCGCGGCCCCTGGAGTTTCCTAGCTCACGCCCCGTAGGATAAGGGGAAAAGAGGGGAAGCAGCAGCACACGATAAGAGAGAACCGAATAACAAGCTGAAGGTCAGGGGCCACAAGCAGACAAGGATAACGAAGAACGAGCCGAAGGTCAAGGGTCACGAGCAGACAGGGGTAGTCGGGGACAAGCCAATAACGTAACAGAGAGACAGACGTAGCACACGGCAGGCAGGAACCCAAACACACAATGCCTAACAAACACGTTGATCAGCAAAGCAGGCTTGCAGTGCACAGGTTAATATAGTGTTCTGTGATAGGGCCTGGGGTGGAGTCAGGCTGGGAGGAGATTATAAAGGAAGCCAGGTGAAGGAGGTCTGGTCTCTAGATGAACACATGAGGAGGAAGGTAAGATGGCAGACAGACATTAATGCATATCCATCACAAGTACTAATTGGTGATCTAAAAATACTTTGAATGCAAGTGAAAAAAAAAAAAAGATTTGCCGCGGAACCGCTGCTTTAATGACATTGGCTGTATGTTTGGGGCCATTGTCCTGCCATTATCCTGCTGCAGAATAAATTTGGGGCCAATCACACTCAATCCTGATAGTATGGCATGATGGAGAAGTATCTGCCTTTATTTCTCAGCATTGAGGACATCATTGATCCTGACCAAATCTCCAACTCTATTTGCAGAAATACAGCCCCAAACTTGCAAGGAACCTCCAACTATGATTCACTGTTGCCTGCAGACATTCATTATTGTACTGCTCTTCAGCCCTTCGCCAACAAACTGCCTCCTGCTACAGCCAAATATTGAACATTTTGACTCAACAGTCCAGAGCAGCTGCTACCATTTTTTGGCACCCCAGTTCCTATGTTCCTATGTTTTCGTGCATAGATGAATCACTTAGCCTTGTTACCTTGTCCTATGCATGAAAACATAGGAACAAGTTAGAAACTGGATACTTTGGACTCTACTACATTGAAAAATTGACAGCAAAACTTCAGGGTACTGCCCACATTCAAAAATAAATGGGAATTGTGGGTCTCCCATTCCCTGTCAGCAGACTTTGGTCATCACCCACTTGAGCTCAGAATTAGATTCTATTTGTGGCTGGCCTAAAACTTAAATTCTCCCCTGCAGTCATTAATGTGAGCTAAGTTTAGCCTTATGCCTCAAAATGAAAAAATTCCAGTTTTTCTGCCTTTATTTTGCAGTATCCAGTGCCGTCACATGACTTCAATTCTACTTTCTTTTGAGTCTAAAAGCAGACAGTGGGTGTTGTTACTGAAAGCTTGTGACATCACTTCCAGGGAGGGGCACTGCTCCTGTGTAGCCAGTGGGTGTATACAGGATGGGAGGAGCTAAACATGGGTTCCCAACCTAGTGTTTCCTCATTGAACATCCTAATTCATGAGAAAATTAAGAAATAAAAAAAGAGCCATCCACACAGGACCCAGTGGGGCTGGGAGGTGCAGGGCACATATACAGTATAGCTGTGCTGGGCTTTGAATGAAGACTAGCACAGGAGTAGGGATGAGCTTCGTGTTTGAGTCGAACATACGTTCGACTCGAACATCGGCTGTTCGATCGTTCGACGAAGATCGAACGATTTGGGCCGTTCGCGCCAAATTCGAGTGACGCGAACGGCCCACAATGCACTACGCCATCGCAGTGTCATCCAGGCGCTGTGATTGGCCAAGCATGCACTGTGACCCCGCATGCTTGGCCAATCACAGCGCCGGCAGCGAGGAGAGCAATGATTGGCCACAGGCAGGATGCCTGTGGCCAATTATTGCTGAGGGGGTTTAGTACACGCCCCACACTATAAAAGGCCGCCAGCGCGGCGGCCTTGTGTAGTGTGTTCCGGAGCAGGGAAAGAGAAGCATAGGCAGGGACAGTGTCATTATTTTTCCTTTACTAATCCTGGATTCCTTGTGTTTAGGGACAAATAAGGATAGGTAGGGAGAGTGTCAGTGACAGTGTGTTATTCTGTGCTAAACCTTGTTTGTAGGGACAGAGAGGTACAGTGAGGGAAAGTGTCAGTGTGCTATTCTGTTCTAAACCAATCTTGCTGAACCATATTTTCAATCCTTGAGTTTAGTTAGGGACAGAGAGGTACAGTGAGGGAAAGTGTCAGTGTGCTATTCTGTTCTAAAACTATTTTGCTGAACCATATTTTCAATCCTTGAGTTTAGGGACAGAGAGGTACAGTGAGTGAAACTGACAGTGTGCTATTCTGTTCTAAACCAATTTTGCTGTTCCATATTTTCAATCCTTGAGTTTAGGGACAGAGAAGGACACTCGTAGAAATTATCAGTGTGCTATTCTGTGCTAAATCTTGTTTGTAGGGAGGGACAGAGTAGGACAGTGAGGGAAAGTGTCAGTGTGCTATTCGGTTCTAAAACTATTTTGCTGAACCATATTTTCAATCCTTGAGTTTAGGGACAGAGAGGTACAGTGAGTGAAACTGACAGTGTGCTATTCTGTTCTAAACCAATTTTGCTGTTCCATATTTTCAATCCTTGAGTTTAGGGACAGAGAAGGACACTCGTAGAAATTATCAGTGTGCTATTCTGTGCTAAATCTTGTTTGTAGGGAGGGACAGAGTAGGACAGTGAGGGAAAGTGTCAGTGTGCTATTCTGTTCTAAAACTATTTTGCTGAACCATATTTTCAATCCTTGAGTTTAGGGACAGAGAGGTACAGTGAGTGAAACTGACAGTGTGCTATTCTGTTCTAAACCAATTTTGCTGTTCCATATTTTCAATCCTTGAGTTTAGGGACAGAGAAGGACACTCGTAGAAATTATCAGTGTGCTATTCTGTGCTAAATCTTGTTTGTAGGGAGGGACAGAGTAGGACAGTGAGGGAAAGTGTCAAGGTGCTATTCTGTTCTAAAACTATTTTGCTGAACCATATTTTCAATCCTTGAGTTTAGGGACAGAGAGGTACAGTGAGTGAAACTGACAGTGTGCTATTCTGTTCTAAACCAATTTTGCTGTTCCATATTTTCAATCCTTGAGTTTAGGGACAGAGAAGGACACTCGTAGAAATTATCACTGTGCTATTCTGTGCTAAATCTTGTTTGTAGGGAGGGACAGAGTAGGACAGTGAGGGAAAGTGTCAGTGTGCTATTCTGTTCTAAAACTATTTTGCTGAACCATATTTTCAATCCTTGTGTTTAGGGACAGAGAAGGATAGGCAGGGGACAGTGTCAGTGTCATTGTTGCTAAGCCTCCTGCACAGTATACACCTGAAGGTAGCCCTTATTGCTCTTTTTCCCATCTCCCTGCAGGCCATCCATTAAAATGTCTGGAAGGCAACCAAGGAGAGGCAGACAGTCAGGAGGCAAAAAAAGAGGGCAAGCAGGCTCTGTGTCTGGGGGCAACAGTGCTGGTCGTGGACGCGGTGCATTGTCATCAGCACATGGCCATGGGACACGCTTGTCCTTTTCGGCAGCTGGACATGTTGAGCCACATCATGCCGAAGACTTGGTAGAGTGGATGACCAAGCCCACCTCATCCTCCTCATCCTCTCTCACCCAGGCTCAGGGTACTGGCAAAGCAGCTGCCAAAGCGTCCTCTTCTCTGGTATCATTATCTTCATTAGTCAATCCTTCCCTAGACCCACCATGTCCTCCTCCTGAGGAGTCCCCCGAACTGTTTGAGCACAGTGTTGGGTACATGCTCCAGGAGGATGCCCAGCGTTTGGAAGGATCTGATGATGATACCCAGCTAGAGGAAGGCAGCAGCGTGAGAGCAGAGAGAGGGGATGCTCAAGAAGGACACCAATCTGGCAGTCATGCTCCAGCAGCTGCAGCATACTGCCAGATTGGCTCCAGTAATGAGGAGGGAGGGGATGATGAGGTCACTGACTCCACGTGGGTGCCTAATAGGAGAGAGGAGGAGGAGGAGGATGAGGAGGAGGCACATCTCCAACGAGGCAGGATGCCCTTGAGTGGCCAGCGTATGGGCAGCACACCGACGGAATCACACCCCAGAGCTCCGCCTGTGCAGGGCGCTGCCTCTGCCCGTCATTCAAAAAGTTCTTTGGTGTGGGCCTTTTTTGAGGCGAGTGCATCAGATCGCACAGCTGCTGTTTGCAACATATGTCTCAAGCGTATATCGCGTGGCCAAAACATCAGCCGCTTGGGCACCACATGCTTGATCAGACATATGTTGACCTGCCATGCAGCTCGTTGGCAAGCCTACCTTAAAGACCCACACCAAAGAACAAAGCTGACCTCTTCTTGCACCGCATCAGCTGGGATCTCCAACCCCACTATACCTTCACTCCTCTCTGAAACCTGCTCTGAGAGGAATGAAGGTGTAGAATTAGGTGTGTCACAGGCAAGTACTTGCGGGCACTCTGCTAGCAGTACACCAACGTCCGATTCTAGCAGGCAAATTTCCCTGCCCCAGCTGCTGGACCGTCGAAAGAAGTTCACTCCCAGCCATCCACATGCCCAGCGGTTGAATGCTAGCTTGGCTAAATTGCTAGCGCTTCAACTGCTGCCTTTTCAGTTGGTAGACTCGGCCCCCTTCCGTGAGTTTGTGCAATGTGCGGTTCCTCAGTGGCAGGTTCCCAAACGCCACTTTTTCGCACGGAAGGCGATTCCGGCTCTCTACAGGCATGTGGAAGGCAATGTCTTGGCCTCGCTGGACAGGGCGGTCAGCGGTAAGGTGCATATTACCGCTGACTCATGGTCCAGCAGGCATGGACAGGGACGTTACCTTTCTTTCACGGCCCATTGGGTCACTCTTTTGGCAGCTGGGAAGGATGCAGGACAAGGTGCAGTAGTGTTGGAGGTTGTTCCACCGCCACGCCTCCAAAATGCTACTACTGGTTGTGACACACCTCTCTCCTCCACCCACTCCTCTTCTTCTTCCTCCATGGCCTCTTCCTGTGGTTTGTCCTCGGAACCAGCGGTGCTCCGTAGGCGTTCAAGGGGCTACGCAAGTACGCAGGCAAAAAGATGCCATGCCGTGCTTGCGCTGGTGTGTTTGGGGGACAGGAGCCACACTGGGGCAGAGGTCCTGTCTGCTCTGCAGGGGCAGGCCGAGAGGTGGTTGACGCCACGCCAGCTTAAGCCAGGAATGGTGGTTTGCGACAATGGCACCAACCTCCTCTCCGCCCTCCGACAGGGACAACTGACCCATGTGCCCTGTATGGCTCACGTCCTTAACCTGGTGGTGCAGCGGTTCTTGGGCAGGTACCCGGGCTTACAGGATGTCCTGAGGCAGGCCAGGAAAGTCTGTGTGCATTTCCGCAGATCTTATAATGCCAGTGCTCGCCTGGCTGAGCTTCAAAAGGAGTTGAACCTGCCCAAGAACCGCCTTATATGTGACATGCCCACCAGGTGGAACTCAACGTTGGCCATGCTGAAGCGGCTGCACACGCAGCAGAGGGCCATCAATGAGTACCTGTGCGACTACGGCACCAGGACAGGGTCAGGGGAGCTCGGGTTTTTTTCACCACGCCAGTGGGGCATGATCAGGGATGCATGCACTGTCCTGGCACCATTTGAGGAGGCCACGAGGATGGTGAGCAGTGACAGTGCATGCATCAGTGACACTGTACCTCTTGTCCACCTGTTGGAGCACACGCTGCGTGGAATAATGGACAGGGCACTTGAGGCAGAACAGAGGCAGGAAGAGGAGGACTTCCTTGCCTCTCAAGGCCCCCTTTACCCAGACAGTGTTCCTTCTGTCCCACCCATCACACAGGAAGAGGAGGAGGAGGAGGAGGAGGAGGATTGTGTCAGCATGGAGGTGGAGGCTGGCACTCAGCATCATCAGCAGCAGTCTTTTAGGGATGATTTACAGTCCCAAGAAACCAGTGGACTTGTACGTGGCTGGGAGGAGGTGGCTGCGGATCATGTCGTCCTTAGTGACCCAGAGGACTCCGGACTGAATGCCTCAGCTAACCTACGCTGCATGGCCTCCCTGATCCTGCAAAGTCTGCGGAAGGATCCTCGTATTCTTCGGATCAAGGAGAGGGACCATTACTGGCTGGCCACTCTCCTTGATCCACGGTACAAGGGTAAGGTTGCGGACCTTATCGTACCGTCGCAGAGGGAGCAGAGGATGAGACAACTCCGGGAGGCCTTGCAGAAAGGTCTGTGCAATGCGTTCCCAGAGACTGGGAGGTTACAAACTCCTGGTCCTGGACAACGAGTTGCTGAGGCTTCGGGCAGTCAAAGAAGGAGCGGTGGGGAAGGTGGCCGTCTGACCGATGCGTTCAGACAATTCTTTAGTCCGCAGCCCCAAAGTATGATCGGTTCCAGCAACCATCGCCAGCGTCTCATAGACATGGTCCAGGAATACCTAGGGGCAAGGTCAGACTTGGACACCTTCCCCACCGAAAATCCTCTGGCTTACTGGGTCTTGAGGATGGATCACTGGCCAGAGCTTGCACAGTATGCAATTGAGCTACTGGCCTGTCCTGCATCCGGCGTTCTTTCAGAACGCACATTCAGTGCTGCTGGAGGATTTGTCACGGATCACAGGGTGCGCCTGTCCACCGACTCGGTTGATCGACTGACTTTCATCAAGATGAACCAGTCTTGGATCACCACCAGCTACCACACACCAGATGCTGATATAACAGACTAATTGATTTTAAAATGTCACATCCCTTCAAGACTGATGCTGATGCTGAGTGCCTGTGCTGTTATGTTGACTGGCTATCCTCCTCCTCCTCCTCAATGATACGATTAACGATGATAGCTTGGAAGATCATTTTGGTTTATGGGTGACGCCACCAGTGGCTAAGGCCCAATTTTTCAGCCCCTGTTTAACAGGGGCATGTAATTAAAATTTTTGATGCAATACTTTGCAACAGGCCTCATTGCTGTGCTCCAAGTACAGTATCTGTGAGGGGTTGCAGTGTTGTGCCACCAGTGCCTAAGGCCCAATTTTTCAGCCCCTGTTCAACAGGGGCATGCAATTATAATTATTGATCTAATAATTCACAGCAGGGCCCATTGCTGCGCCCACCAAGAGTAACTGTCAGGCCTTACAGTGTTGTGGCACCAGCACCACCATCACCACCACCACCACCACCAAAGGCCCAATTTTTAAGCCCCTGTTCAACAGGGGCATGCAATTATAATTATTGATCTAATAATTCACAGCAGGGCCCATTGCTGCGCCCACCAAGAGTAACTGTCAGGCCTTACAGTGTTGTGGCACCAGCACCACCATCACCACCACCACCACCACCAAAGGCCCAATTTTTCAGCCCCTGTTCAACAGGGGCATGCAATTATAATTATTGATCTAATAATTCACAGCAGGGAGCATTGCTGCGCCCACCAAGAGTAACTGTCAGGCCTTACAGTGTTGTGGCACCAGCACCACCATCACCACCACCACCACCACCAAAGGCCCAATTTTTCAGCCCCTGTTCAACAGGGGCATGCAATTATAATTATTGATCTAATAATTCACAGCAGGGACCATTGCTGCGCCCACCAAGAGTAACTGTCAGGCCTTACAGTGTTGTGGCACCAGCACCACCATCAAAGGCCCAATTTTTACTACCACTGATCAACAATTATATGTTATTACAATTCCTGATATTATAGTTGACAGTAGGGCGTTCCAGCACCCACCAAGAATAACTGTGAGTGCTTTCAGTGTTGTGCCAACACCAACACCTAAGGGGCCAATTTCTGCAGAGTATATACGGAAGGTCCCTACTTTCAAACATCCAACTTACAAACTACTACTACTTGCAAACAGAAGAAGACAACAGGAAGTGAGAGGAAATCTACCCCTTGGAAGGAAAATTCTCTCCTGTAAGAATTAATATGGGAGAAAGGTGTCTCCTCTCTACTGATGCTTTATCACCAATCCTTGTTTCAATAAAAACACCACATTTCAAAAACAGTTGTCATTGGGACGCAAAGTGAGGTGAAATGTTCTGAACAGGGGCACAGACAGCGAAAAAAATGTGACAGGGGTGATAACCGTTCCCTATGTTTTACAAAAAGCTAAAAAAAAGGAATTTGGCATGGAGCTCCACTTAAACAATGCAGCTGTTCAAAATTACAAACAGATTCTACATAAGAACAAACCTACAGTCCCTGTCTTGTATGCACCGCCTGTATACGGCTGTTCAGAGTATATAGGTCCTTTTTTATTTTGTGTGCGGGGTTCCCCTTAATATCCATACAAGACCCAAAGGGGCTGGTAATGGGCTGGGGTAGGGGGGGGGGGGTTGATGGGGTAGCTATGCCATTTTTCCTAAAGATTTTCATCCATATTACCGGGACCAGACATTGCATTAAAGCCGCAAGCAGTTTTAAATGGCTTTTTTCCCTTTAGAAATGTTATTTTGTGCAGGGACAGTTCTAAACACGGGAAACATATGGCACTTCACAGGCATACTTTAGACACCCCCCAGGTACAATATTTAAAGGAATATTTGACTTTTTTTTTTTCACTTTATGCATCATTAAAATGACTGCTCCCGGAAAACGTCCGTTTTTAAAACTTCTTTTTGCATTGATACATGTCCCCTGGTGCAGAAGCCGGGTTCCCAAACTCTGTTTCGGACAATAACATGGATAATAGTCGTTATAATTAGCACTTTAGAATCCGAACGTTCGCATCCATTGTATTTAATAGGGTTCTAATGTTCGTGCGAACTTTCGGTCCGTTCGCGGGTTCTGGTGCGAACCGAACTCGGGGGTGTTCGGCTCATCACTACACAGGAGAAGGGAGCTGGACACAGGAGGGGGGGGGGGGGGACTGTCAGTGTAGCTGAAAGTGCTCTGGGGTCTCAGATTACAGTCTACAATGATCATAGTACAGGCAACCATACTAAGGCTCCGTTTCCACTAGTATGACTTGTCATGCAACTTTGGACACATAAAGTCGTATGACAAGTCACAGTCCGTTGATTTCAATGGCATCCGTTCCCAAATGTGCGACTTTGAAAATCACCGACTTTGAAAAGGTATCTGCACTACTTTGACACAACTTTTGATGCAACTTTGATCCAGAGAATGTAAACTGGATCAAAGCTGCACTCAAAGTCGCATCAAAGTCAAACTCCAAAGTCCCACTCTAGCCTTAGGCTACGTTTCCACTACTACTCCAAAGCTGTGCGATTTGAAGTGCGACTTTGAGTGCAGCTTTGATCCAACTTTACACTCTGAATCAAAGACGCATCAAAAGTTGCATCAAAGTAGTGCAGGCACCTTTTGAAAGTCGCTGATTTTCAAAGTCGCATAGATGGGAACGTTTGCCATTGGGCCTTGTTCACAACATACATGCAAAAGAATTGATGGAAAATGGTGCATATTTTACCTGCATAGAATGCTTTGGTCTTGTTCACATAAATTTTCCTATGGTAGGTCTCTGCAAGGACATAAAGAAAACAACTGATTTCTATGTGCCCTGTTCACACCACAATGTTGGTGTCATGTGAGTATCTCTGCAAAAAAATGTGTAGCGGCCTCCACTCTCTCTCTCTTGCTCTGGTTTCTTTCTCTCTGGCTTTTGTCTAGGGGTACCTTGGAGGAGAGAGTGCGGGATCACTACGCCAAGCTTTCACCGCAGATGTTTGTGTGGTGTGAGCAAAGTTTCTTTACCTTCGGGTCGGTGTTCGGTGTTTGGAGCCTCCGCTTCTTCTGTGGAACAGTGTCTGTCAGTAAATGAGCCCCACACCAATAAAAGTCCAACACTCCTTTATTTTCCAATGTCAGGATGAAACACAATCAGTTGGACTCCCTCAACAAACAGACAGGGGGTGTGGATACGAGTAGGCCCAGGCACAATGAACTCTCCTATTCCTCTATCAGCGAATAGGCTTGGCTGCCACCGACCGGGTGAACTGTGAGAACCTTCCTCCTGACTGAACTCGGCCCCTGTTCGGAAAGATACCCCTCCGGGCGGTCTCCTGAGGCTCACCCGGCACTGGCAATCTGCTGCACCAGGTCTTCGGGTGAGTAGCTCCTCCAGTCCCTTACGCCTCTGGATTCGGGCACCCCACTCCCAGGGTCCCATAGGAAATCCTTCCCTCGCGGGCCCAGCGAAGGAAACTGGGCCTTAGGCCTCCAACAGAGTACCTCACCCCAGGCTGAAGGTGCCTGGGATGGAACACGAGCTCCGGGCGTCCAGGCCTAGGTCACCTGGACACCAACCACGAACCACAGCCCTCAGGCTGAAAGTGCCTGGGACTCGAACCCCGTGACAAAGATGGTCGGGCCCTTTATACCCTCCCCAGCAAGCACGGCGGGTATCCCCGCCCCACCATACAACCGCTGAGAGAGGCCAAAAAAGGGTACGGCACTCAGCAATGGTTCAACCCCAGCCCACAGGGACAGCACCACCTGCTGGGCCGCAGGGAACTATACATCACTGGTGTCTCTGCCAAAAATCTGAGGAAAACGCTTGGACAGCCGCACTCCAAAAAAGGTTATTTTATTTAAAACAAAAGCACAAACAACATGCCACAGAAAAAAAACAGCAAGTATGAGCTGACGTTATGCACTGCGTTTCAGTGCTTAATCATAGCTATGCACCGACGGCTCTGGATCTTGTCAATGAGTCACCAGTCACATCTGAGCGGTAACTCTCTCCTACTGGTGTCTCTGCCAGTTTTAAACATGATAGAAAAGTACATGCCCGCTACAAATGCATACATGTTGCATATTTCTGTGCAGAAAAAACACACACATGATACCAATGTTTTCAATGTGCACTGACAGCAAGTACTGTCAATGTGAATTGATACCTGGTGCCTCCTCTATAGTTCTAGCTCCTCTGAACCTGTGAGGGTGGTGCCAGGAGGAGTGCTGACAGTGGGAGTACATGGCTGCAGGAGGCGAGATCCTGTGTATGGTAGCGGCTGAATGCAGACTGCAGAAGGGGGGAGCAGAGTGCAAGCAGGGGCCTGTAGCTGGATGAGACTGAATGTAGCAGGAGGTGAGATCATGATAGCATTATGTACAATTATGGCATAACATAAAGCTATTATAATCTCACCACCTGCTACATTCAGCCTGATCCAGCTGTTTGCCCCCCACTCTGCTCCCTCCCACTGCAGTCTGCATTCACCCCTTTTGTACACAGGATTTCACCACCCAAACCAGCCACATGCTCCTTTTCTCTGCTATCCACAGTGTGCATCACTGCTACCATTCAGACAGGATCTCACCTTCTGATCTGGTGCTTCCTGCCTCCAGTCTTCATTCTCTGCTCCCACGGCTCCCTGCTTCCATAATCTCCATTCTTGGCTCCCTCAGCTCCATGCCTCCATTCTCAGCTCCCTTGGCTCCCCATCTCCATGGTCTCCACTCTGGACTCCCACAGCTCCCAGTCTTCATGCCTCCATTCTAGGCTCCCAGCCTCAATGTTTTGAATTCAGAACTCCCGTTCTCTGCATCACTCCCGACTCCGCCCTCTGAGCCAGAACTACAGAGAGGGCATCGGGTATCAATGCGCACTTACAGTACTCACTGTCAGCACACTGGGAACACTGGAAACAACATTTGGCAGATATACATCCACCACAATGTTGAATCGCAGCTAAACCTCTGGGGACTTCTCGCGGAAGCCTAGTTGAGAAACACTGTCCTAGATTGTAAATTTCATGGCAAGTACAAATTGTGGGTTGCTTAGAGACTGCCCCGACCTCTCCTCTACTTTCTTTACCCTAGTCTTCCCCTCAAGATTGACTCTCTAATTACCCTCTCAATCTGTATACCCTTTATGTGAGTGTCGGACAACTAAAAAGGACTCAGTTTTGCTCCTATAAAGGCCAAATGAGCACGGTTCTAGGAAACCTGTCTTTCCCCCGCCAGGAAAAGTGGTTAAGGCGGGGGGTCCTTCCCTTATCTCCAAGGCATTGTGGGTTGACCAACTGGAGCCTCTCACTGATTTAGTTGTAGACCAACTCCTTAACCATGCCCCTAGCTCCATTACCTTCAGCAGAAAGACCACGTCACCTCAACCAAATAGGAGTCATTCATAGAGACTTCATTCCCTTTGAACCTCTTTGCCTTCAATCCCAGACCCCTACACACCTTATCTCCTAACTTTATGCCATTCTTTTGACTCAGGGAATACTTGCATTTCCCCCTATTATATCTCAGCATAGATATGGAACTTGAACGGTTGTTTTACCACCAAGGATATTCAAAAAAATTCACTCTGATGCATATACTCAGTATTACAGTTATGCCGCGTACACACGACCGTATTTCATGACGAGAAAAATGCCATTTTTTAAATTGGTCATTAAAAACGATCGTGTGTAGGCTCCAGAGCATTTTTCGTGACGTGAAAAATGGGCATTAAAAATTTTGAACATGCTCTATTTTTTCTCGTTGTTTTTCACGTCGTCATTTTTCTCGTCAATAAAAACGGCCGTGTGTACGCTTTAACGACGTAAAAAAAACATGCATGCTCAGAAGCAAGTTATGAGACGGGAGCGTTCTGGTAAAACTAGCGTTTGTAATGGAGATAGCACATTCGTCACGCTGTAACGGACTGAAGAGCACGAGGCTGAAAAGCGCGAATCGTCTCTCACCAAACTTTACTAACACGAGGATCAGCAAAAAGCAGCCCAAAGGGTGGCGCCATCCAAATGGAACTTCCCCTTTATAGTGCCGTCGTACGTGTTGTACGTCACTGCGCTTTACTCAAGCGTTTTTTTTCACGATAGTGTGTAGGCAAGGCAGGCTTGAGAAGAATCACGTCAAGAAAAACTTCGTTTTTTTCAATGACATTAAAAACGGCCGTGTGTATGCGGCATTAGGGTTAAGGAAAAAATGTTAGGATTCTGACACGCTGGTTTTTCCTCAGTGTTGGATAGCTGCTGGTGTTGCATGAATGAGAACGGTACTATGCTACAAACCTGGTGGTCCTGCCCTTTGATCTCACCCCTTCTGAATGCTAATCTCTACAATTCATGAACAGGTGAGGAGCCTTTGCATCTGATGATCTCCAGAAATTGCCCACCTCTCCATGCCCCTTGCATCAATTTCAGGCACCAAGAAAGGCCTTCTTAGTTTCTTCCTTATAGCTGCCAGAACAGTGACACCCAGATATTGGAGATCTAACCTTCATCCTTCTATCAAGGAATGGGTCACTGAAATCACTCATCTGCAATGAATATAGGAACTGACAGTCCAACTTTGGCCAAAATGTATCTATTTGGAGTATCTGAATCAATTATATGATCTCCAAATGTTTTACAAGCCTTTTGCATCATTGCTGAATATTATCCATGGGACTGAGCTTGGGGGCTTCCCCTCTTACCAACCAGTGATGTCATCTACATGGATGGGAATCCCCAGCCACGTGAGCAATTGGACGGGGAAAGGAGTCTTACATCATAGCCTAAATATGGCCACATTGCCATATATAGGCAATGATGTCACCACTATCCCAGCCTCTTTCTTTATATAGCCTTTGACAGCTTGGGGAGCTGTCACTCAGCTGGTGTCACCATTGAGGATGGGTCGTGTGCAGTAGGTTGTCATGTTTTTTTTTCGGCAGGGAGGCAGCGGCAGGCATCGTAGTTGATAATGGAATTAAAACCAGGGACATCTTTTGGGGATATTTATTTTTTTAATAAAGGACTTGTTAAACATTTGAGTGTCTTTATGTCATGGATATGCAGTAATGTTTGTCTGTCAGCTTACCTTCCTCCTCATGTGTTCACCTTAGAGGCCAGACTCTCCTCACCTGGCTGCTTTTATAATCTCTCCTCCCAGCCTGGCTCCACCCCAGGCCCTATCACAGAACTCTATATTAACCTGTGCACTGCAAGTCTGCCTTGCTGATCAACGTGTTTGTTTAAGCATTGTGTGTTTGGGTTTCTGCCTGCCGTGTGCTACGTCTGTCTCTCTGTTACCGATATTGGCTTGTTCCCGACTATCCCTGTCTGCTTGTGACATTGACCTTCGGCTTGTCCTTCGTTTATCCTTGTCTACTTGTTGCCCTGACCTTGGCCTTTCCCCTCACTATTCTTGTATCTTGTGCTGCTGCTTCCCCTCTATCCTCCTTACCCTACCCTAGCGTGAGCTAGGGGACTCTAGGGGCCGCGACCTGGACCCAGCTGCAGCGTAACATCCTCCCCACTAGAGGCTCTGGTGAAAACCTGCTGGGTCTTAGACTCTGCGCCCTCGGGAATCTTGGCTCTAGCTTCCTGTGGATCCCTGTTGTGCTCCTCTGGTCCCGCTTTCCTCAACCACCCAGTATCCCATCCGCAGCAGTCAGCCATATGGTTCACTACCTTGTGGTGCACTCCTGACCCCCAACGGTGTGCATCTGTCATCTGGCCACAGGTGACCTGACACTTTATTTCTAGGCTACAACCTTTTTTTGTGAATGAGTAGGTGTAGTATGTATCCTATACTTATCAACATGGTGGGCAATATTTGGGGGGCCCAGATTCAGATAAACTAACCGACCACAGACCCCCACAGCCACCGGGCTCTTGCTGAAAGAAAAAAGAGGGTGCAGTGGCCTAGCGCATTATCCAACAGATTTAATAAAATTAGGATAAAACCATAAAGATGTCTACTCACAAACATAGACATCAAACTCGCTCTGCAAGCCACATGAATGGCCGATCTCTCACACAATGCTTAGACTATCTGGCCAAGGAAGGGGGTCCTAAATAGGACCAGGCTGGCTAACATGTTTCAAAGGACCAACCTTCTTCTTCAGAGCCTAGGCTCCTTGGCCAGGTAGTCCAAGCATTGTGTCAGAGATCAGCCATTCATGTGGCATGCAGATCGAGTTTGACGTCTATGTTTGTGAGTAGACATCTTTATGGCTTGATCTTAATTTTATCAAATTACATTCATTGCCAGCTTCCTGGTACACAGCACGCAAAGAGCTGGCATAGACAGCTGTCAACATAATTTGCTGGCAATTTAAAACTTTTTCCCTTTGCAAATGTCAGCCCTAAAAAAAAAATCACTTTCTGGATGCATGGTATTTAAACAAAAAAAAATGCATTGATACATGTTTCTCAGTACAGTGCTCACCCCCCATGCTATTTTTGACACCCCCCTTGCATGGTAGCCCAAAAATGGGCATTTTTAATTTGACAAATTTGGCTCCCATTGACCTAAATGAGGTGGAGGTTCAGCAAAACCCTGCTGAACCATACCCTATAATATAGAAAATCTTTACTTTTTGTGTTCAGGTACAGTTAAATGAAAGCAAAAGTTGGTTGCTTGGTTGGCATGTAGACGCCATCTTTAATACCTTCTGAGCCACTGACCCAGAATATTTTCAGACTGAGATAAGCAACCTTGTTCTTTGTAGTTCCCTCATGACAGATGCCCTTCAAGAGACCGTACCTGTGTCAAAATTTGTAATGAAGGCAAATTAACAATGATGTAGTGTTGGAAGATTAGGAGTTTATTTTCAAATAACACATTTCCAGAACACTCAAAATTGAATAACCAGGTTACAGGAAAAGAACTGTGATATACTAATAATATTTTTCCTCTCTTCTACTACAAAAGGTTACATATGCCGCATCAGAGCTGGACCCATCCCAGAAGCCAGGTTGCCAGCTTTACTAAAAAATAATAATACTGATGGCACCTTGGCATGGCTTCCACTATGGTTATTGGATGCACATCTATCTTGGAAGTGTCAGTCCACCCAAAATTGATACTTAAGAAATAAGTGGATGGTGATGAGTTAAATTACACTGACGTTTCTCAGTATATATAGTGATAAGGAACTTGATGTACACCGGAAAATCTCAACTCCACCCACCAGTAGTTTCACTCATGCTGCAAGTGCTTTTCATTTGATATACAGTACAGAGAATGAAGCAGGAGAAGTGAGACTTGAACCTATGGAGGAGGGAGCATTGCAGATGTTGGCCTGTCTTATGCCGCGTACACACGACTGTTTTTCATGACGAGAAAAATTTCATTTTTTTATTTGGTCATTAAAAACGATCATGTGAAGGCTCCAGAGCATTTTTCACGACGTGAAAAATGACCATTAAAAATTTGGAACATGCTCTAATTTTTCTCGTCGTTTTTCTCGTCATGAAAAACGGCCGTGTGTAGGCTTTAACGACGTGAAAAAAATGCGCAAGTTATGAGACGGGAGCGCTCGTTCTGGTAAAACTTGCGTTCGTAATGGAGATAGCACATTCGTCACACTGTAACAGACTGAAAAGCGCAAATCGTCTCTCAACAAACTTTACTAACACGAGGATCAGCAAAAGCAGCCCAAAGGGTGGCGCCATCCAAATGGAACTTCCCCTTTATAGTGCCGTCGTACGTGTTGTACGTCACTGCGCTTTGTTCGAGCGTTTTTTTCCACGATAGTGTGTAGGCAAGGCAGGCTTGAGAAGAATCACGTCATGAAAAACGCCGTTTTTTTCAATGACATTAAAAACGGTCGTGTGTACGCGGCATCAGGAGTATCAGCCAGTGTAAACCAATCCTGGTTGAGCATCTTTACCCAAGCTGCCTCAGCCAGGGAGCACTAGCCAGAGTTGTGGGGGGGGGGGGGGGACCTACAAACATACAAACAATCCCCAACTCAATTATCAATAGCTGTAGGTATTTTAATGCTCTCTCGCTATAACTGTGGCAAGTAGGAAGAGCCAAAAATTCTAAATCGTATTTCCACAAAAAGGTTAACTGGAAACTCAAACTACTGACATCTAGTCAACACTGAAATATCAATATTGGGTGGACTGGCCAATCGAACAATCGTAATATCTCCTGTATTTGGCCTACTGGTTTCTGAACTTCCAGCAACACATCCACCCCTGGATGCGACAATTGCTACGGTGACAGTATACATACAATGAAGGCTAACGATGCATCTACATGCAGTAATCAGGTACATGCAAGGGGCTTCCCATCTATATGGACCTTTTGGTGGGCCACATAACTGTCTTTCTGGGTAAAGCACTTCCCACACTCTGAACAAACATATGGTTTTTCATCTACATGGAGCTTCTGGTGCGCCATATAGGCAGCTTTCTGAGTAAAGCACCTTCCGCACTCAGCGCATTTGAAGGGCTTCTCGTCTGCATGGATCAGCTGATGCCTGACGAGGTAGACTTTGGCGCTGAAACATTTACCACACTCCGAACAGCCAAAAGGTTTCTCTCCCGTGTGAATTCTTTGATGGACCACGCAACTGGCCTTCTGAGTGAAGCACTTGCCACAATGGTTGCAAACAAATGGTTTTTCACCGGTATGGACCCGTTGGTGAGCCACAAAAGAAGCCTTCTGAGTGAAGCATTTACCACACTCTGAACATTTAAAAGGTTTCTCATCTGTGTGAATTCTGTAGTGTGCATTGTAGCTGGCCTTCTGTGTGAAGCATTTGCCACACTCAGAACATTTGTAGGGCTTGATATCAGTGTGAATCAACTGATGCCGCACCAGGTAGACCTTGGAGCTAAACCGCTTGCCACACTGGCAACACTCAAAAGGCTTTTCACCAGTATGAATTCGTTGGTGAACGATGCAGCTGGCCTTCTGGGTAAAGCATTTTCCACAGTGTGAACACACAAAAGGTTTTTCCCCCGTGTGAATTCGCTGATGTGCCACGTAGCCAGCTTTCTGAGTAAAGCACTTGCCACACTCTGTGCACTCAAAGGGCTTCTGGCCTGTGTGGATAATCTGATGACGAACCAGGTAAATTTTGGAGGTGAAGCATTTTCCACACTCTGGACAAAGAAACGGCTTCTGGTCGGTGTGGATGCGCCTGTGAACTATGAGGTTAGAGGCACTGGTGAAACATTTCCCACACTGGGAACACACAAAAGGCTTTTCCCCAGTATGGGTCCTCTGGTGGGACGCAAAGCTTGCTTTCTGAGTGAAACATTTCCCGCACACCGAACAGGCATAAGGCTTTTCTCCAGTGTGAATCCGTTGGTGTATTATTCGGTTGGCAGCGTTGGTGAAACATTTGCCACAATCAGAACAGGGAAAGGGTTTTTCTCCTGTGTGAGTCCGTTGGTGTTCATCAAAGCTTTTCTTCAGTCGGAAACATTTTCCGCACACTGCACATTCAAAAGGTCGCTCACCTGTGTGAATTCTCTGGTGTACGACACAGCTGGCTTTCTGTGTAAACCTCTTGCCGCACTGCGTACACACAAATGGCTTCTCCCCTGTGTGAATGCGCTCGTGAGCCAAGTAGCTTGCTTTCTGTGAAAAGCATTTGCCACACTGCTTGCACACAAAAGGCTTCTCACCAGTGTGAACCCGCTGGTGTGTGATAAAGCTAGCCTTCTGGGAAAAGCATTTGCCACACTCAGTGCACTCAAAGGGCTTCTCTCCTGTATGTATCCTATAGTGGGCCAGATAATTTGCCTTCTGGGCAAAGCCCCGCCCACATTCATGACACTTAAAAGGTTTGTCGTCTGTGTGAATCCTTTGATGGGCCATGTATCCTCCTTTCTGGGTGAAGCACTTGCCGCACTGCCCGCATTGAAACGGCTTTTCTCCACGATGAATGAGTTGGTGCCTCACCAGGTAGATCTTTGAGCTAAAACACTTGCCACACTCGAGACAGCCATAGGGTTTTTCTCCGGTGTGAATCCTCTGGTGGACAATGCAACTTGCTTTCTGGGCAAATCGCTTGCCACACTGTGAGCAGACAAAGGGCTTTTCCCCCGTGTGAATTCTCTGGTGGACAATACAGCTGGCTTTCTGAGCAAAACACTTCCCGCAATGGGAGCAGACGTAGGGTTTTTCCCCTGTGTGAATCCGCTCATGAGCCAGGTAGCTGGCTTTCTGCGTAAAACATTTTCCACACAGCGTACACATATAAGGTTTTTCCCCTGTGTGGATTCGCTGATGCGTGAGGTAACTGGCTTTCTGGGTAAAGCACTTTCCACACAAAGTACACAAGAAAGGCTTTTCACCGGTGTGGATCCGTTGGTGAGCCAGGAAGCTGGCCTTCTGCGTGAAACATTTACCGCACTCTTCACACTTGAAGGGCTTCTCATCATTGTGTATCCTCTGGTGCGCATTAAAGCTAGCCTTCTGCGTGAAGCATTTTCCACAATCAAAACAAGCAAAGGGTCGTTCACCGGTGTGGACCACTCGGTGTCTCACCAGGTAGATCTTCGAGCTAAAGCATTTGCCACAATCCGCACACTCAAAAGGTTTTTCACCTGTGTGAATTCGTTGGTGCACAATGCAGCTGGCCTTTTGAGAAAAAGGTTTGCCGCAGTGGTTGCAGACAAAGGGTTTTTCACCCGTGTGAATGCGCTGGTGAGCCAGGTAGCTCGCTTTCTGTGTGAAGCACCTGCCGCAGTGGGAACAGGCAAAGGGCTTTTCACCCGTGTGAACCAGTCGGTGCCGAACCAAATAGACCTTAGAGCTGAAGCATTTCCCACACTCAAAGCAAACAAAAGGCTTCTCGCCTGTGTGTATTCTCTGATGGACTATACAGCTAGCTTTCTGCGTAAAGCGTTTGCCACACTGGAAGCAAACAAAGGGTTTTTCCCCGGTGTGAATCCTCTGGTGGGAAAGGAAACTAGCTTTTTGGGAAAAGCATTTGCCACACTGAGAACAGACAAAAGGTTTCTCGCCTGTGTGAATTCGCTGATGAACCACCAAGTTGCCTGCGCTGCTGAAACATTTCCCACAATCCGAGCAAGGAAAGGGCTTTTCGTTCTCATGGCTTCTCAAATGTCTGGTGAGATGGAGGCTCGTGATAAAACACTTTCCGCATTCGGAACAGACAAAGGGTTTCTGCTCTGTGTGAACTTTCCGGTGGACGACGAGGTCCGAGGCACTTGAAAAACATTTGTCACATTCAGCGCAGGAAAACGTATTCTGCCCTTTGTGAAGTTTCTGATGTTTGATGAAACCTAACTTGGAGATAAAGACACTACCACACACTGAGCAGACAAATTGTTTCTGTTTTTTGCGGATCTCTTCATCTTGGAAAAGGTCAGACTCGTAACTAAATGCGTGCTCACCACCAAAACAGGACAAAAGGCTCTCGTGTTTAATAAAATTAGTGTTCACATCAGCCAAGTTCAAAGGTTTCTCTTCATGGATGGTTCTTTGGTTGTAGTGAGATGATGAATATTCTGTCCAGGTATCGAGTCTTTCTGTTGAGACATGAAATGGGAAGATTCCATTCGGCTTTTCTAACTTTATTCGAAAGGGGGGGGTGCCTGATGTCATACTTCTAGTAATCCTCGTGGTATAATAATCGGGGTGGACAAAACCATCTTCTGCAATCCAGTCTAGTGGGAGAACAGGCAGATCGCTAATATCTGACAGGGTCATATTGAAGGCTTCATCTGTAAAAAATTTAAAAGACTATGTTACAAAGGTCATTTATCACTTTCTCCAATTCCTAAAACAAACCTGTCACTTTAATAAAATTCCAAACTGAGTATTGTTAACAATTGCAAAATGAATGTCACACCTCTGCCTCCATGTGACAACACCGGGGTCTGCTGATTTGCTGGTCAGCCGCATAGCACTGCATTGTGGGAAGCCACATGGAACATGCTTCCCTATACTCAGAAGTACCAGGATTTTCACAGATCAGCAGTGAGGTTCAAGGTTTATAAAGATGTATAGTCAAGTCAAGCTATGATTAAGCACTGAATCGCAGTGCGAAACGTCAGCTCATACTCGCAGTTTTTTTGCTGTGGCATGTTGTTTGTGCTTTTGTTTTAAATAAAAGAACCTTTTTTGGAGTGCGGCTGTCCAAGCGTTTTCCTCAGATTTTTTTGCATTGTCATATGCATTGCCTGCACCCACGGCTCTGGATCTTGTGAATGAGTCACCAGTCACATCTGAGCGGTAACTCTCTCCTAGATGTATTGTCACTTGAGGGTCACTTACACAGTGGGTGAGTTTGGGATCTTGTTAAAGTTACAGGTTTTCCTTAAACTTTTGATGTAAACAGGAATTGTTTTATTAAATTCCACAAAGCCTGTTAAGCTCCCCACAACTGAATTTCTTTTTTACATATTACCTTGGCAGATCTAAAAGATTACCGTATATACTCGAGTATAAGCCGAGTTTTCCGGCCCTTTTTTTAGGGCTGAAAGTACACCCCTCGGCTTATACTCGAGTCAGTACCTGAAAATCTTCTTATACTGCAGCTGGCGTCCATTGTTTAAATATCGCGGCTTTCTCCTGGTCCCTTCCATGATAGGTGTTTCCAGCAAACACTGTGTTGAGGGTTCCGCCTATCACGGAGGTCCTCTCATTCTCGGACTCTGTTTCCCAGCAGACACTGTGTTCAGTGTTCCGCCTATTATGGACGTTCTCTTGTCCGAGGATGAAAAGGCGTCCGTGATTGGCGGAACACTGAACACAGTGCCTGCTGGGAAACGGAGTCTGAGAATGAGAGGATCTCCATGATAGGCGGAACACTCAACACAGTGTTTGCTGGAAACGCCTATCACAGAAGGGACCAGGAGAAAGCCGTGATATTTAAACAATGGATGCCGGCCGCAGTATAGGAAGATTTTCAGGTACACTGACTCGGGCACAGGGAGGCTGCAATGGACACAGTGAGGTTGGGCACAGTAAGCTGGCAATGGGCACAGTAAGGTGGCACAGTGAGGTGGCAATGGGCACAGTGAGGTGGCACAATGAGGTGGCAATGGGCACAGTAAGGTTGGGCAATTGGCACAGTGAGGTGGCAATGGGCACATTTGCCCCCCCTAGGCTTATACTCGAGTCAAAAAGTTTTCCCAGTTTATTGGGGTAATATTAGGTACCTCGGCTTATACTCGAGTATATACGGTAAATCAGACCTTACACTAAAAAAAAAGGTCTGATTTAAGGCATATTACATAGTGCTTCATCCATTTTGAACAATGGCATTAAAGTTGTGAACAAAAAAAACACCTGTGGAAAAAAAAGTTAGGAAATGTATTCACCTTATCGCTAGCACAGTGCATGAGCATTATCTACCCCAATTTTGAAACCTCAGTGTTCCCTGGATTCAACTGGAAGAATCATGACTTCACCCTTGCCTAGGAACCATGGGTGGAAGACGGGGGTATAGTTTGTTCTCTAAAAATTTTTTTTTTACATGTTTTCATTTAGCTATTTAAGATGGGGGGGCATTAGATAATAAGGGGACCTTTCTTTTGTGTGCAAGGTCAGCTTTAAATGAAACGCTGCCATCATTGATGATCTAAATCGCTGAAGGAAAGTGAAAACCTGAGCTGAAACCTGGTGACCACATTCATATCACTTTTTTCCTCCAGCTCTGAGTTATTTTAAGAAAGTTGCCAGCCCCGTCACGTTAGGCCCCATTCACACAGAGCGATTACTTGCATATCCACCCAGAGAAAGTTACGGGGGACACAAATGAATGCACACGGATGTCACATTGGGACACAGCGGCTGTGCCGTGCACCTGCATGTCTCAATAGACATTTATGGGACTGCCGGGGTTCTGTCAAAAGAGCTAACTCGTCAAAATCTCCAACCACGTCACTTCCGGTGACTCTCCAGAAGCAGTAATTGCAGATTTTGACAAGTTGGCTGTTTTGACAGAACAGCGGCAGCGTATACACTACGGTACACGATATAATGAGTGGACATTGTTAGTCCACCCGCTAGTAACCAACAACATGGCCGCCTCCAAGGCGGCGACCACTTTTTTAACTCCTTAGCCGGTGTTCTGGCAAAACAGCCAACTCGTCGTGTACTGTAGTGTATACCCTGACGGTGCTCTGTGAAAACAGACAAGTCATCGAAATCTGCAATTACTGCTGCTGGAGAGTCACCTGAAGTGACGTAATTGGAGATTTTGACGAATAAAACTCTTTTGACAGAACACCGACATGGGGAAGAACACAACACCTGTGCATCCTTGGGCTGGCAGAACACATTTCTGCAATTCAAGTAATAGTTTAGCAGCCATTACATTTCAAAAATGAAATTAAAGTGGAACTAAACCCTCCTATCCTTTACAGCCAGGGAAGCTGCCATCTTAGCTTCTGTTTGATCTGCAGTTGCCATGGTCTGTACATGTGATCAGTTATAACACCAACCATTTGATAGCTTGACAGTTTGGTTGAGAGCACAAGCAAACATGTCAGTTTTTATTTGCAGCATGCCTTGAATTTAAAGCGAAACTAAACCCATCAATTTAACTGCTTCCCAAAACAGTAACATTCAAGGCAATACCATGAATGATATCTATCACAATTACTTGCACTCTTGACCGAACTGTCAAGCCATCAAATGGCTGGTGTCATAACTGATTACATGGGCAGCATCATGGCAACTGCAGATCAAACAGGCTTAAGCCCCATACACACGGTCGGACTTCCATCGGACTTTTCCGTGGTTTTTTGTCCGAACGGAGTTGGTCGGGAACACCCATAGCATACACACGCTCGGACTTTTCTGCAAACTTTCCCAAAACTTTTTGCAACATCACGTGGTTTTTCTGCTCTTTTCTGCTCTTTACCGCCACCCTTTGGTCAACTTCTGCTATTGTTGGTTGATTTTAACATTAGTTGTTTTGTCCATCAGACAAAATTCCTATGGTTTTCTGTACACACGGTCGGACTTTGCTCCATCAGGCTTTTGTTGGGCAAAAGTTTGTCCGTTTGCAGACCCAACTTTTGTCCTATGAAAACAAGAAAAAATCAAAAAAAGTTTGTCCGATGGAGCGTACACACGGTCGGATTGTTGGTCCAACTTGCTCAAAATGAAGTTTGTTGGCCAAAAGTCCGACCGTGTGTACGGGGCTTAAGGCTAAGATGGCAACTTCCTTGGCTTTAAAGGATAGGAGGGTTTAGGTCCGCTTTAACTTTTTGGGGAAACAGTTAAAGCAGAATTAAACCCATCCATTTAACAGTTTCCAAAAAACTGTTACATTCCTGACACATGCCGGGAATGTAACTGTCACATTAGTTGTGCTCTCAACTAAACTGTCAAACTATCAAATGTCTGGTGTCATAACTGATAACGTGCAGCATCATGGCAGTTGAAGATCAAACAGAGGACAAGATGACAGCTTCCTTGGCTGGAAACGATAGGAGGGTTTAGTTCCTCTTTAAATCAATGGGTTTAGCTGTCCTTTATTTCTTCACCCCAGGAAAACAAAGACAAGTGTCTACTTTCCCTATTCTCCTCCTTCACAATATCAATTACACAACTACATAGCTGTACTTTAAGTTACTGTCACAAGGGAGCAGTGCTCTACCACTAGACAGATAGGAGATGGATTTTCCATGCCAAGTGACTGACCTGCATTATAACTCTCCAGAATCATCTCCTTCTCAGACGGCCACATCTCATTCAAGTATGGATCCTCTCCCCGCTCAATCATTGATACGACAGAAGGCTTTACACTGTCCCATCCTTACAGATACAAACAGAACAGATCAATGTTTGCATGAAGTAAATACTCTGTATATAATTCATACACATCTAGCTGCACCTGTCATAAAAAAAAAAAATCTACAATTACATTTGCAAAAATGATTTTTGTCATATGTGTATAATTTACAACAACTTAGTTATTATAAACTGCAAATATAAAAGGCTGATGACACACGGGTGGTTCTGCTGCTAGTGACAGATCGCCGGCAGCAGGATCCCTAAAAAAGCTTCCCCTATATTTGCTCTTTGATTGTAATTTTTGTACACAGTACTGTGGCAGAATGTTTTACATGAAGCTGTATATTTAATGTAGATGCTTGTTATCTCAATAAAACTTTTGTTTATAAAAAAAAAAAAAGGCTTCCCCTGTGGAATCGCTTCCTCTGTAGTCACACAAATCAAGATGTCACTCTAAAGCTGGGCTCAATGCTGCTGAATCTGGATCTCTAGTGATTGGAGTAACATCTCGCTGCCTCAACTACAGAGGGATCGATTCCATAGAGACAAAACAGCTAACCTCTTTGTGATCCCGCTACTGTTCCTTTAGCTAAACTGTGTCATCAGCCTTAAGCAACTTGCACCAATTTTGTAGGACAGTCCTTGAGAGACTCTAGATCTACCCTGCTGACTTTCAGGCTTACATCCATGGGTGCCGTGTGCGCTTACGTTCTTCCATCTACAGACATAATTTCGTTCTCAGCAGCCTGGACCTCTAAATGTTAAAGTGTATGTCTGCCAAACTTATTTTTCTTCGTTTTGGAAAGGTAGAAGAGAAGTTAGATTTCCAGTCACATTTTTACTGCTCAACAATATATGCATTAATAGAGTGCTGTACCCAAAACAGGAGAGATAAGAATTAAAATCCAGATTCTAGAGGCAGCTCTATTGTGAGTCCAGTAAATCTTTATTGTACATGACAGACAGTCACAAAAAAAACAGAAAAACAATATGATTTGGGGTCTTAACACCGCCCCCCCTCCTTTCGGGGCTTAGATTCTGAGAGTAACTAGGGAAATTACTGGACAGCAGATTGTGCTCATTCATGACTTGTACTTATTCTGGTCACCGGTCAGACAGCTTTTCTTTTTCTAATCTCCCTATCTACTGTAAGTACCTAAGCCAGCTTTTCTTAACCTTAAAATAATTTTGAGGTCTCAGGGGACCCTTACTAAATCCAATTTATCAGGGGTCAAATGGAAAAATGCCCTTTAGATTGGTGGTCAGGAGAAATGCAACCCTTACAATGGTGCTAAGATACTGTAGGTACCCTTAAAGAGAGCTAAAAAAAATCATTAGTGTCATGTGTCTGGCTCTGCCTAGTGGCGTAGACCCTGGAACTATGCAGGCACCCTCAAATGGGAGGTCAATCCACTTTAGGTCAAAGAACCCCAAGCAACCTCTTGAGGAACCCTATGGTTCAATGGAACTCTGGTTGAGAATTGCTTACCTAAGCCATTAAAACTGAACTCCAGCTTTTGATGTACTTTGCATAGTTTGTTTGGGCCAAGCTGGCCCAAATGAACTATGTCCCTCACTAACATGTGCGGCCACTCTATGTGCTGTATAAACTGTATGTAGCTGGGGCTACATACAGCATACCGCACTGTGTTCCGGATGCGTGCCGAGAGCTTCCGGTCTCATACCCGAAAGACAGTAGAGTCTATCTGATCGGCGCTCAGCCATTCAAAGAAAGTAATGTATTCTAACAATGAATACAAAGCTTCCTCTGATTGGCTGAGTCAGAGGTTGTGACATCATCAGCCCGCCTCTCTGACTCAGCCAATCTGAATTTGTGTTCATTGCTAGAATACATTGCTTTCTCTGAATGGCTGAGCGGCGATCAGATAGACTCTACTGTGTTCTGGGTATGAGACAGGAAGCCTCAGCTACATACAGTTTGTACAGCGCATCAAAAAGCCTTACGTTAGTGAGGGACATCGTTTTTTGGGGCCAAGCTGGATAAAGTATATCAAAAGCTGGAGTTCAGCTTTAAGAAAAAGTACTGAGCCTCTAAAATGGGGTGGATTTTTTGTGACGCTTGGTTGTGTGCAATAAATATTTACTGGACTCGTATTATATCTTTGGCTCTCTTTTCCATTTTACATACTTTAGGCTTTCGCCACTATCTGAGGCTCTGTTAGAAACCTAATCAGATTTTTAAGTTTGTCTGAGTCCCTGTTGTACATTTTCCTTGACTTCCTGTTTAGTAAAACTGTTGTCAGTGGGACAGAAAGTAAAGGTAAAGCCCCGTACACACGGTCTGAGTATTCTCCGGCCAAAAGCACATCGGAATTTCCGACGGAATTCCATCGGAGAAAAATAGAACATGTTCTATATCAGGGGTCTCCAAACTACGGCCCTCCAGCTGTTGTGGAACTACATGTCCCATGAGGCGTTGTGGAACTACATGTCCCATGAAGCGTTGTGGAACTGACATTCACAGACATGACTAGGCATGATGGGAATTGTAGTTCCTGAACAACTGGAGGGCCATAGTTTGGAGACCCCTGTTCTATATTAAAACTCCGATGGAATTCATCGGAATTTCTCCGATGGGGCACACACACAGTAGAAATTTCCTATGGAAAAAGTCCGTCTGACTTTTTCCATCGTAAATTTCTATCGTGTGTACAAGGCATAAGTCTTTCTAAAAAACCCAACAGTAATTGTAATCTTTCCCCAATCTATCCAAAACTGGAAAAAAATGTTTTTTGGGCTGGACATAATTATTTAATTCAATTTTATTGCACCAAAAAAAAAAAAAGGATGTAAAAAAGGATGTTTTAATACGAAGTAGAGCTGATGCCCACATGACCAGTTCTATCATTTGATTCTCTTGTAACTGCTGAAGGTTGGCACTTGATGGTAACCATATTACACTGAATAATTCTGCTGTGAACAAAACATTCTAGAGATTCTAATAGCAGAGCTAGTTCCGTACAGTATATTAACAATTCTGTCAGTTTATGAAAATTAGCTGATCTAAAACAGTAACCCAGAATAAACCGTTGTCTGTGCTGTCACCCAATTTAATATGGATGAGAGTCAGTGAGAAGGCATGCTCTATCACAACTGATGGCTATGACATGCTGCAGAAGAGCAGTTCAGATATGAATCCAGTTCAGATATAAACAGTGCTTACCTAAACTTGACATTAATGTGATTAATATTAGGTTAGTTTGGTCCAATGACATGATAATCTTAGCTTTGAGAGCTTAGTTTTGTTTTAACCTATATAATGCCTTTTTAATTTTGAGAAGAAAGTTTATCGTCCATATTTGTGTTTTAAATATTTTACTGAATTTTATAATTATCAACAAAATTCCAATAACAGAGCAAATACAATACTATAATATAAATAGATATTCCATTAACAGAACATGTACATTAGTATAGTAGAAAAAGGTGTAATCATTCAGGAAAGTAACTCTTATAAATGTAAATGAAAACAGATAACCTAGCGGATTGTAGGATAAGATTATGCAACATGAAGTGTCATAATCATAGCTTCATGGCAGCTATTTGACGACAAGTAATTGAGAAATTAAGTTGATGGAAATAATATAATATAATTATGTCTTCTATGAAGAGAATAAAATTGAATGAACCTATAAAGAAATATAAAGGTAATGTGTTGTAGAATAGCTGGGGGAATAAATTAGGCTAAACCAGGGCCAAGTTTATCGTCCATATTTGTATCCAAATTCCTCTATAATGTTGCTGCATAAGATTCCAACTTCCAAATATCACAGTTCCTCAGTGTGAAAAAAAAGATACTGACGAATGCCAAGTAACTGACTCTTATAGTTGAGGTTAGAGGTTAATATAATATGGATGAAAGGGGTTCTGTGACACATTACTGGGAAAAGAGAAAGTGCCAAGCATTACTGGTGTACGATGGACTTTTTACTAGATATTACTGAAGTCAGAGGAGTTTTATTCCAAATATTACTGGAGTGTAAAGAGATCTAAGCCACATATCACTGCATTAAAAGAGCCTCTACCATTGGTGTGGGGCACACTCTGTGTTATCATATTACTGGAGTATGAGGGATTTTATGCAGCCTATCATTGGGTATGGTTCTGTGCTACATATTACTGGGTAAGGTTTTTTTTGCCAAATAATAATGGAGTGGTCGGGTTTAACCACCTATTATTTAAGTGGCTCTTGTGCCACATACAGTATTACTGGGATGGGATAGATTCTGGGGCACATCTAACTGGGGTGGGGCAGGTACCAGGATAAATAATACTGGGGTGGAATAGGCTCTGGGAAAGATATTACTGGGATGGGACAGGTTTTGGGAATATTTTACTGGGGTTTATTCTCGGGTACACATATTAGTATAAATGCAAAAGTGATTTTGCGCTAAAAAGTGATATCACTATAAATAACTCCCTGTGATAAACTTATGTGCAAAAAGCAATAATATAAACACGTGCAAACAATAACGTGATGAAATGGAGATCAATACATGCAGTTTCTGTAGAGTTACAGTATATTCACTATTTACTCACAGTAGCGCGAAATACTTTATCAGCGTGTTCTACGGCACAAATTACTGACGTGGGGCAGGTTCTGGGGCACATATAACTGGTGTGGGATAGGTTTTGGGACACATAATACTTGCGTGGGATAGATTCTGTGGCACAAATTTCTGTGGTGGAACAAATTGCCCTCTGGAATATCTGGTCTGTAAGCTTACCTCTGCCCCATGACCTTTTCATCTCCAACTCCTTCAACCTAACTGCTGTTTGTAAAACCTGGTTCAGGAATCCTACTCTGTGTCTTCAGGTGCTCTCTACCATGGTGGCCTCCACTGGACTTACTTACCCAGTATGAAAATGAGGTGGAGTGCCTTTTCCCCACAAAGCAGTTTTCAGGTTTTTCCTACATCTCCATCTCTTTCCCTCTCCTCTTTTTAAGATCAAGGTATTCATCTTTTTCTCCAGTTTATTTGAAAATCGCTGTGCTTTGCTTTATCAGCCTCCTGAACTGGTAAAATATTTTCTTGATTACTTATTTGCCTGGTTACCCTACTTTCTATTCTTTGAAACACCTATTATCATACTTGGTGACTTTAACATCCATATTAATTTTACCATCACAGCTACCACTCTGCTTCTCAACCTAACCTCACCATTTGACCTAACACAATGGGCACACACTGCTATTTGCTCTGATAGCAAGAACCCTTGAAATTGCATAATCTCACCTCTGCTCTCCTTGCAACCTCTACAAAACTTCCTTTTCCTCTCTATGAGCACACACTTTTTGGTTTCCTGTTCGCCCTCTCTTCAACCCCCTATTATTTTAACCACCTGTAGAAACCTTTGCCACTTCAACCCTTCTCTTTTCTCTTCTTCTTCTGACTAACTCTACAACAAAATCTTGCCCATCTCCACCCTATATTCAACTACGTATCTCTTCAACCTGCAAATAGTTATCTGTAGAACCCTTTGCCACTTTTACCTTACCTGCTCTATTCAGCTAGTGACTACCTCTACAACTAAATTTCACCCCCTTTCCTGTCCTGGCCACTACTGTCTACAACAGCTCACTCTCTTCATCCCTGGACACACTTGCTCACCTCTCACTGCACACAAAATTAGGCAATGACCACAACAACCCTGGCAAACAGGTGACACCAGAACTCTGACACAGGTGTGGCATAAAACTAGATCCCTGCAAGACTACGCCCTGTATAAAGCTGCCCTCCTAAAATATAATATAAATCCTTCCTGAATGCTGCCAACAGACCTCTAACACCCTCTCATCCAGTCCTTGTTAACTATTTTCTAACTTTAACTCTCTACTTCATCTGCCACTGCAACCACCCACTTAATCATTTATTGCCCAGGATATTGCCAATCCCTCCACTGGCTTCCAATCACCCAGAAAATACATTTAAAAATACTAACAACAAGTCATCCACAACTCTTTTCCCAGATACACCACCAACCTTGTCTCAAAATATCACCCAAAAGATATTCTTCAGAAATATACTAAAGTAAGTTTGTAGGTGGTTTAGAATACTGCCCTTATCCCTAGTAATAGTATCCAGTGAACCAACCCTCTATATGGGACTAAGGGCATAGGAGTACACAACAAATATTTTACAAACAATAACAAACTTTATTCATATGAATACAAAATCAAACAGTAAAATCAAAGCTGCTTATTTGTGAATTGTTCTCCCAAGACCTCCTGCTCTTTAGTTCCATCTTATTTATGCTTTTACTCTTTTTATTGTATTCATATGAATAATTTATTTTTTATTTGAAAAAGGTTTTTTGTGCACTCCAATGTTTGTTATGGTCCATATAGAGGGTTGGTTCACTGGATAAAAGGTATTCTTAATTTCTCCGAAAAAATCATGCTTTTTAGTTCCCTCATCCCCTCCTCTCAGGACTTCTCAGGAGACTATTGCATCCTCTGGAGCTCCCTACCTCAACATGTACAGCTATCTCCTTACTCTGTCTGCCTTTAGGTAATCCCTGAAAACTCATCTCTGCAATGAAACCTATCCCTCCTCCACCTGACAAATGGAATTTAACTTTTTCGATCAACTCATCCCTTACAATTATTACCTTTTGTATCACTTGCCCTTACCTTTTGGATTGTATCATGAGCAGGGCCCTCTTTACCCTCTTGTCATGGATGGTATTGCAACTTTACTGGCCCCCTTTATTTATAATGCTCTGCGCAAGCTTTTGGCGCAATATAAATCCTGTATAATAATAATAATAATGTACAGTTAATATTAATAACATATCACTGGGTTGGGATAGGTTCTGGGACATGTTACTGGTGTTTACTGGGGTTGGATAGGTTCTGTGACAGATATTCCTGTAGTGGGATAGGTTTGAGACACATATTATTTGAGCAGTAAAGGTTCTGGGGAATATAAATCTGGGGTGGGATAGATTCTGGGACATACGTATATTACTGTAGTGGGATAGGTTTGAGACATGTATTACTTGAACGGTAAAGGTCCTGGGGCATATATATCTGGAGTGGGATAGGTTCTGGGACACATATTACTGTAGTGGGATAGGTTTGAGACACATATTACCTGAGGGGTAAAAGTTCTGGGGCATATAAATCTGGGGTGGGATAGATTCTGGGACATACTTATATTACTGTAGTGGGATAGGTTTGAGACAGGTAATACTTTTTAAAAAATTCTGTTTATTGAGTTTTTTGACAACAATAAAAAATATCATACAACATTTGGACGTGTCAATCGGACACCATCCACATGTGGCCAACATGTCCCACTTATTTCCACCTAACTAACATAGTTCTACTATCTTAAACAAAACCCACCCCTCCCCACCCTTGAGTCACAGCTCATTTAATAAGGATCTTTCAGTTTTTCTTCAATTTCCAGCAAGTAATGCCATCCCAAGGACACCCATACTCAGGACCTTAAGGGGCAATTCCCAGGATTAGCTCTAATATAGTGCATGAATTACCGAGTTTACAGGAACATGAAGTATAGCCCCTCCCTCTTTCTGGATATTATTTCCTTCCTGGATCTGCAGTGGCACTGGTTACGCTCTCCTCACTTGCCTACCGTGGTAGTGAATTTAAACCATGATTGCCAAACTTTGTCAAATTTGTTCATACAACCCCTGGCCTCAAAAGTATAAGTAGCTTTGTAGTAAGGTAACACGGAGTTCACTAATCCTTTCCAAAAAACTATCCTTGGTGCTCCCGGCTTTTTCCAATTTAATAGGATAGCCTTCCTTCCGTAGAACAGCAGGATGTTAAGCATAGTCCGCAGAGCACGTGATGGCACCACGTCATCTACAAGACCCAGTAAGCAAACCCGGACAGTCATCGGTATCGGTACTAACAGTAGTTCTGAAATACAAGAGGTGATATCTGCCCAAAAACATTGAACTTGATGGGCATTGCCAGAAAATGTGATCCGCGTCAGCAGGCGAATGAGAACACCTCCAACACTCTGCTGAGGCCGTAGGGAAAATATTAGCCAACCTAGCCGGGGTGTAATAACTCCTGTGCAAGAATTTAAATTGGATTAACCTGTCCCTTGCAGACACTAAATGTTTAAATGGTTGTGTCCATAGGTCATCCCAATCCTCCCCCTGTACATCAGGAAACTCCGCTTCCCACCTCTCCCAGCACCGGTTGATCGCTATTGGAGTGGTCTTGAAGAACTCTTTGTATGTCACCGAGAGAGGCTTGGCCAAGTCATCACTCGACAACATCCTCTCAAGTGCCAAGGGCAGAGACTCTACCCTCGCCTTCCGAAACTGCATCTGGAAGGCATGTCTAACCTGGAGAAACCTAAACAGGTAGGAATTAGTCAGATCATGCCTTGATTTAAGTTGAGGAAAAGTCAACAGTTCATAGCATGTGATGTCCCTCAGCGTCTTCACTCCCTTCACTGCCCAAGTCATAGGATCCGGCAGGTTGTAAAAATGAGACTGGGCTGGGTTTAGCCATATAGGAGCAGACGGTGATACCCCCTCATATTTAGGACATCCCAATTTTACCGCTGCCTCCCACACCTTAATTGTGGCCTTCATTGTTAGCGTCAGAGGTAGATCAGACCTGGAGCCCCTAAACAAAGCAAATCTGAGACTTTCATAAGACCCTAGATGGGCCGCCTCCAGTACGGTGGCCGCATCCCTATCATCCGCAAGTAACCACCTAAGAGCAAAGACCATCTGACCCACCAGGTAATACTTCGGCCAGTCTGGCAGTGCTAGTCCCCCTTGATCACTAGGTTCCTGTAAGACTTTAATACCTATTCTTGGGGGTTTAGGTGCCCATAGGAAAGATTAAATGATACTATCAATCTTTTTAAAATACGATTTTGGGACCCATACAGGCGCATGTCTCAGAAAATGTCTCAGAAAATAAAGGATTACAGGGAGAAATTTCATTTTTAATAAGCTGATCCTACCTATCAAGTACAGTGGCAATTTAGTATTTTTGCTTAAGTAGCGTTAGCAACGGAAGTAAATTAAGGGACAAGTAAACTTGAACATTTGCTGTGAGATGAACTCCTAAATATTGAAGGGACGTGACCCACTGCAGTGGCAGTGTCGGGTCAGCCTTGTCTCTCTGGCTTCAGTGTCTAGAGGTAAAATTGAAGATTTACTCCAGTTCACTTTTAACCCTGAGAATTGGGCAAAGTGATCAGAGACATGTATTACTTGAAGGGTAAAGGTTCTGGGCCATATTTTTCTGGTGTGGGATAGGTTCTGGGACACATATTACTGTAGTGGGATAGGTTCGAGACACATATTACTTAAAGGAGTAGTAAAGTTACATGTTTTTTCACCTTAATGCATCCTATGCATTAAGGTGAAAAAACATTCGACAATACCGCCCCCCCCCCGAGCCCCCGTTTTTCTTACCTGGCCCCTCGAAAGTCCCATGCTCGTCCCCGTCATCCTCTTCGTTTTTCAGCCTGGCCGCCGATTGGCTACACTGGATGGATTGAAAGCAGCGCAGCCATTGGCTGGCGCTGCTGTCAATCACATCCAATGACGCGGCACGCCGGGGGGCGGGGCCGAGTGATACAGTCGGCGGCTATGGCCGCCGCTGTATCACGGGAGCGCGCCCGCAATCACTCCACACCATGCGAGCTCACTCGCATTAAGGTGTGGAGTCCTTGCGGGGAGGAGCCAAGACAGCCGCCGAGGGACCCCAGAAGACCAGGATCGGGGCCACTGTGTGCAAAACTAGCTGCACAGTGGAGGTAAGTATAACATGTTTGTTATTTTTAAGCAAAAAAAAAAAAAGCTTTAGTGCTCCTTTAAGGGGTAAAGGTTCTGGGGAAAATAAATCTGGGGCGGGATAGATTCTGTGATATACGTATATTACTGTAGTGGGATAGGTTTGAGACATGTATTACTTGAAGGGTAAAGGTTCTGGGGCATATAAATCAGGGGTGGGATAGGTTCTGCGACACATATTACTAGTGGGGAATATGTGCAGACAGTGGGATAGGTTCTGGGCCAAATGTTACTGGGGTTGTATAAGGTTAGAGGGATCATTTTACTGGGGTGAATAAGTTCTGCAACACATTTTAAAGGGGTTGGATAGGTTCTGTGCTGCATATTACTGAGGTGCAGAGGTTTTGTGGCACATAGTACATAGGTTTGAAGAATGATTTGTTTTCATGACTAGAGAATAAGATGTTTCTGTGCCACCTTTTAGCTTTGCATATCAAATGCTTAGTGTACACGTTAATCATGATTGTCTCTAGTATCCCCCAATGATTGCCAATCTTCAGTTTCTTTAAAAATTAGCCACAACCTAATTAGTTGATAAATCTGTTGAATGGAAGGTGACTAGCTCTAAATTTGAACCAGGAAACCAAGCATACCCAAATAAATGGCTGCAGTTTATCGAAAGCAACATTTTTCTTCAATAATTTTTTGTTATTCCATACCCTGTAACTACCCATAACCAATGTTTTATTTTTTTAACTTTCCCACCTGGATATTATTTTCTCCTACTTCCACATTTCAACAAAGTAACCACGCTCACTGCATTCCTGAATGAACCCTCCCTGCTCTGATCTTTGTCACGTAACCATGAAAGGCCTACCTGTTTGATAACAAGCATGTTATGAAATGAAATGACCGGGAGTTCTGCCAAAAAGTACAAACAAACGCTATAGCGTCCGGACCTAAAAAGTTTCTAAATTGCATATTATTTCTTCTCCTTATGACAGCTGTCAGGATGGAACTACAGAAAACGTATAATAGCCCACACTTTATAGACATTTTGTATTGATCTGGTCTTGAGTTCTTCTTTCACATAGAACAATTTAGACAATAAATTAGCCCTTCGAAGTCTTAGACAAAAAGAACAAATGAAAAAAAGAAGGTTGGGTGGTATAAATTTATTGAAATAAAACAATATTCGGAGTAATCACCGTATTCCCATTTAAAGATGCCCTTCAGACAAACGGCTAAACACACAGATGATTTACATATAAAGGAGCAGTTTTAGCTGCCAAAGGTTTTGTATTTCTGGCCATCCATTCCTGAGATTTACATCTGCACACTGTGCAGGGACCGACCTATCAGAGCGCCGCACTCCCCTATGGGGGATCGGATGACGACGGACCGTAGAGTCTGTTGTCATCCAAACCGATCCACCAGACGGATGGAAAATAGGGTTTTCCTCCGTCACACTTTGGCGGATCGGAGAGGGTATGTCACCACTGACATCCGTGGCTCCATAGGGGTACATGGAGCATCCGTTCAGGTCCGCCTAAAAATCTGACAGGCGGACCTGAACGGTCCGTCCGTGTAAAAGAGCCCTAAAGGATTTTACTGGTTGATTTCTTGTTCCAGGTCACTAGCTAATTTGTTAATAAAGCAAGGCTGGGGATAGGCAGCCCAGAGCTTGAACCTGTAAAAGAAAGGTGGTAATAGCAATTCCAATATGGTTTTTCTTTGAACCTGAGTTGGAGAAGAGTTTGGAAGTGTAATAATTAGGTGTATTTTAAAGACACTGTTTTATCTAAACATGCAGAGAGGGCACAAGAAGAAAAGGTTAGCCACTTGCCCTAACACGACGATGATTAATAAGCATCTGTCTGCAAATTAGAACTGATAAAGAAGGAGAATATATTTAAAGCGGTTCTTCAGTTCCCCTCCAAAAATAATTAAAAGTCAGCAGCTACAAATACTGTAGCTCAGGGTTTCTCAACCAGGGTTCCATTGAACCCCTGGGTTCCTTCAGAGGTTGCTAGGGGTTCCTTGAGCAATGACCAATTTCTGTATCTCAGATAAGTTTCCACTGACACCATCAATCTTTTTAGTTATCTGTAAGGGGGTAATTCTTCCCAATGGTCATCTGTGTAAGGAGCTCTTCCCACTGATTATTACACTAATGTATCATGAGTTGTAAATATAGTAATTATTAACAAGGTTTCCCTGAAACCGGAAAGTTATTTTAATGGTTCCTCTGTTTTGAAAAGGTTGAGAAAGGCTGTTATAGCTGCTGACTTTTAATAAAAAGGATACTTATTTGTCCAGGGATCCAGCACTGTCCTCATCCGGGCCGGTGTCTCGTCACATATGGCTACCCATCACATTTTGCTACGGAAGTGACGTTCTGCTGATCTCACAGGTTTGCTAATCTCACAGAAGACCGCTGCTTTTAAAATTCAACATCTAAACAATCAGACGGAGTTCTAAGTACTGTATTTCACTATATAACCTCAGTTTACTGTTATAAATAAGTGTCAAATTTAAAACTCCGGGGGGTGTACAAAGATGTCCGCTTGTCCCCTTCTCACTGTATCCTTAGTGTGGAGGAGTGCGGAGTGTAGCAGGATGGCAGTGTTTCATCACATTCGGCTACCCAACACGGTTTTAGTGTGCTGTTTTGTCGTAAAAGTGTTGGAACGTATATGGCGGAACGTCACTTCCGTAGCAAACTGTGATGGGTAGCCATATGTGACAAAACACCGGTTCTTTGCCAGTCTTCGGGTCCCTGGCGCCACCATACTAACTGTGGGAAGCTGGCTGTGACTCCTTGCAGCTTTACAGCCGGCTACCCACTGTGTATATACAGGCTGCGCTGCGCTGTGTGAATGGTTGGCCTCCTGGGACCTGTGACGTGGCTCAAGCGACTGCAGGCATCATGCGCAGATATGAGCAAAGAATGACTCTGCCCTTTTATCAACAACTGTTTGAAACTCAGTAGTAAGAATAAAGTCTCTGGGAGACTGTAGGGTGCCACCTGTGACTTTCTAGATCTAGGTAAAAATCTGATCAAAGGCTCCAATGAAGACAAAGTTTGATGAGTATTTTTTCATGTTTTTATTAGGTTTTGACAACTGAGCTTGTAAACACAAGTAGCACTCTAGATGTAATCTAAAAACATTTACTTGATATACTGTACCAAAGACAACCAACGTTTCATCTATAACCACCTTCATCAAAGAATATGGTGTGTGAATTTGGTCTGCAAGCTGCGACACCAATCTAAAATAAAGTATTCAGAAAATAATTTACTTCATCTGCAAAGTCGGTGGGATGATCATCGTCTCAGGAAATAACTTAACAATATGCAAGAAATAGATTCAAAAGTTTATCAGATAGTGAGTGCTTGATCTTCTCTAAAATCTTACCCCATGAACAGAAACTAAAATCATCGTTGTTTCATTTAATTTGGGTATAAGTTATAACATTGATCAGAAGTTTCAAGACTAGGTGCGTTTTATTACCACTTTAGCACCTTTGAAATAGCAAGCCAAAGCAAGCAAACTTGCAAATACAACTTTTCACTCTTCTCTTACTGTTTTTACAGAACTGTTCTAAGACCATCAAGGTTCCTAAAAATTCAGATTTCGTTCTAGATTTCCTGATACTACTTTTTTTTTTTAATCCGCGATGGTGCTTAAAAACGAAACACCTAAGTGTACAAAAAAAGTGCATGTGAAAAACACACACACAAAAAGTGCATTTAAGGGTGTGTCTCTTGTCCAGCCCCGTAAAGGAGTAGGACCTTACCCTAACCCCTGGGGCACAAGGCTCTTGACAGGGGCAAGGCTCAACTTGGTCCACCGAGTCAAATGGCCTGGCATACCCCTCTCCTCATGGCCAGCCGAAGCCGATCAACGAGTACTAGGTGAGGGGCTCTCCCAAACAGAGGTTCCTGGTTCAGGGGAGGAAGGAAATAAAAGGGCAAGTGATAAACGTGAAAAAAAACGTATCTAAAAAAAATAAGTGCCCGTGCTAGTGCATAGGATAGGTCCTGGGGCCTGGTAACAAAAATTTCCCCAGATGTAGCCAAAAGACCCTAACACAAAGAGGCACAGTTCAGAAACAGCTTTAGTGCCGTGGTCATGTGCTCATTCTCGCTGTGGGGTTTCCAATGCCCAAGTGATACTACAGGCACCCCTGGGGTGACCAACTCCCAGGGGGCACAGACAATGCAGATTCTCTGCCTTTCCAGTCCACGGCCAGACCAGGTAGACCCATTTAAATCAGGAGGCACTGGGCCCGTTCAATCTGCCTGGTGGAATTACTCCCATGCCCCACACCCAGTACCCCCTGATTTGAACTACTTTCTTCAGAATACTGTTCTTGCTGCTAATAGAGCTATATCAAAGAATACATTGGATTGCTTTAGATGTTCCTTTGACTAGTCCATAATTGGCTAGCTGGGATCAGAAAAAAAAAGAACTGTGACTTCTCTCTTCAGTACATCCCCTCAGTGCATTTCCTTTTGTTTACGATTCCAGGCACTTCGCAGTGAGTAACAATACGCTGGTTAGAAATCATGATTTTAGACTGACTGGCACTGTATCAACTGGGTAATGGGGATCAACGTGACCAGTTTTAATTTTTCCCCCCAAAGTTCGAACAGCAAAGAAAGCTGTCACTGTATTCCTCATATTTAACTGATTGCACCTTTGGATAAAGACTCATACAGCTGAATATCAACACAATAGTTCAGGTACAACTTTGCTGCCTTGAAGTACCCCGAGAGATATGTAAATGCAAATGTGAAGGTTCTCCCCATATTTGTTTGGGCTCCAAGTGCTCTAGTATCCTGCCCAGGTATACAATGGTAGGTTTCCCCCTAAATGCCTAAACTGTACATGATTTAAAGTGACACTAAAGGTTCACATAGGAGCATAGGATGCATTAAGGTGAAAAAACACGAAGCTTTACAACCCCTTTAAGAAGGGATATTAAACTCCTCATGGGTGGTGAATGATGTGAATGGTTCTATAAAATGCTGAGAATCTCCCTGCCCTATAAATGAATAAAATAATTTAAAGCTGGACTCTTTGCTCTGATGAAGGGACATTCCCAAACGAAACACGTCAGCTTAATTCTATCATCCTTTTGAACCTGAGGAGTTCTAAGATGAGTTTGCTTTTGGTTCCTGGGTTTTATAAAATGCTGATTCACACTGGTTTTTGCGGATATAGCTCGTATCTTTTATCCTCTAATTTGCGCATTTGCTCCCTTTATTGTTTTTGTTGTTTGTTCAGCCACAAGAATTTTTAGGCTGGCCATAGATGGTTCAAATCATGTATGGGCAGCCTGAATGTACCAAGTTGACTTAGGTTCAACCAGCCTGCCGGAATTACTTGTGATTATCGCTAGTGGTTGCTATAGCCCCTAGCAATAATCACTGTCTTCTCCCGGTGGGAACGGTTTCCCCCCACCGGAATAATACAATGTCTGGGCAGGAGGATTTCCCCTGTCAGAACGAGCTGTGTTGCTGGGGGAATTGTGCAAATTCTGTACAATTTATGGCCTGCCTTAGTCTTGAGAGGGCTACAACACCTGGATCATCCAGTCTGTGTTGCACAGTGGTCATCACATCAGAGGTAGCGTACCAAACTTCTTTAGGAACTCGTAGAGCTATAGCGTCAAGTTTTTACTGTCCTTAGTCATACCCCCTTTCCTCCAACTAATTGCTGAGTTTGTGTAAAAGAAAATCTAATCCAAATGTCCAAAATACTCACCAAAAGCTGTGGTCATGTGAGATCCCAGGTTTCAAGTCTTTTCTGCAGAGCAGAAGGGTCCTTGTTCCCGAGTGTCAAGGACATTTCCTATTGGATGTCCGGCAGTTAAGTCCTCTCATTGTTCAAAAGGCTGCAGTGGTGTGATGACATGACGAGGTGACTGTTCAGCACTGGCGCAGAATACAGCACTGGATCCACCAGTGCTCACTCCTGAAAGCAACACCAGTGAGGCACAGAGATGGCAGAGTACTAAAAGGTTTTGCAAGGTATTTTGTTTTCAAATAACAGCTGAATGGGTAAGAGGGGGCTATGAAGGGTGAGAGGATGGTGGGAAGGGAGCTCTGCAATGTAAAATTCCAGGCATGGCCCAGAAAACGTAAATTGTGATGAAACGCGTAGGACAGAGCCTGTTGTGACATCATCATGTTTTATCGGAAGTGAGCCGGAGTTTTTCACTAGAACGTTGATTTTCATATAGTGCTGTCCATTGTTTTTATCTGTAAGTGCAATTTTATTGATTTTGGAAGATTGAATTCCTCTTTGGGAACACTTTAATAAAGACTTTCATTTTGAGATTTCTGTTTTTTTTTTCTCACTTTATTGTGTATAAATAGCACTGCACTGAATCTATATATATTTTTTTTCTGTGAATAATATCTCATAGAGTGCTAGCGGCTTACATTAATACATTAATATTGTTCTCACAAGCGCGGTTGCTGTTTTGGGTTGCCGGTAACTGCATTCAAATCAACTCTGCTGAGACCAGTGTCTACCAATCAGATTTCAGTATTTTCATAACTAACAAAGTTTACAGGGTCAGTTCACCTTTATAAAAAACTGCCTATGCAACTAAAGGGTGTCAGTAGATGGAAGCAAACTGCGCAGCTTTGGTCAAAGTTAAACAATGCTCTTATTATAGGTGTAGGTCATTTATGTGCATCCCGAATCCTGGCCAAAAAACTCCCAGAGGTGACATTATCCTGTTCTGCCTTGTTGCTAGGACGTTGCTAAGACACTCCCAGACGATATCCTCTCTGTCTTCCCAGTTGCAGTAGCTCTGAGCTCAGCAATGCTGTGACAGAGGAGATAGTAGACACACATGTGCAGGGGTTTGAGAGCTCGCTCCTGTGATGGTGGTAAAGTAATGGCTGGGAGTGTCTTAGCAATGTTCTTGCATATATAGATATATTTATAAATTATAAAAGTCAATCATTTATATTTTAAATGTATATCACTTATATGGCCCCCTAAAAAATCCCTGGGGCAACCGCCTTCTGACTTCTTTGTCAGTGTTTTTGGGATGAAGGCATCTTGGCTTTTGTGGTAGACCCTTTATTATACCCAATTGCATTACAGGCCAGATTGGAAAAACATATTGTTCTCTTTATGTTTCAGCTAAATTATAAGAGGCCTTGAGTGCAGAGAGAGTGCTTCCTCATATACACCATATGGCCAAAGATTTGTGGACCCCTGAGCACTTTGCTTTTATGAGTTTGTTTGATATCCAATTCCAAAACCATGGACTTAAATGGGTCTCTGTGACCACAGCAGCCTTCACAAAATTTTGGAGTGTATCTGTGGGGATTGGTGCCCATTCAGCAAAAAAGAGAATTTGTGAGGTCAGGTCCTGAATGGCATTCCAATTCATCCCAATGGTGTTCAGTAAGGTTGATTGAGGTCAGGGCTCAGTGCAGACCACTTGAGCTCCTCCCACACAAAACTTTTAATCCAGCCTTTCTCATTGGAAAACGACCACCAAGCCTTCCCTTGTGGAATGAGCAAATGAACTGGACTCTATTAGGGATCTGGAATATCTGATGTTGCAGGAAAATGATTGGGAAGTACAGTTTAAATGAGCTTGAACCTCGTGGTCTATGATCCGTTTTTCCGCAGCACTCCAGGATTGGATCTTGGAGGACATTCCCATATTCCCACAGCATCTAGTAAGCCATGATGGAGTGCCCACTTCCCCTCACCAACCCGCCACCCCCAATGCTTCCCTCCATGTCCCTTTTCATCTCCTTCCCCTCTTTCCTACTACCCCCCCTTAAATACTTCTTTTGTCGCCGTTCTCTATTCTAACTTTTGGTATAATATGTCTTCCCAATTGCAAGTTGTATGTTTCTGGAACACCTTCAGTGTATACACCTCAACAATGTTTGAAGAACCGATTCCTGATCTCTCTGTCTAAATTGTTATTTTTGTATGCAAAAATCTGAATAAAATAAGACTGAATTACATCAGCCTCTTTCAACCTTTTCAAAATAGAGGGACCGTTTAATTAACTTTCCAGGCTCAGGAACCCATCCTAATAACTGCTATATCTACAGCTCAAGGTACATTAGTGTGATGGTCAAAGGGGAAAATGTTAATTACACTTGTGGTCATTGGGAAGAATCCCTCCTTACCGATAGCTAAAAAGATCATTGCTGCCAGTGGTTACACATCAGGGAGGCAGAAGATTGCTTTAAGGAACCCCTAACAACAACTGAAGGAACCCTGGTTGAGAAAGTCTGCTTTAAACCATGTCTTTATGGATCTGACTTTGTGTACAGTAGCCCAGTTGTGCTGGAACAGAATACAGCCTTCCCCAAACTGATGCCACAAGCTTGAAAGCACACAATTGTCTAAAATGTTTTTGTATGATGAAGAATTAATAGCACCCTTCACTGGAACTCAATAATTTGCAGGGATTTCCACATACTTGCTGCCATATGGATAATTGTAATGGTGAGTTGTCCACAAACGTTTGGTCATATGGTGTACTGTTGCCTAGTCTGCCCATTGCTGCCTGGTCCATAGCATTCTCCCTTTTTACCCTCCCTTGGCTCGTCTGTATAGGATTGTTGGTACAGGACAGACAATGACCAGCTACAAAGAAAGCTGAAGAGAGAGAGATCCACAAACACATATTCCAGTCACGTCTAGAACTAACGTCCTAAATATCTACCAGCAATGTGATTTCAAAATGAAGACCTGTAATAAAATCTGACCATAAGACAAAAAAAGAAAAAAGGTTTCATTCCGTCTTACCTAGTGACTGGAGGGTCTGATAATTTTCAATCATCACCTCCCTGTATAGATCTTTCTCTTCGTCATTTAGGTAATCCCACTCATCCTTGGAGAAGTAGACAGCGATGTCATCGAATGTTGCCTGTTCCTGCAAGAGAAGATTCTATGATTAGTGTAATGGTTTCTTAAAGGAGGTGACCTTCTCTCTGAGAGCAGCCGGTGTGATTGTTAAACCCATAAAGTGAATTCATTAAACTCTTAAGCCCCGTACACACGATCGGTTTGACTGATGAAAACCATCCGATGGATGGTTTTCATCAGACCAACCGATCGTGTATGGTACCCATCGGTCTTTTTTCCATCGGTTTTAAAAAATAGAACTTGTTTTAAAATTTTCCGATGGATAAAAAACCGATCGAAAACTCAGATCGTCTATGGGCAAGTCCATCGAATAACAAACCCACGCATGCTCAGAATCAAGTCGACGCATGCTCAGAAGCATTGAACTTAATTTTTCTCGGCTCATCGGAGTGTTTTACGTCACCGCGTTTGGAGCGGTCGGTTTTTTGACTGATGGTGTGTGGGCAAGACTGATGGAAAACAGTTTCATCGGATATCCGATGGACAAATCCATCGGACGAAAATCCATAGGTTATCTGATCGTATGTACGGGGCTTTAGAGGTCTCTCTATCAATGTTTTCACCAAAGATTTACCCAACTTTCACCTAAGATTCCCTCATGTTTATTCTATTCTTCAGGGTACCTCTTGAAGCAAATTCTCCCAGATCTTCCATGCTCCAATCAAGTAGAAGGTGAAACTCCCCTGAGGTGGGGAACCCATGCGCGGGGGAGAACCTGACCAAAAGTCACGTGCCTTCCCACCCAAGAATTTTAGGTGAAGTCTGAGGACCTACACCCTACTTATCAAGAGTAAGTTAAAGTGCATCATGCTGTGCAAAAAGTGCAAAGGAAAATACAGAAACATAAAAAAGGGGAAGAGGATAAAGGAAAAGTGCTTTGGTGCCAATGTGCAATACAATAGCAGGTCTTCCGGTCAGTATAACAGTTCCTTTGTTCACAGCCAGAAGGCCCAGTCCAGGAGGCAGGTGTGAAAAAAAGTGTGCAATGGGTGATGTGACCAGGGTACCATAATAAAATAAAAGTGAGCTCTCCCTCTGTGTGTGTTTTTGATACCCCTTAACTGCCACTCCAGGGGCACAAGCCCAGAAGACTTTTCTCAGCCCAACTCCTGGCCAAACAAATGCAGCACCATCCCTACCAGAAAGGTACTAAGGCAGAGCACTGCCTTCAACTGGGGAAAAGCTTGGCAAACCTTGCCAGATTCAACTCGGGAGGAAAAGAGCCCTCCCAATCGCATTACGTCAGAAAAAGACTAACTGGTGCCCGCAAATGGAAAAAGGAACCAACTTTATTCCTCCTGAAAACTGATAAGAACAGATATTTCCCCTGATCTTAGCCACAGGGCTGAGAAGTGATTCCAAGTGATTGAGATGATGTAATTAGTCTGCTCTCTATCTTCTTTACCCCAGTGATTACAGTGTACTTTGTAGCACATCAAGTTGTTGATGAAAACGATTATCTGTATATTCATTTTCGCCATTGTCAACCTGAGTACGTTGACAAAGATGTTTGATGAAAATGTTGATGATGACATTGATATTGACAGTTGTCAATGTATCCATATTCCTTATCATCAAACTAAGTAAGTTAACAAAGATGTTGATGAAAACACAGATTTTGACGTTGATGTTGACAATCATCCATATATATCCATCTTTGTCATTGTCAACCTGAGTACATTAACAAAGATGTTGATGGAAATGTTGATGATGAGGTTTTTATTGACAATCATCATCATATCCATATTCATCATCATCAACCAAGTAAACTGACAAAGATGTTGATGTAAACCATTATCGTGACATTGATGTTCACAATTCTCCATATCAGTGGTTCTCAACCTCAGTCCTCAACTACCCCCAACAGGCCATGTTTTTAGGTTTTCCTTTATCTTGCACAGGTGCTTTAAATCAGAGTCAGTGGATTGGTATTTTGGACAGCTATTTTATCTAAGAGAAATTCCCAAAACATGGCCTGTTGGGGGGACTTGAGGGCCGAGGCTGAGAACCACTAATCTATATATTCATTTTGACTATTGACAAAGATGTTGATGAAAATGTTGATGATGACATTGATATTGACAGTTGTCATTGTATCTATATTACTTATCATCAAGCAAGTAAGCTGACAAAGATGTTGATAAAAACCATTATCTTGATGTTGATGTTAACAATCCTCTATATATTCATTTTGGCCATTGTCAACCCGAGTACGTTGACAAAGATGTCAAGGAAAATGTTGATGATGACATTGATATTGACAGGTGTCAACATATCCATATTCATCATCATCAGACTAAGTAAGATGACAAAGATATTGATGAAAACAAAGATGTTGGCGATGATGTTCACAATCATCTATATATCCATCTTCACCGTTGTCAACCTAAGTACGTTAAAAAAACTGTTGAAGAAAATGTTGACGATGACATTGATATTGACAGTTGTCAATGTACCCTTTTTCATCATCATCAAGGCAGATATTTAAACTCAAAACAGTTATGTTTTAACAATATCATGAACTGTATTTTAAGGACAGCTAGAATAAGTAGCCAATTCTACATTTATATTAGCTTTTTGTAATTCTTTTCACAGCAACATTGGGAAATGGACGACCAGTACTGTGAACCAAAAAAGGATCTCCTGCATGGCACAGTGCCATCAGTTTAATACTCGAAGCCTGCCAGTAGGAAAGAGCAGAGCGATGAACTCATCAGCCTGATGATGACACCACCATCACTGTGCGGCTTCTCCCTTACTGTCTAATCAGATCCATGTTGGTACATTCTTGATCAAGCTGTGCTGCTTAATTGCAGGGTAGAAAAGAGAGGTCAGACACATCTGAAATAGGTGGTGGTTTGGATCAAAAGAGAGGCTGAATGTAATTACAAAACGTTTAGCCAATAAGGGCCCATTAATATCAGCTGCTGCATTACAACATTACAACATAGCAGCTGTTGTGCAGTGTCATCCGGCTGTTCACTTTTTTTTAACAAACTTTATTGAAATATCACAAAATGACATTTCATTAATTTTTATTAGCTGTCGAGGCCAATTGGTGCGAGGCGGTTGGATTGTCTCCCAATGCAGTTCCACCACACCTGGTGTGAATGGACCCTATGAAAGATCACGTGTGTATATTTCAATTGTGTACTATGCTTTAAAACAATATCCTACTTTTGGGCCACATTCACATGAGCGTGCTACAGTGCAAGCAGTCCTGTTCATGACAATTGGGACGTAAAGGCTGCTGGCCAATTGGACATCTGTGCAGGTGGGGGTGTATGGCCCTAAAATGAACACACACTGTTGGCATTCAGGGACGTGCACACACACCAACACAGAACACCTTTGCATCCCTATGCGGGTAGACACAGCGCTCGCACGATCGTACACTGTAGTATGCCAGTGTGAAAAAGACCTTAGAGACACACATACACACACATTACATCTTTTTTATTTAATTACTTTGAAATATTTCTTTAAAAAACATAAATAGGAAAAGATTTTTAATGTAGCACGGATCAGTTCTAATTCTACGAGAGGAGAAATATTTCTATGCAACACAGTAACTCGGGGAAGAAGCAGAGCCAAATAATATCTTACCAAGACCCCAACGACCGGGCTGTCTCGTCTGGAACTGCGGCAAGTAATTTTATCCCCTGCTGCACCGAAGCGGACGGAGACCCAGCAGAAAAATTGTTAAGACTGAATTATTATTTTTATTTTTTTTATTGCTTGTTTTTGTTGTTGCTTATTTGCTATAAAAATGTCAAAAATAAAATCTGAATTAAAAAAAAAAAATTCATCCCCATTCCTGTAGTATTTGTAACCCCCCCATCCCTCCTAAAAACTAAAAAAATAGGTAGCCAAAATGAAAGTGTTTGTCAAGCCCAATTATTTTCTGAGTTTTGTATAGAGTAGGGAGTAGTTATGACACCTGTCAGGTTTTACCCCCTTCATGACCAGGATTTTTTTTTGCCATTCAGCACTGCGCTACTTTAACTTGCAATTGCTTGGTCATGCAACACTGTACACAAATTAAATTTATATCATTTTTTTCACACACATAGCTCTTTCTTTTGTTGGTATTTAATCATCACCAGGTTTTCTATTTATTTTTTTAACAGATAATAGTTTATTCACATGATGCACAAATGCAAGACATGTTTACAAAGATATACAGAGCAACACTATACTGCACAAACTACATTTATCCCAATGCTAACAAAGTTTCTTTCAGATTCAGTCCTAGAGAGGAGGTGTCCATACCCGTCAGAAGCCTCTCACCACAAAGGGGGGGGGGAATAAGTAAGGGGGGGAATGAGGATGGGGAGGGGGGAGAAGAAAGGGAGGGAACATGCGAGATCAGGAAGCCTGGCAGTCAGGGTTCAGCCATGGGGGGGGGGGAGGGGTACGGGACAGCACAGTACCTAGGTGTAGTTATTCTACAATTCTACAGGACCCTGGGCATCAATCCAAGTGGACCATACTTTGTCTTTTCTGGGGACAATTTCTACTTACATAGGGTAATTTATACAGTGGCAAAACCGCATTAACCGCAGAAACCCAGGTAACCCGCGTGGGCGGAGTAGGCTGTTTCCATCTAAGAAGGATCTCTCTCCGTGCATAATAAAGGGCATAGAACAAAAGTAACTTCATATGCCTAGAGGCCACAACATCATCAATGATACCCAGAAGTACCATGCACGGATCAGGCTGGAGAGACCAGTCTGCCAGGTCGTTCAGTGACTCCAGGGCTGATTCCCAGTAAGGGCAGATATCCGGGCACTGCCATACCATATGGTAAAAGGTTCCAGTAGAGGAGAGACAACGGGTGCAGGTAGGACTAGCCTGTAAGTAGATGACTGCTAATCTTTGAGGGGTATAGTAAACTCTGTGGAAGAATTTCAACTGAATAAAGCGGTCTTTGGCTGAAATCATAGTGGTAATATAAGAGCCTGTACACTCCTCCCAGTCCTCTGCAGAGAGTTCCGGAATATCAGTTAGCCATTTATTAAACATTTTGTCACAGGTACGGGCATAGGATATCGACAACTGAAAGTAAAGGGAAGATAGAGGTTTATCAAGAAGTCTAGATGTCAGCAGGCGCTCTATACAGTCTGGTTCCAGAGTGACCGGCTCCTGGAGTTGAGCATGAAGAGCATGCTTCAGTTGATAATAATGGAAGGACATAGACTGGGGCAGAGAGAACCTCTCTCTTAAGTCAACAAAGACAGAAATTCTCCCATTTGTGACGACATGCTTCAAGGCCACAACTCCCCTAGCTGCCCACAATTGGAGGTCCGGAATCTGAGCTAAATGTCGTAGTTGTGGGTTTCCCCAAACAGGCACATGAGGTGAGTAGGTAGCGTCTTTACCATAGATACCCCTAGCCTGCACCCAAACTCTGATCGTTGTACGCATAGGACCAGTGACCATTGGATGGGCACTAGGATCGCGATAAACTAAATTAGTCAATGACCCAAGGAGGGCAGCCTCCAACGTAACAGCTGGGTTTTGACTAGGCTGGCTGAACCACCAACGTACTGTAACAAGCACAGCCGCCCAATAATACAGCTGGAGGTTAGGCAAAGCCAGGCCTCCCTGTGAGAGAGGTAGTTGAAGAGTGGTCCGGGCCAGCCTAGGGGGTTTTACCCACCCAGACAAAAAATGTAATTATACTGTCTAATCGCACAAAAGTCGCTTTAGAGATCAGGGTATTCCTTAGAAAATAGAGGAATTTGGGTGCATAGACCATCTTGACCAAGTTCACTCTACCCACTGGAGATAGCGGGTGGGTACGCCAGGCTTGGCATTTGCGGGAAAATTGTGAAACTAGTGAATCGATATTATCATCAAAATATGCATCCAACTTAGCCCATACTTTGACACCCAAGTAGGTGAACTCCTCCTCCCATTGTAACGGTGTGTGCGCCACTCCACCAGATCCTGAGGGGCTGAGAGAGAACAGGACAGATCTTCCCCAATTGATACGAACCCCAGCATAATGACTAAATCTATCTATGATACCTAATGCGGAGCACAGAGACAGATTCGCATCTCGTAGGTACAACAGTGGGTCGTCTGCATAGAGTAAAAGTTTCTCCTGCAAGGGACCTACCATAATTCCCTTTACTCTGGTGTCTTGACGGAGAAGAATCACCAGGGGCTCGATTGCCAGGGCGAACAGCCCTGGGGAAAGCGGGCATCCCTGCCTGGGTTTTCTATTTTTTACTATATAAATGCAAAAATACCCAAAAATTTCAAAGAAAAACATGTTTTTCTTTGTTTCTGTTATAACATTTTTCAAACAAATAAACTTTCTTCTCTAAATGCAAACCAAAATGTATTTTTCTGCATGACTTTGGTAAAAAAAAACAAAAAATAAATAAAAAAAACAATACGTGTATAGTAATTGGTTTGTTACAAACTAAAACTAAGGTATATATTTGAAAATTGATCAATCCTGATGTACTGACGGCCAATCTAATTTCTTGAGGCCCTAAAATGCCAGAACAGTACAAATATCCCCCAAATTACTATTTTTTGGAAAGTAGACAAATTTAAATAACATTTATTATTTTTTTTTATCAATTTTTTTATTTTAAATACTGTCACCAGTGCAGAACAGCGTCATCAATTGTCCGGTGTGGCAGTTATCAGGGATACTGACTGGTGACAGTATGTACAAAAAACAGCAGGATGTTCGCTTGTCGAGCACCCCACAATGTACTGTGTGCAATGCACAGCTTTGCCCAATCAGGGTACATTCAATAGCTGGTTATTAAGGAGCGAGCTGGGAAGTCGGCCACTGTATCTTTAACAACAAATGAGTCATTAGTTGTCAACGGGCTTCCCTGCTGACAGCTAAATGAGAAAAAAAAAAACATTGCTGGCAATAGAAAAAAAGTGGAAAAAAAAGAGCATGGTCCCCACTCCCACAAATCCATACCAGGCCCGTCAGGTCTTTTAAGATTTTAGGGTGAACCCCACTTCAAAAAAAGAAAAATGTGTGGGGCCCCACCCCCCACAATCCATACCAGACCCTTATCTGAGCATGCAGCCTGGAAGGACAGGAAAGAGGTGGACGGGCGAAGGCCCCCCCCCCCCGGTGAACCATACCGGGCCACATGCCCTCAACATGAAGGGTGCTTTGGGCCCCCCCCCACCCCAGAGCACCTTGTCCCCATGGGCCTCTTACCGGTAACCCAACAAGGGGGCCCCCAGATCCCACCCACCCAATGTGAATGAGTGTAGGATACATTGTACCCCTACCCATTCACCAAAAAAAGTGTCAAAAATAAATAAAAACAGGAGAAAGTTTTTGACAATTCCTTTATTACATTTTTTTTTAAAACAATGTAACCGCAATGTAGATCAATCGTCAATCACGATGCCCGCCACACCACCGGACCTGAAAAAATTTAAATAAAAACACTCTGCCCGCGACGAACGCTAACCACCGAATACCGGGCCCCCGGTGACGTCACATTTGTTTTCTGTCTAAAAGTCAGTTTTGCTGCAGCAGGTTCTATACATGGTACAGATGCGCCACTTTACAGGCAGACCCCCAGGCACTATATTTAACCACTTGTTTACTGGGCACTTAAACCCCCTTCCTGCCCAGGCCAATTTTCAGCTTTCAGCACTGTCACGCTTTGAATGACAATTGCGCGGTCGTGCGACGTCCTTTTTTACCCACAAATAGAGCTTTCTTTTGGTGGTATTTGATCATCTCTGCGGTTTTTATTTTCTGCGCTATAAACAAAAAAGGACTGACAATTTTGAAAAAAGCACAATATTTTTAACTTTTTGCTATAATAAATATCCCAATTTTTAAAAAAAACAAAACATTTTTTTTCTCAGTTTAGGCCGATATGTATTCTTCTACATATTTTTGGTAAAAAAAATCGCAATAAGCGTTTATTGATTGGTTTGCGCAAAAGTTATAGCGTCTACAAAATAGGGGATAGTTTTATGGCATTTTTATTAATAATTTTGTTTTTACTAGTAATGGCGGTGATCAGCGATTTTTATCGGGACTGCGACATTATGGCAGACACATCGGACACTTTTGGCGCTATTTTGGGACCATTCACATTTATACAGCGAACAGTGCTATAAAAATGCATTGATTACTATATAAATGTGACTGGCAGGGAAGGGGTTAACACTAGGGGGCGAGGAAGGGGTTAAATGTGTTCCCTCATGAGTGATTCTTACTGTGGGGGGAGGGGACTGACTAGGGGAGGTGACCGATAGTTGTCCTTATGTACAAGGGACACACCATCGGTCTCCTCTCCCTAACAGGACGTGGATCTCTGTGTTTACACACAGAGATCCACGTCCCTTGCTCTGTAACTGCCGATCGCGCCTACCTGGCGGACATTCCGGCCGCCTGGCACGCGCATCAGCACCCACGTGACACGACGGGCACAGAAGTCCCCTGATGCACGCTCGGGAGCGCACACGGGGAACGAGGAAAGGGGCGGACGTCAATTGGCGGCCTCCCGGCATTGTAGGTCCGCGCTGTAGCCGTCATTCGGCTATAGTGCGGGCCTCTAGTGGTTAAAGGAATTTTACATTTTTATTGTTTCACTTTAGGCATCATTAAAATCACTGCTCCTGTAAAAACAATCTTTTTAAATATTTTTTTTTGCATTATTACATGTCCCCAAGGGCATTACCTGGACCCCATACCCTTGTTATGGCCAATAAATTGCATATAAGCCTTCAAAATGTGGACTTTTGATTTTAAAGTTCGGGTCCCATAGACTTTAATAGGGTTTGGGTATGAACTTTTACCATGTTCGAGAGTTCAGGCGCAAACCGAACAGGGGAGTGTTCAGCCTAACTCTAGCTATCACATGGAACAGGGTGCTGTGATTGACCCAGGTACCATGTGATTACTGTTGACCATTTACAGATCACACACAGTAGTAAACAATGATGTCATGAATGGATTCCATTCATGACTATTGTTTACTAGGTGTCATGTGGTCGCACAGTGATCACGTGGTATGTAGGCCACGCACAGCTACCCGATACCGAGCACCACAGTCCACTGTGTTCGACGGACACTGCTGTTGCAGATCACGACATTGCAGATGGTACATCGCTGAGCCTGGAGGAGCCGTCCGTCATCAGTAAATGTACTGCAGGTGGTCGGCAAGTGGTTAATTTAGTAAAATGAGGGAAGGCTGTCAGGTTTTTTTTCTGGTTTGTGTCTCTGCTGCAGATTTTCACTGACCTCTGATGAAATCGTTGTCAGCAGGACAGGGAATAAAAAAAAAATCTCTCCGAATAGCAGAAAAAGATCCCTTCTTAACTATTCAAAACTAGAAAATACATTTTTGGCTTGACATGCACTTTAGAGAAACTCCGTCCTTTTGTGCATTAAAGCTGAATTCCAGGGAAATTAAAAATATACCCTTGCAGTGGGTACCCCCTCGCGCACACGGCAAAAGTTAAATGCTTATTTTTGCCTAGGGTACCACTGTAATGCGGCTTTACTTACCCCTTACCCCTTGCTCTCCTGGCAACCAGCGCGCTCCTCTTTCCTCCGATGTTCTGAAATGTGGGCGGACCCTCGGAATCCTCTCATACAAGGCAGGACTGCCGGTCCTGCATTGTATCTGATGGCATCAGAGTGGGACTGACAGACAGAGTGTCGTCTGTCGGTTGCATGCAGAGGAGAAGCCTGCAGAAGTGAGAGATAAGGTAAATAAAAAAATCTTCATAATGGTACCGTAGGCAAAAAAAAAGAAACGAGCATTTAGCCCTTGCAGGGCAGGTGGAGCGCTACTGCAAGGGTAGATTATTAATTTCGCCAGAGTTAGCCTTTAAAGGGAAAAGTAACAGAGTCTCTAGAAAGCTCATGGAAAGCCCAGCCTTCTGCCGTGCTCCCTTGCCGTGCCTTCCTCTATTGGAGCTGGGAGCACTGTGTAACTTCCATGTCAGCTGGCATTGGGGCTTGCAAAGGGTTGATGATGTCCTCCTATTGTGACAGTATAAGGACCTGGTGATTGGCCCTGACCTCTAAGCATTGCATCCTGGGAGGAGATCACATGCCACCTTCCCCATTCCTAGCAGGAGCGGGCGTATTGTGAGAGCTCAGAGAGAACAGAAAACTGAGTATAATTGGGTCAGGGTTGGGCTTTTAACAGACTTTGCCCTGAGTTAGAATAAAGCTGTGCTTTGCCAATGCAGGATTAAAGCTCCAAGTACTCCTCTGTTATTTATATACAAACCATAGCAATGGATTTCTCTAGTTTGGGCCTTTATGGTCTGTTAAGTACTTCCAGTCCATGCCAACTCTGACATCCCTCCCCTACATGTATAAAAAAATAGAATACATTTTTATAGAAAACTACTTAGAACTCCGAAATATTATATACTTTTTTTAAGGCAGAGGCCCTAGAGAATAAACTGGAGGGTGTTGCATATTTGTATGTCATTTTTCAAACAGATTTTTGATAAAAAAAATACACTAATGAATTTTAATGCACAAAAATACATTATAATACCCAATGTATGAATAAAATATAAAAGGTGATGTAGAGTAAATACATACCAAACATGCTTTTAATTTCTGTACGCCCGTGGAACAGATAGTTGGATAGTGGATAGTTTTAAAAGACTCTTGGATGTGCATCTTAGCGAAAGCAATATACGGGGATATGGGAAATGATTTTCTACATGTACACACACCAACACAGGTTGAACTGGATGGACTGTTGTCTTTATTTAACCTTACCAACTATGTAACCATGCACGGTGCCAAACTACAGTACCTAAAAATCTCCAGAGGCAACCCTTTCAAAGCCTTTCCAGGTTACCAGTTTAGAGTTACACAGGAGGTCTGGAGTTAAAATTATTGCTCTCACTATAACGTTTGTGATGATACCTCACACGAGTGGTGCAATTTCCATTTACATATGCGTGTGAGACTGACCCATGCATTCCTTAGCATGGGAGGAATGGGGCGTTTACATTTTATTTTTTTTATTTTTTTTTTAATTTACGCTGTCTTTCTAGTTTTTTTTTTTTTTTAATCAACAACATCCCTTGTGATAGCATGAACCATGACAGGTCCTCTTTATGGAGAGATCTGAGGTCTATTAGACCTCAAATCTCTCCTCTGGCCTCCAATGCAGACACAGATTGGTCTGATCAGCTTCTTCATTGGCCGTTAATGGGCAGGTAAACAAAGAACTGAACCCAGAAGTAACAAAATCTTTGATTTCTGATGTCACACAGTGGGAGGCACAACATCAGTTCCTCTCAATGTGTCCCAGGAACCGGATCATGCTAGTCGCATCCTTACCGGCCTCCCCAATCGCTCGGGAGACCCTGGTAAAGGCATCAGTGGCGCTAAGAGGGAGGTGGGACACACTGAGGGGAACTGATGTTGTTTCCCCCACTGTGTGACAACAGAAACCCGCCACCTGTAAAAGTAATCCAGCAGCTCCATAGACGCTCGGATTACTTTTACAGTTAAGGGAATCGCTGGCTGGAAAAAAAATGATATGCTGGTCAACGCTTCAGCAAATTTGTTTTGGGGTTTAGATACGCTTCAATCTCAAAAAAAAAAACACGACACATTCTTTCTAAGACTGGACACTGCCTACTACCTGAAAAGCCTCTTCTGTGCTCCTCTCTAAATTAGTTTGGTGGTGTGGGGGTACAGTACAGCACACACCCGTGTGAGGGTCATGTTTACCCACATGGGGATGTGCAAGTGTTCTGTGCATCCCGATTCAGGCAGTCCCATTCTTGTAAATTGAGCTGCATCAGCTGCACTGTGTCAGTGGAAGGAATAGTGTCCCATTGTTGGTGTCAGTGGGAGGAATAGTGTCCCATTGTTGGTGTCAGTGGGAGGAATAGTGCCCTATCATTGGTGTCAGTGGGAGGAATAGTGTCCCATTGTTGATGTCAGTGGAAGGAATAGTGCCCTATTGTTGGTGTCAGTGTGAGGAATAGTGTCCCATTGTTGGTGTCAGTGAATGGAATAGTGCCTTATTGTTGGTGGCAGTGGGAGGAACTGTGCCCCAGTGTTGGTGTCAGTGGGAGGAATAGTGCCTTATTGTTGGTGTCAGTGGGAGGAATTGTGCCCCTTCATTGGTGTGAGTGAATGGAATAGTGCCCAAAGGGCCGCATCTGGCCCACAGGCCACAGTTTGGATACCACTGCCCTAGACAAAAACAAGAAGTTAACCCCAGCAGTGCGGGCACTGCCTCACTGCATGGGGAAAAAAATAACATTTTGTTCGGAGTTTAAAAAGGAGCACAGAATCACATTGACTGACATTGACAGAATCACTGCTATCTTCGTAGGCTCCCATTTTTATTTTATTTTTTAGATGTACCAAGAGACTGCAGGAATTGTGCCATGAACTGATAGTGGTCATGTGACTGCACCAATAAACCCAAGGGCAGGAAGCAGTTTTCTGGCACTGGACTGTAGGCATAAATTATACTCTGTGCTGCCATGTTCAGCAGTAAGCAGTAAGGGTCAACCAACTGTGTGAGTCTACGATCATTCACCACTTACCTCTCCAGTCAGGTGGTTCATGTCGGAGGTGGAGCCGAGAAAATCCGCAACTGTCCGCAGACTGTTCATGTTCGTGAGATGTGACAACAAATTCCTAATGAGCAGTTAGGGCGTTACATTCTGCTTGTCAGTGGAAGGTGGGAGGAGCTTCTGTATTTCTGCATCCATCTTCTTCTACTGTTGGAGAGAAAGACTATTAGTGTTGTGTGTGGAGGCTGATTATTGGGTAACATGTTTTTAGCTGATATGGTAGTGTGTCTATGAACATACACAGCCCAGCTTGGGAGCGCACCCACACAAGTGCCCCCACTGTAGCTGGCTTTCTGAGGCTACACAGCTCCATACACAACAAACTGTGATGCACTGTGTGTTCTGACACCTATCGGAACCAAAATTAACTTTTTCAGCAATCTGAGTAACACTAGCTCTTCTACTGGATTGGACTACACGGGCCATTCTTCGCTCCCCTTGGCCGCCCATGACCTTGTTACCAGTTCACCAGTTTTCCTTCCTTAGACCACTTTTGGTCGGTCCTGACGACTGCAGACCCGGAACATCCCACAAGAGCTGCAGTTTTGGAGTTGCTCTGACCCAGTCTTTTAGACATTAAAATGTGTCCCTTTTCAAAGTCCTTCAAATCCTTACACTTGTCAATTGTTTCTGCTTTTATCAACTTCAGGGACAACATGGTCACTTACTGCCTAATCCCACCTACTTTCAGATATCAGTGTAACAAGATAATCAATGTTATTCACTTTACCTATCAGTGGTCATAATGTTATAGCTGATTGGTATATACTGTATATATGTATTGTGACAGTAGGAGCTACTGTCATGGTAAAATGGACAGTTTGCTGGACACAGGGTCTGCACATTTGCAAGGTGCAAGACTACAGAGCGTAGATGTGGACTGGAGAAGACTGCTTTCGCCGCTTTCTCCAGGTTTTGGTATTCTGGAAAGGGGCTTTGTAGTTTGGAGATTCCACAGTGTCTTGGGAGGGACGGGATCTCCAACCCTGTATCCTGACTTTGTTGATTACCAGCAGGGTGTGTGTTTAGGTGAGCACAGCCCTTATAATGAATGTATGGGAAGACCTAATGGCTCCCAGTTGGAGACGGCTCCACACCAAGAGACAGGAGGTCTTCAGAAGTCAGAGAGGCTGTAGGAGACAGCCAAAACATTGGTGACTGAAAAAGGCAGAGCTGTGGACGCTAAAGGGAAGCCGTCTACTTTAAGGAGTCCGGTGGTCTGGGTGACCAGGATAAAGTGCAGAAGTACTGCTACAGATACTGCTACAGAGAGCCAGGTGGGCTAGCATTTTATGTTCTGTGTATTTGATGGAGAAGAACCCCCTGCGCGGGAAACCTTTGTTTGGACTTTTATTTTGCCTTTTTAATAAAAATGGGCTACCATGCCCTTAAATATAGTTCCTGACTGGCTTGAATCACTGGAAAACGCATCTACTACGAGAGCTAACAACCCCCCATGCCACAGTATATATATTGCAGTTAAGATAAACTTAGCTGTCTCTATTGGAGAAAAAAAAAAAAAGGAACAGGGAGCAGAGATGCCCTAAAAGGAACAATTATTAGTATGATTATTCTTAGTGGTATTAGTAGTATCATTAATATTATTATTATTATTATCATTATTAGTATTGGTGGTGGTATTGGAATTATTATTGTTATTATCATTATTGTTGGTGGTATTATTATTTTTATTATAACTATTGTTATTGTTGGTGCTACTATTATTATTATAGTTATTATTATTATTAGTGGTGGTGGCATTAATATTCTTATTATATTTATTGTTGTTGGTGGTTTTATTATTGTTGTTATTATTTTTGGTATTAAAAGTATTATTGATGGTATTAAAATTATTACTATTACCGGTATTATTATTTTTTGGTGATGGTATTGTCATTCTTTAATAATTATTATTGTTGTTAGTTAGTGTTGAGCGAACCCGAACTGTAAAGTACGGGTCCGTACCGAACTTTAGCTTTTTCCCGAACCCGGACTTTGCCCAAAAGTCCGGGTTCGGGTTCGGCAATCTAATAACGCATTTAGAAATGCTTCAGGGGCCAGCCAATCACCTTTTGATTAGCTGGTGTGCCCTTAGAGGCCATCATAGCCATGCCTACTAATGGCATGGCTGTGATTGGTCAGTGCAACATGTGACCCAGCTTCTATATAAGCTAGAGGCACACAGCACCCATGTCACTCTGCTTCAGAATAGATAGGGAGAGGATCTAGTCTGCTGCTGCTGCTTTTAGGGAGAGATAGAAAGATAGATGAGGTAGTCCTGATTCTACAATCTGAGGGAAAAGATAGAGAGATAGTGTATTGTAGGGCCAGGTTCCTGTGTTGGTGTTTTTAGGGAGAGAGAATATTATATAGGAGTCCAGATTCAGAGATTAAAATCAGCGATCTGCATAGGTTTACCTATTTGTGTTGCAGTGCAGTCTTTTTACACTGCCATGAGCCCAGTGTCAGAGAAAATCTAACTTTTAGGGGGAAAAAAAAGGCACTTTATTGTTCTCTTTTCCAAAAGACCCATAGGGCAAAAAAAAAAAAAAAAAGCATTTTATTTTGCTCGTGCAAAAAAAGACCCGTTTAGGGCAAAAAAAATAAAAAAAATAAATAAATTTGCACTTTAATGTACGCTTGCAAAAAACGCTGTTTAGGGGCACAAAAAAAAGTTTGCAGTGTGTTATACATATTTTGAGGTGTGTGAAATAAACAATTTCTATATAGTTTTCTCCTACTGTGCTATACTAAAAAAACAAAATTTTTTTTGAATAGCATTTTCTGCAGTTCTGTAGCTGTGCGATTCAGCGGTTACGTACTTTGGCTGTGTTCTGCGCTTCCAAAAACACCCATTTAGGGCAAGATCCTACATTTTGAAAATATGAGGAGAAGGTCAAAGGGACGTGGTGGCCCCGGTCGTGGTGCTGCTGGTGGAGCTCCTGTTGCAGGGAGAGGACGTGGTGGATCTGTGCCAGATACACGCACAAGTGAAACACCTTCCTCAGGTGCGAGTAGGCGAACGAGCCTGCGGCGGTATTTTGTCGCGCCTAATGAGGCTGTACGAATGTTTAGGCCAGGACAAGTACAGGCGATAGTAGATTGGGTTGCTGACAGTGCCTCGGGTTCCTTCACATTGTCTCCCACCCACTCTTCTGATGAAAGAACAGAGTTGGCACCTGAAACCCATGTCCATCAGTCTTTCACCTCACCCCCTTGCAAATCAGCCAAGCAGTCTGAGCCTAAAATCATGCAGCAGTCTCTTCTGCTTTTCGATGACTCTGTTAGCAGGGTTTCCCAGGGCCATCCACCTAGCCCTGCCCCAGAAGTGGAAGAGATTGAGTGCACCGATGCCCAACCACTTATGTTTCATGATGAGTACATGGGAGGACCATCGCAGTACGTCTCGGATGATGACGAAACACAGGTGCCAACTGCTGCTGCTTTTGCAATTGTGCAGACAGACAAGGAGGGCAGGGGTGAAGACTGGGTGGAAGATGATGTGGAGGACGATGAGGTCCTCGACCCTACATGGAATCAACGTTATGCAGGTGACCAGTGTAGTTTGGAGGAAGAGGCGGTGGTCGCACAGAGCCACCAGCACAGCAGAAGAGGGAGCAGGGTGCAAAAGCGGAGCGTCCGTCCGCTAGACAGTATGTCTGCTACTGCCCAACGCAGCAAGGGACCGAGCACACCAAAGCCAGGTCCAAGGAGTTCCCCAGCGTGGCAGTTCTTCACACAATGTGCTGATGACAAGACACGAGTGGTTTGCACGCTGTGCAATCAGAGCCTGAAGCGAGGCATAAACGTTCTCAACCTGAGCACAACCTGCATGACCAGGCATCTAAGTGCAAAGCACGAGCTGCAGTGAAGTAGACACCTCAAAAACCAAGAAAGGTCTCTGGCTCCTCCTGCTTCCTCTTCTGCTGCAGTGTCGGCCTCTTCATCCACCTCTGTAGTGACAGTGGCACCTGCCACCCCGCAAACAGAGGATCTGCCAGCAACACTACCACCTGGGTCACCAACCATCTCCACAATGTCCCATGGAAGCGTTCAGCTCTCTATCTCCCAAACATTGGAGCGGAAGAGGAAGTACCCCCCTAGCCACCCGCGATCCCTGGCCCTGAATGCCAGCATTTCAAAACTCCTGGCCTTTGAAATGCTGTCATTCCGTCTGGTGGAGACGCAGAGTTTTAAAAGCCTGATGGCATTGGCTGTCCCACAGTACGTCGTGCCCAGCCGCCACTATTTTTCCAGGCGAGCCATCCCTTCCCTGCACAACCAAGTGGGGGACAAAATCAGGTGTGCACTGCGCAACGCCATCTGTGGCAAGGTCCACCTAACTACGGATGCGTGGACCAGTAAGCACGGTCAGGGACGTTATATCTCCCTAACAGCACACTGGGTAAATGCAGTGGCGGCTGGGCCTGAGGCAGATAGCAGTTTGGCACATGTCCTTCCACCACCAAGGATTGCAGGGCGCTTCAGTTTGCCTCCTGTTGCTAACTCCTCCTACTCCGCTTCCTCATCCTCTACCGCCTCCTCATCCGGTCAGCGTAACACCTTCACCACCAACTTCAGCACAGCCAGGGGTAAACGACAGCAGGCAGTTTTAAAACTTTCCTGTTTGGGGGAAAAACCCCACACCGCGCAGGAGTTGTGGAGGGACATGGAACAACAGACCAATGAGTGGTTGCTGTCAGTGAGCCTCAAGCCCGGCCTGGTGGTGTGCGATAATGGGCGAAATCTCGTAGCAGCTCTGGGCCTAGCTGGTTTGACGCACATCCCTTGCCTGGCGCATGTGCTGAACTTGGTGGTCCAGAGGTTCCTTAAAAATTACCCCAATATGCCAGAGCTGCTGCAGAAAGTGCGGGCTGTGTGTGCGCACTTTCGGCGTTCTCACCCTGCTGCTGCTCGCCTGTCAGCGCTGCAGCGTAACTTCGGCCTTCCCGCTCACCGCCTCATATGTGACGTGCCCACAAGGTGGAACTCCACCTTGCACATGCTGGCCAGACTGTGCGAGCAGCAGCAGGCGATAGTGGAGTTTCAGCTGCAGCAATCACGCGTGAGTCGCTCTGCGGAACAGCACCACTTCACCACCAATAACTGGGCCTCCATGCGAGACCTGTGTGCCTTGTTGCGCTGTTTCGAGTACTCCACCAACATGTCCAGTGCCAATGACGCCGTTCTTAGCGTTACTATCCCAGTTCTATCCCTCGCTTCGGGCGATGATGGAAGAGGATGTGGCACAGGAGGATGAGGAGGAGGAGGAGGAAGCGGGATCATTTCAAAGGCTTTCAGGGCAGTCTTTCACAAGTGGCTACGAGGGTGGGTTCCTGCACCAACAAACGCCAGGTACACAATTGTCCGGCAGAAAGGGCACAGTTCTGGAGGATGACGAGGTGGAGGAGGAGATGGAGGAGGAGGAGGAGGAGGAGGAGGAGGCATTTTCACAGCAGGGTGGCACCCAGACCAGCTCGTGGCCATCACTGGTGCGTGGCTGGGGGGATACAGAGGACACAGACGATACACCTCCCACAGAGGACAGCTTTTCTTTGCCTCTGGGCAGCCTGGCACACATGAGCGATTACATGCTGCAGTGTTTCCGCAATGACCGCCGAGTTGCCCACATTTTAACTGGTGCTGATTACTAGGTGGCCACCCTGCTGGATCCCCGTTACAAGGACAACGTACCGTCCTTAATTCCCTCACTGGAGCGGGATCGTAAGATGCGCGAGTACAAGCGCACGCTGGTAGACGCGCTGCTGGTGGCATTCCCACCTGACAGCGGGCGTACGGTGGAAGCACAAGGCGAAGGCAGAGGAGGAGGAAGAGGTCGCCAACGCAGCCGGGGCACCGGCAGCACCTCAGAAGGCAGGGTTAGCATGGCTGAAATGTGGAAAAGCTTTGTCAGCATGCCACAACAACCAGCACCACCAGCTGAGATGGAACGTCTTAGCAGGAGGCAGCATTTCACCAACATGGTTGAGCAGTATGTGTCCACAGGCCTACACGTACTGGATGACGGGTCTGCCCCCTTTAACTTCTGGGTCTCCAAATTGGGCACATGGCCTGAGCTTGCCCTTTATGCCTTGGAGGTGCTGGCCTGCCCTGCAGCCAGTGTATTATCTGAACGTGTATTTAGCACGGCAGGGGGCGTTATCACAGACAAGCGCAGCCGCCTGTCCAGAGCCAATGTGGACAAGCTCACGTTCATTAAAATGAACCAGGCATGGATCCCACAGGACTTGTCCGTACCTTGTGCAGAATAGACATGTATACCGGTGTTGTGACAAAAACTGTCCGGCCATCGGATTGTGTCCGGCCCATACTGCGAAGGCGCAGCGCTTGCGCAGTACAGAGGACAAGGAGATTCACAAAATCTCCGAAGATGAACGGCGCCTGCGCTGTGAGTGCAGGTTCAAGCCCCACCATCCAAGTGGACATACGGTAGCACATAGTAACAGGGCCCCTCACGGGCTCGGTTCGATCGCCACGCTTCGGGCACGGCCTCACTTGGCTCGGCTTGAACCACGGATGGTGTGGCCTTCACCTGAACTCACCACGCAGGCGCCGTTCGTCTTGGGAGATTTTAGAAATCCCCTTGTCCTACATACTGAGCAAGCGCAGTACAGGGTGGACACTATTTGACGGGGGACAGAATTCGACACATCACCGGCATTACACAGCCATTGTTGTATTTTTGAATCAGTGTTGGCTACCTCGTCCTCCTCCACCGCCGCTTCCACCTACACAGCCACATCCACCGCCACTTCAACCTCCTACTCCATATGGACCTCGTCCTCCTAGGTCAAGATTATTATTTTTAATTTTTATTTTTTTAATGTTATTTTAAGTTATTTCCATATCCACATTTGTTTGCAGAGCACTTGCCATGCTCTTAACAACATTTTGCTGCCATTTGCAGCCCTCTAGCCCTTTCCATTACCTTTTTAGAGCCTTTTTAGTCCTTAGAAGTCCGGGTCCCCATTGACTTCAATGGGGTTCGGGTTCGGGTCCGGGTTCGGGTTAAAGTTCGGTCCCGAACCCGAACTTTTTTCCGAAGTTCGGCCGAACCCGTCGAACCCGAACATCTAGGTGTCCGCTCAACTCTATTGTTAGTATGATTATTAATATTTTTATTATAATTTATTATTGCTATTGTTGTTGGTATTATTATCCTTTCCTGACAGACTCCATGGCAGCATAAGTATAGGTTAACCCCGCCTCTACTCCTCCCCTACAGGGACCCGCATCCAATTTGCAATAGTGTGAACCCAGCCTAAATGTTGTGTGCAATCATCATAGGTACTGTATATGCTTTTCATTAACACCCTTGTGTGCTGCCTGGGTGTGATTTCTATCACCTGTGCAGGTTGTCTGTATGTGCAGTTTTACGCGGTGGATGTATCACTGCCCCCCCCCCCTTGTGTAGCAGCTATGAGAGGGGTGCTTAACCCTTTCCTTTCCTTGCTGACTTGGGCAATCTTTTGGCGTTTTCCACCCTATTTTGCTTTTTGTGAGTGCTTCTAGGTCAGATTAACAATACACGGCACGAGATGATAAAGACCTCATTCTTTTTCCAGATGTAGTCATCATAGGTCACCGTCAAGGTCCAGCCTTAATAGCAAAAGCTCTGAATCCTCCTTTACGCACCGCACCCACCGCCATGTCCAAGGGATGCGTGGACTCAGGTCCCAGAGGGCAAGTCTCTATGCGAGCTATGCTAAGCCCAAGCAGTTGGAAAAGGGGATGGTGATTTCCAGCAAATGGAATCTCTGGTGATGCGTGTGGTGCAAGAATCCCTTAAAAAGTGGGGTACAAGACCAACGCAAAGTCCAACAGCCATTATGGCGTGTTCTCCCACTAGGATGACCAGGAAGAACTGGCACTGTCCCAACCAAGCCATCCATCTATGAAGACCTTAGACAGTGAGGCAGAGGGAGATGAGTCACTTTGCCCTTGTAACGCCTTTGGTCAAGGCAATGATGGGGGCATTTACATGAATCGAACGTCTAGAGTCTTCTGCAAAGCAAGAGGAAGTTCTTTAAGCACCTCTAGAGAGAGCATTCTAATCTTCCATTCCTAACGGAACTAAGGGACATCATTTTTGATGAGTGCAGCAAGGTTGCGAGATATACCGTATATACTCGAGTATAAGCCGAGTTTTTCAGCACTTTTTCTGTGCTGAAAATGCCCCCTTCTGCTTATACTCGAGTCACCTTTTTGCGCCTGATCTCCCGGATTTTGGGGACCCGGTACCGGCCGGCCGTAGGTTCCCTGGACTCCAAACATGGCACACATGTAGCCCCACTCTTCCTCTACAAGTGTGCAAAGCTTGTTGTCCGGAGAACCTACGGCCGGGGAGCACCGATTTTTCAAAGCTGGGCACCGCTTCCATAGACTCCCATGTTAAACGGTCATTTCTCTGGTGAATTTGGGGACCCGGTACCGGTCGGTCGTAGGTTCCCTGGACCCTAAACTTGGCACACATGTAGCCCCATTTCTCCTCTACAAGCCAAGTTCTTTAAGCACCTCTAGAGAGAGCATTCTAATCTTCCATTCTTCCATCCCTAACGGAACTAAGGGACATCATTTTTGATGAGTGGAGCAAGGTTGCGAGATATACCATATATACTCGAGTATAAGCCGAGTTTTTCAGCACTTTTTCTGTGCTGAAAATACCCCCTCGGCTTATACTCAAGTCACTTTTTTGCGCCTGATCTCCCGGATTTTGGGGACCCGGTACAGGCCAGCCGTAGGTTCCCTGGACCCTAAACTTGGCACAGATGTAGCCCCATTTCTCCTCTACAAGTGTGCAAGGCATGGGCACAGTGAAGCATGGGCACAGTGAGGCATGGGCACAGTGAGGCATGGACACAGTGAGGCATGCACATGGACACAGTGAGACAAAGTGAGGCATGCAGATGGACACCCTAGGCTTATACTCGAGTCAATACTTTTTCCCATTTTTTTGTGGTAAAATTAGGTGCCTCGGCTTATATTCGAGTCGGCTTATACTCGCGTATATACGGTACTTCCCTTCTGAGAAAGATGGCCAAGCTCTATCCATTCAGAGATAAGGATGTGAAGTATCTAAAGTCTGCCTCTCTAGTTGTTGAGGCCTTGATGAGGCAAGCAAGCACGTTGCTCTTCCTTGGAAGATGCAGTGAATGGCCTGAAAGTCCGCATGGGCTCTTGTGGCTATGTTTAAAGCAATGAAAATGTGGATGGAGAATGTGGACGCAGTGTTCAAGAGCTTTTTCAGAAACTCTGTAGTTCAGGAGCCGGAGCTGGTGTCGGATTCCATGGTGAGGCTCCAATTGACATCATCCGCATAGTAGCACGGGTTATGCTCTCGTCAGTTAAGGCAAAGTGAGTGCTATCGCTGGGGCCTGGGCTTGCTGATCCCGCCTCTAACAGGCATATGCCGCGTACACACGATCGGAAATTCTGACAAAAAAAACGTGGATTTTTTTCCGACGGAATGTTGGCTCAAACTTGTGTTGCATACACACGGTCACACAAAATTCCGACCATCAAGAACGCGGTGACGTACAACACTACAACGAGCCGACAAAAATGAAGTTCAATGATTCCGAGCATGCGTCGGATTGATTCAGAGCATGCGTGTTTTTTTTTGCGCGACGGAACTGCATACAGACGATCGGAATTTCCGACAATAACTTTTCTTGTCGGAAAAATTGAGAACCAGCTTTCAAATTTTTGCAGTCGGAAATTCCGACAGAAAAAGTCAGATGGAGCCTACACACGGTCGGAATTTCCGACCAAAAAGATCACATCGAACTTTTCTTGTCGGGATCGTGTGTACGCGGCATTAGTGTAACATCCCTTTTGAGGGAGCTTCATCGTTTGGCAAGCTGGATAGCACCGTAACCCAAGCCACAGTTGGCAAGTCTGGGTCCTGCCTCAGGACCGGCGCCTGATAGACCGGAAGATGACAGTCTAGAGATCAAAGTTCAGAGCGTGTGAGGGTCGCACAATTTTACAGACCAGGTGGGGATTTTAGAAAGAGCTGGTGAAGAAGCCAGATATCCCCCTCAGAAATATGCTAAAAGCTTGACCTCGGGTATCCAAGAAGCCACTGAGTGTGGGCTTCAGACTATTGGAACGTCAAAGTGATCATTTCAGGACACGCATGATCCATCAGAAGTCCTCCTCATCTCAGATTCATTTCCACAGATTTTTCCTCACTCTCAGTCCATCAGGAAAGGAAAATTACGGTAAGTATTTAATAGGAAATTTTCTTTTTTTTTTATAATTATTACTATTATTATTGTTGGTGTTGTTATTCTTATTCTTAATATAATTATTATTGTTATTGTTGGTATTACTATTTTTTATTATAATTATTACTATTATTATTATTCTAGCTGTTGTTGGTATTATTATTCTTATTATAATTATTATTGTTATTACTGTTGGTGGTGGTGGTATTATTATCATCCTTATTATAATTATTTGTATTATTAATGTTGATGTGCTAGCATTGTTATTAATTTTATAAATAATATTGTTATTATTGGTATTGCTATTTTTATTATTATTACTATTGTTATTATTGCTGGTGATGGTATCATTATTATTATTATTGGTGGTGGTAATATTATTGTTAATAGGGACCCTCATAGGTTAGTGATAGGTGTGGGGTGATCCCAGGATCCTCATTGGTCAGTGATGGAGTATTGGGTACAGGATGATTCCGAGACCCTCATAGGTCAGTGATGGAGTATTAGGTGTGGGATGATCGTGGGACCCTCATAGGTCAGTGATGGAGTATTGGGTGTGGGGTGGTCCCGGGACCCTCATAGGTCAGTGATGGAGTATTAGGTGTGGGATGATCCTGGGACAATCATAGGTCAGTGATGGCGTATTAGGTGTGGGATGATCCTGGGACCCTCATAGGTCAGTGATGGAGTATTGGGTGTGGGGTGACCCTGGGATCCTCATAGGTCAGTGATGGAGTATTGGATGTGGGATAATCCCGGGACCCTCATAGGTCAGTGATGGAGTATTAGGTGGAGTATGAGCCCCAGGACCCCCATAGGTCAGTGATGGGTGTGGGATGATCCCAGGTACCCTCATAGATCAGTCATAGATCAGTGATGGGTGTGGGATGATCCCGGGACCCTCATAGGTCAGTGATGGAGTATTGGGTGAAGGATGAGGCCCAGGACCCTCATTGGTCAATGATCGGTGTGGAAAGGTCCCGGGACCCTCAAGAGGTCAGTGATGAAGTATTGGGTGAGGGGTGACCCCGCGACCCTCCTAGGTCAGTGATGGGTGTGGGATGACCCCGCGACCCTCCTAGGTCAGTGATGGGTGTGGGATGATCCCGGGACCCTCATAGGTCAGTGATGGGTGTGGGACGATCCCGGGAACCTCATAGGCCAGTGATGGAGTATTGGGTGCGGGATGACCCCGGGACCCTTATAGTTTAGTGATGGAGTATAGGTTGTGGGGTGATCCAGGTAACCCTTATAGGTCAGTGATGGAGTATTGGGTGTGGGGTGACCCTGGGACCCTCATAGGTCAGTGATGGGTGTGGGGTGATCCCGGGATCCTCATTGGTCAGTGATGGAGTCTTAGGTGTGGGATGATCCCGGGACCCCCATAGGTCAGGGATGGAGTATATGTTGTGGGATGACCCCCGGAACCCTCATAGGTCAGTGATGGAGTATAGGGTGTGGGGTGATCCAGGTAACCCTTATAGGTCAGTGATGGGTGTGGAATGATCCTGGGAACCTCATAGGCCAGTGATGGAGTATTGGGTGTGGGATGGCCCCGGGAGCCTTATAGGTCAGTGATGGAGTATTAGGTGTGGGGTGGTCCCGGGACCCTCATAGATCAGTGATGGAGTATTGGGTGTGGGGTGGTCCCGGGTCCCTCATAGGTCAGTGATGGAGTATTGGGTGAGGAATGACCCCGGTACCCTCATATGTCAGTGATGGGTGTGGGATGATCCCGGGACCCTCATAGGTCAGTGATGGAGTCTTGGGTGAAGGATGAGGCCCAGGACCCTCATTGGTCAATGATGGAGTATTGGGTGTGGGATGATCCTGGGACCCTCATAGGTCAGTGATGGGTGTGGGATGATCCTGGGACCCTCATAGGTCAGTGATGGAGTATTGATGGGTGTGAGGTGACCCCAACACCCTCATTGGTCAGTGATGGGTGTGTGGTGACCCCGGGACCCTCATAGATCAGTGATGGAGTATTAGGTGTGGGATGATCCCGTTCCTGGGACCCTCATAGGTCAGTGATGGAGTATTGATGGGTGTGAGGTGACCCCAGGACCCTCATTGGTCAGTGATGGGTGTGTGGTGACCCCGGGACCCTTATTGGTCAGTGATGGGTGTGTGGTGACCCCGGGACCCTTATTGGTCAGTGATAGGTGTGGGGTGACCCCGGGTCCTTCATTGGTCAGTGATGGGTGTGTGGTGACCCCGGGCCCCTCATGGGTCAGTAATGGGTGTGTGGTGACTCCGGGCCCCTCATTGGTCAGTGATGGGTGTGTGGTGACCCCGGGCCCCTCATTGGTCAGTGATGGGTGTGTGGTGACCCCGGGCCCCTCATTGGTCAGTGATGGGTGTGTGGTGACCCCGGGCCCCTCATTGGTCAGTGATGGGTGTGTGGTGACCCCGGGCCCCTCATTGGTCAGTGATGGGTGTGTGGTGACCCTGGAACCCTCATTGGTCAGTGATGGGTGTGTGTGGTGACCCCGGGCCCCTCATTGGTCAGTGATGGGTGTGTGGTGACCCCGGGCCCCTCATTGGTCAGTGATGGGTGTGTGGTGACCCCGGGCCCCTCATTGGTCAGTGATGGGTGTGTGGTAACCCCGGGCCCCTCATTGGTCAGTGATGGGTGTGTGGTGACCCCGGGACCCTCATTGGTCAGTGATGGGTGTGTGGTGACCCCGGGACCCTCATTGGTCAGTGATGGGTGTGTGGTGACCCCAGGCCCCTCATTGGTCAGTAATGGGTGTGGGGTGACCCTGGGCCCCTCATTGGTCAGTGATAGGTTTGTGGTGACTCCGGGCCCCTCATTGGTCAGTGATGGGTGTGGGGTGACCCCGGGACCCTCATTGGTCAATAATGGATGTGTGGTGACCCCGGGCCCCTCATTGGTCAGTAATGGGTGTGGGGTGACCCTGGGGTCCCTCATTGGTCAGTGATGGGTGTGGGGTGACCCCGGGACCCTCATCGGTCAGTGATAGGTTTGTGGTGACTCCGGGCCCCTCATTAGTCAGTGATGGGTGTGGGGTGACCCCGGGACCCTCATCGGTCAGTGATAGGTTTGTGGTGACTCCGGGCCCCTCATTAGTCAGTGATGGGTGTGGGGTGACCCCGGGACCCTCATTCGTCAATAATGGATGTGTGGTGACTCCGGGCCCCTCATTGGTCAGTGATGGGTGTGGGGTGACCCCGGGACCCTCATTGGTCAGTAATAGGTGTGGGGTGACCCCGGGTCCCTCATTGGTCAATAATGGATGTGTGGTGACCCCGGGACCCTCATTGGTCAATAATGGATGTGTGGTGACCCCGGGGTCCCTCATTGGTCAGTAATGGGTGTGGGGTGACCCTGGGGACCCTCATTGGTCAGTGATGGGTGTGGGGTGACCCCGGGACCCTCATCGGTCAGTGATAGGTTTGTGGTGACTCCGGGCCCCTCATTAGTCAGTGATGGGTGTGGGGTGACCCCGGGACCCTCATTCGTCAATAATGGATGTGTGGTGACTCCGGGCCCCTCATTGGTCAGTGATGGGTGTGGGGTGACCCCGGGACCCTCATTGGTCAGTAATAGGTGTGGGTTGACCCCGGGACCCTCATTGGTCAGTGATGGGTGTGTGGTGACCCCGGGGTCCCTCATTGGTCAGTAATAGGTGTGGGGTGACCCCAGGTCCCTCATTGGTCAATAATGGATGTGTGGTGACCCCGGGACCCTCATTGGTCAATAATGGATGTGTGGTGACCACGGGGTCCCTCATTGGTCAGTAATGGGTGTGGGGTGATCCTGGGCCCCTCATTGGCCAGTGATGGGTGTGTGGTGACCCCGGGGTCCCTCATTGGTCAGTGATGACTCTAGAAGTGAGATAAGTTTGTGGTCCTGTCCTGGTGTCCCCCCTGAGGTGAGGAGTGTGGTCAGGCTGTGGATGAGGCCCTGTCATAGCTGTACCTAGGGGCTCCTCACACAGGGATGGGGATGAGGATGGGGCTGCAGGCCAGAGGCAGGCTACCTGCAGGCTGACTAATTGAGCACCTATACAGGCCTCTGCCATCCCCCTCTTCCCTGCATCCCCCGCCCTGGACCTCTCAGCTATCACAGAAGGCCTCCCCGCCCCCTCACACTTACCTGTCTATATACAGCCCGCACCTTCACACCCCCCCGCACTGTTCTTCTCTCTGTCCTGGTCCGGACAGGAGAGCGGCTCCACTGCGCATGTGCTGGGGACCACACAGGCAGCCCGGGCTAGGAGCGAAGTGCGCAAGCGCAGGGTCTCCGAGCAGGAGAGCGGTGGGTTACCGGGGCGACGGGGATGCTTGTCGTGACGTCACTAACGGAGAGTCTTCTCGGCCATACTGGGAACGGGCCTAGTTAGGGGTCCCTATAGCCAGGACGGTGTTCGCTGTGTGTGTCTAACGCTGTGTGTACTGCTGTGAAGTACTGCTGGGAGTGAGAGCTGAAGAGACCGCCAAAGGAGAGCTGACAGAGCTACATTACATAGAGAATCATCTGTATACAGGGAGAGAGTACAGGTGATCTGTATACAGGGAGGGAGTACAGGTGATCTGTATACAGGGGGTACGGGACGATCTGTATACAGGGGGTACGGGACGATCTGTATACAGGGAGTACGGGCGATCTGTATACAGGGAGTACGGGACGATCTGTATACAGGGAGTACAGGCGATCTGTATACAGGGAGTCGGGCGATCTGTATACAGGGAGTACGGGCGATCTGTATACAGGGAGTACGGGCGATCTGTATACAGGGAGTACGGGCGATCTGTATACAGGGAGTACGGGCGATCTGTATACAGGGAGTACGGGCGATCTGTATACAAGGAGGGAGTACAGGCGATCTGTATACAGGGAGTACAGGCGATCTGTATACAGGGAGTACAGGCGATCTGTATACAGGGAGTACAGGTGATCTGTATACAGGGAGGGAGTACAGGCGATCTGTATACAGGGAGAGAGTACAGGCGATCTGTATACAGGGAGAGAGTACAGGCGATCTGTATACAGGGAGGGAGTACAGGTGATCTGTATACAGGGAGGGAGTACAGGTGATCTGTATACAGGGAGTACGGGCGATCTGTATACAGGGAGAGAGTACAGGTGATCTGTATACAGGGAGTACGGGCGATCTGTATACAGGGAGAGAGTACAGGTGATCTGTATACAGGGAGTATGGGCGATCTGTATACAGGGAGTACGGGCGATCTGTATACAGGGAGTACGGGCGATCTGTATACAGGGAGTACGGGCGATCTGTATACAGGGAGTACGGGTGATCTGTATACAGGGAGTACGGGCGATCTGTATACAGGGAGTACAGGCGATCTGTATACAGGGAGGGAGTACAGGCGATCTGTATACAGGGAGTACGGGCGATCTGTATACAGGGAGTACGGGCGATCTGTATACAGGGAGTACGGGCGATCTGTATACAGGGAGTACGGGCGATCTGTATACAGGGAGTACGGGCGATCTGTATACAGGGAGTACGGGCGATCTGTATACAGGGAGTACGGGCGATCTGTATACAGGGAGTACGGGCGATCTGTATACAGGGAGTACGAGCGATCTGTATACAGGGAGTACGGGCGATCTGTATACAGGGAGTACAGGTGATCTGTATACAGGGAGGGAGTACAGGTGATCTGTATACAGAGAGTACAGGTGATCTATATACAGGGAGGGAGTACAGGTGATCTGTATACAAGGAGTACAGGTGATCTGTATACAGAGAGTACAGGTGATCTGTATACAGAGAGTACAGGTGATCTGTATACAGAGAGTACAGGTGATCTGTATACAGAGAGTACAGGTGATCTGTATACAGAGAGTACAGGTGATCTGTATACAGAGAGTACAGGTGATCTGTATACAGAGAGTACAGGTGATCTGTATACAAGGAGGGAGTACAGGCGATCTGTATACAGGGAGTACAGGCGATCTGTATACAGGGAGTACAGGTGATCTGTATACAGGGAGGGAGTACAGGCGATCTGTATACAGGGAGGGAGTACAGGCGATCTGTATACAGGGAGAGAGTACAGGTGATCTGTATACAGGGAGTACGGGCGATCTGTATACAGGGAGAGAGTACAGGTGATCTGTATACAGGGAGGGAGTACAGGTGATCTGTATACAGGGAGTACGGGCGATCTGTATACAGGGAGTACGGGCGATCTGTATACAGGGAGTACGGGCGATCTGTATACAGGGAGTACGGGCGATCTGTATACAGGGAGTACGGGCGATCTGTATACAGGGAGTACGGGCGATCTGTATACAGGGAGTACGGGCGATCTGTATACAGGGAGTACGGGCGATCTGTATACAGGGAGTACGGGCGATCTGTATACAGGGAGTACAGGCGATCTGTATACAGGGAGTACAGGCGATCTGTATACAGGGAGTACAGGTGATCTGTATACAGGGAGGGAGTACAGGTGATCTGTATACAGGGAGTACGGGCGATCTGTATACAGGGAGTACGGGCGATCTGTATACAGGGAGTACGGGCGATCTGTATACAGGGAGTACGGGCGATCTGTATACAGGGAGTACGGGCGATCTGTATACAGGGAGTACAGGCGATCTGTATACAGGGAGTACAGGCGATCTGTATACAGGGAGGGAGTACAGGTGATCTGTATACAGGGAGTACGGGCGATCTGTATACAGGGAGTACGGGCGATCTGTATACAGGGAGTACGGGCGATCTGTATACAGGGAGTACGGGCGATCTGTATACAGGGAGTACGGGCGATCTGTATACAGGGAGTACGGGCGATCTGTATACAGGGAGTACGGGCGATCTGTATACAGGGAGTACGGGCGATCTGTATACAGGGAGTACAGGCGATCTGTATACAGGGAGTACGGGTGATCTGTATACAGGGAGGGAGTACAGGTGATCTGTATACAGGGAGTACGGGCGATCTGTATACAGGGAGTACGGGCGATCTGTATACAGGGAGTACGGGCGATCTGTATACAGGGAGTACGGGCGATCTGTATACAGGGAGTACGGGCGATCTGTATACAGGGCGTACGGGCGATCTGTATACAGGGAGTACAGGTGATCTGTATACAGGGAGGGAGTACAGGTGATCTGTATACAGAGAGTACAGGTGATCTATATACAGGGAGGGAGTACAGGTGATCTGTATACAAGGAGTACAGGTGATCTGTATACAGAGAGTACAGGTGATCTGTATACAGAGAGTACAGGTGATCTGTATACAGAGAGTACAGGTGATCTGTATACAGAGAGTACAGGTGATCTGTATACAGAGAGTACAGGTGATCTGTATACAGAGAGTACAGGATATCTGTATACAGAGAGTACAGGTGATCTGTATACAGAGAGTACAGGTGATCTGTATACAGGTGATCTGTATACAGAGAGTACAGGTGATCTGTATACAGGTGATCTGTATACAGAGAGTACAGGTGATCTGTATACAGGGAAGGAGTACAGGTGATCTGTATACAGGGAGGGAGTACAGGTGATCTGTATACAGGGAGGGAGTACAGGTGATCTGTATACAAGGAGTACAGGCGATCTGTATACAGGGAGGGAGTACAGGTGATCTGTATACAGAGAGTACAGGTGATCTGTATACAGGGAGTACAGGTGATCTGTATACAGTGAGTACAGGTGATCTGTATACAGGGAGTACAGGTGATCTGTATACAGGGAGGGAGTACAGGTGATCTGTATACAAGGCGTACAGGTGATCTGTATACAGAGAGTACAGGCGATCTGTATACAAGGAGTACAGGTGATCTATACACAGGGAGGGAGTACAGGTGATCTGTATACAGAGAGTACAGGCGATCTGTATACAGGGAGGGAGTACAGGCGATCTGTATACAAGGAGTACAGGTGATCTATATACAGGGAGGGAGTACAGGTGATCTGTATACAGAGAGTACAGGTGATCTGTATACAGGGAGGGAGTACAGGCGATCTATATACAGGGAGGGAGTACAGGCGATCTATATACAGGGAGGGAGTACAGGCGATCTGTATACAGGGAGTACAGGCGATCTGTATACAGGGAGTACAGGCAATCTGTATACAGGGAGTACAGGCGATCTGTATACAGGGAGTACAGGCGATCTGTATACAGGGAGTACAGGCGATCTGTATACAGGGAGTACAGGCGATCTGTATACAGGGAGTACAGGCGATCTGTATACAGGGAGTACAGGCGATCTGTATACAGGGAGTACAGGCGATCTGTATACAGGTAGTACAGGTGATCTGTATACAGGGAGGGAGTACAGGTGATCTGTATACAGGGAGGGAGTACAGGCGATCTGTATACAGGGAGGGAGTACAGGCGATCTGTATACAGGGAGGGAGTACAGGCGATCTGTATACAGGGAGGGAGTACAGGTGATCTGTATACAGAGAGTGCAGGCGATCTGTATACAGGGAGGGAGTACAGGTGATCTGTATACAAGGAGTACGGGTGATCTGTACACAGGGAGGGAGTACAGGTAGGGTGACCACATTTCCAAACTGCCAATCAGGGACACCTCGCCCCGCCCCCAAAAATATGATTTTTTATACTTTTATTTTGCTAGTTTTTCAAAAAAATCACAGCGCCTGTCCTTTCAGCCAATCAGGTGACAGGTAACACAGACCCGAGCACCTGATTTGCTGAGAGGCGGTTCAGTGTTAGGAAAGCCATTCATTCACTTTCCTAACACACAGCTGAGTGAACAGCGAACACCCAGCATGGCACCCGCTGTTCACTGTTTTGGACGCCTGTTAGAGCCTAAAGCTCTAATCAGGTGCTTCCAAAAAACACCCCGCCGCTGTAATCCAGGGGTCGGCCACCTGCTGAATAGGGGGCTACAGAGGAGACCATAGATAGATTCATGCATTGCATGAATCTATCTATGGTGATAGAGGGATGGCAGGAGAGAGGGGGCGGCGCTCGTGCGCCCTTCATGGACGCACCGCCACTGCGCCACTTGTCAGCTTCATGTATTACTGTCCCCTCAACCCCCACTTGTCAGCTTCGTGTAATACTGCCCCCCACTGGTCAGCTTCATGTAATACTGCCCCCCACTTGTCAGCATTGTGTAATACTGCCCCCCACTGGTCAGCTTCATGTATTACTGTGACAGTAATACATGAAGCTGACAAGTGGGGGACAGTAATAAATTAGGCTGACAAGTGGGGGTCGGGGGAGACTACATTTTCTATTGCCCCCCCAGGGCTGGGTCCCACTTTGTCAGCCTCATTTATTACTGTACTGTCCCCAGCCTCAGTGGCCCCCGACTTGTCACCTGACCTGGCTGCTCTAAATTCATGTGCTCTCCTCCTAAGTTGGCTGCTGGACTTGTCTTGTGTGGCGACTGGTGAGCGGTTGATTGAGCGCCGGTCTATGTTCGTTCCCTGGTCCAGGCTGCAGGCAGTTGGGTGGCTCGGGCCGCGGAAGTGAGGAGGAGAAGTCGGGCAATGGGCAGCACTGTGCAGCGGGACTCGGGAGTTGTCTGGATGGGCAGTGGCACTGGGCAGCTGAGCAGAGCGCTGTGGATCTGGATCTAAGCCAGCCAGCACTGCAGAATGCCGCTGGCTGGACGGAGGAGTCAGGACATTGTTAGACGCTCTCTGGGCTGGCTGCTCTCTCTCTGCTGCTGCTGCCGCGCGGCCTGGAGACGGAGAGGAGGTGGGTGGTCTCGGAGGCTAGCGCAGGGCAGCACTGGGTAAAGGCCTCGTTCTGACTGAGAGTCTCTCCGAATGTGACTCGTTGCTAGACGCCAGGCGGGGCTGCCCTAGCAACCAGTCATTATGGTGGCTGTGTGTCCTCATTTCATTCCAGGACACTGTATTGTCCCGGAATGAAGGTGCCCGGGACATAAAAATTAATTGCGGGATAATCCGGGACATGTGGGCACCCTAAGTACAGGTGATCTGTATACAGGGAGTACGGGTGATCTGTATACATGGCGTACAGCCGATCTGTATATATAGCGTTTTGCTTTTAGGCCAAAAAGATAAATTTTGGTCTGATTTGACCAAAGCACCTTCCTCCACATGTTTGTTTCCCCCACATGGCTTCTCACAAACTGCAAACGGGACTTCTTATGGCTTTCTTCCAACAATGGCTTTCTTCTTGCCAATCTTCCATAAAGGGCAGATTTGTGGAGAGCACGACTAATAGTTGTCCTGTGGACAGATTCTCCCACCTGAGCTGTGGATCTCTGCAGCTCCTCCAGAGTTATCATGGGGCCTCTTGGTTCCTTCTCTGATTAACGCTCTCCTTGCCCGGCCTGTCAGTTAAGGTGGACAGCCATGTCTTGGTAGGTTTGCAGTTGTGCCATACTCTTTCCATTTTTGGATGATGGATTGAACAGTGCTCCCTGAGATGTTTAAAGCTTGGGATATTTTTCTATAACCTAACCCTGCTTTATACTTCTCCACAACTTTTTCCCTGATCTGTCTGGTGTGTTCCTTGGCCTTCATGATGCTGCTTGTTCTCTAAGGTTCTCTAACAAACCACTGAGGGCTTCACAGAACAGCAGTATTTATACTGAGATTAAATTACACACAGGTGGACTCTATTTACTAATTAGATTACTTCTGAAGGCAATTGGTTGCACTAGATTTTAGTTTGGGGTATCAGAGTAAAGGGGGCTGAATACAAATCCACGCCACACTTTTCACATATTTATTTGCAAAAAAGTTTTGAAAACCATTTATCATTTTTCTTCCACTTCACAATTATGTGCCACTTTGTGTTGGTCTATCACATAAAATCCCAATAACATACATTTATGTTTTTGGTTGCAACATGACAAAATGTGAAATAATTTAAGGGGTATGAATTTCTTTAAGTTGTCCAGCATACAGGAAAATTAACAATTCACTGATAAATTGTTTCAAACATCTAAACACCGAACAGGTCCATTCACAATCAAAAATACAACATTACTCAATTTCACAGCAGGCAGTGTTCAGCCTATCACAGACATCCTCTCATCCTCGTCTGTGTTATGAGGATGAGCGGATGATCCTTGATAGGCGGAACACTGAATGCTGGGAAATTGAGTGTTCCGCCTATCACAGACGAGGAGGAGGCGCGGCTTTTGAACACTGGAATGGCCACCGGTGTAGCAGTAAAATCCGTATCCCATGAAAATCTGCATCAGGTACGGGCACAGTGATTGAAGCATGGGCACAGTGAAGCACGGGCACAGTTCAATTCAACTAAGAGTAACCTCAGGATTTTTTGTTGTTTTATTAGCTAAATCCAAATACAGTATTAATAATTTGGATGTTTAACAATCTTTGTTGCACACTGCACACTGACTTTGCAGTTAGAGAAAGGGTTTGCCTTTGCAATTTTGTTTATTGATGCACTTTAATTAATATAATAAAAAAAAAAAAATCGAATCGTAAATCGAGTTTTTTATAAAGAAAAAAATCGCAGATTTTTTTTTGGGGGGAAAATCGCCCAGCCCTAATTATATATATATATATATATATATATATATATATATATATATATATCACACACACACACACACACACACACACATATATATATATATATATACACACATACATACATATATATACACACACACATACATACATACATGCCACTTTATTAGGTATACCTGTTCAAATGCTTGGTAACACTGGCGGCACAGTGGTGTAGTGGATAGCACTTTCGCCTAGCAGTAAAAAGGGTCACTGGTTTGAATCCCAACCACGGCACTACCTGCTTGGAGTTTGCATGTTCTACCTGTGCCTGCGTGGGTTTTTTCTGGGGGCACTCTAGCACTCCAAAGACATGCTGGTAGGCCAATTGGCTTCTGTCTAAATTGGCCCTAGTGTAAGTTAGGGACATTAGAGTGTAAGCTCCTTGAGGGTAGGGACTGATGTGAATGTACATGTAAAGCGCTGCGTAAATTGACAGAGATTATATATATACATATATACATACATACACACATATACATACATACATACACACATACACACTTGAAATAATAATGATGTGGTGAAGTTCAACCACTTAGGCCTGATTCACACCTATGCATTTTTATTGCATTTTGCACCACCAAATGTTTTCCATAGGAAACCATGTTAAATGGACTGTAGTGCAAATCTGCAAAAAAAAAAAAAAAAAAAAGCACTAAAAATGCATAGGTATGAATCAGGCCTTAAGGTCCGGAAGGATTTGCTCCTGTCGCTTTAACTGACAATTGCGCGGTCGTGCGACGTTGCACCCAAACAAACATGACATCTTTTTTTTTCCACAAATAGAGCTTTATGTTGGTGGTATTTGATCACCTCTGCGGCTTTTACTTTTGGCACTATAAACAAAAAAAAAAAGCGACAATTTTGAAAAAAAAATAATAAAATTACCCCCCACCCCCCAAAAAAAATTTCATCAGTTTAGACCAATCTGTATTCTTCTACATATTTTTGGTAAAAAAAATAAAATCACGTCTACTAAATAGGGGATAGATTTATGTCATTTGTATTTATTATTTTTTTACTAGTAAATGGCAGCGATCAGAGCTAAAAATATCCACTAGTCACTGTATAACCGACACTGGCAGGGAAGGGGTTAACACTAGGGGGGCGATCAAGGGGTTAACTGTGTTCCCTCATGTGTATTTCTAACTGTAGGGGGGGGGGACCGACTGGAGAAGGAGACAGATCGCTGTTCCTGATCACTAGGAACAGCGGATCTGTCTCTCCTCTCAGAACAGGGATTTGTGGGTTTTACATACACAGATCATAGTTCTGACTCTCGTGCCCACGATCGCGGGAGGCCGGCGGACAACGCAGCCGCTGGCCACGCACATGGGGGTTGCCCGCCGCGCAGTAGGCGCCTGCTATGGCTCTTAAAAAGGAGCTGACGTACAGGTACAGCGATTCGCAGGAACAAGCCGACCTGCCGCCCTATAATGCAGCGGCTGGTCGGCAAGTGGTTAAACCAAGCATCAGAATGGGGAAGAAAATGGAAATTTTTTAAATACTTACCGTAATTTTCCTTTCCTGGCCCATCTTCACGTCAGCACACAATTTGTTAACACCTCCGCTGGAGCCCCACAGGACCACCTCTTCCTAGCTAAAGAGAATACCTCCCCAAGATAGGTGTTCAATAACGTAGACAGGCCACTAGGGAGGGTGCCCTGTGCCGACGTGAGGATGGGCCAGGAAAGGAAAATTATGGTAAGTATTTGATAACAATTTTCCGTTTTCCTGTCCCACCTCATATCAGCACACGGCAGGATATACCAAAGCTGAGCAAATAAAAAGAGACACAGACAATCAAAGAAAAGCTGCTGAAGCCAAAAAGAATTGCTCTCTCTTGTCCCAAACTTGCCGACCGCACATTTAGTTTGCAAGGTTGAATGGAGGCCGCACAAGGCCTTCAAGCTAGCCACCTTACATATATCTTCCATGCAATCCTGGCATAACTGCCCCAAAGGCTGCCACCCCTCTAGTCAAATAAGCTTGCAATCCGAGATATGTTTTTAAAAAATTAGATAGTCTCATAACAACTTTCTTATGGCAGGGACGACGCCCTCGAATTAAATTCCGGGTGTTACAACTGCCATGGAAAGAAGGGGGACTGGCGGTCCCGGACTTCCACCGGTATTTCTTAGCTGGTCAGCTGGTATTTGTCCACAGGTGGTTCACTCTACCTGAGGACGACACTGCTAATACGCTGGAGGTGGCTGTTGTGGGTTCGTATGAGGCACTGAAGCATCTCCCGCTTCGGGGAATCAGGGCTCCGTATAGGCTCACAATATCCATGCGTGCCGCCTGTAGGGCATGGGTGGCAGTGAATAAGGTGGGTGGCGCCTCTGAAATTTCTCCTTACACACCACTTTGGAAGAATCCTCAGCTAGCACACTTTTGTGAGTACCCCGATCCAGTCACCTGGACTAAATATAGCATTAAGACTCTGAGGGACATAGTGGGGGGTGGGAAACTCTTACAGTTTGACGCCCTTAAAGCCAAGTTTGATCTGCCCAATATGCACTTGTTTCGTTTTCTTCAGCTCAGACATGCAGTTAAGGCCCAATTTGGAGATATTGGTATCACCATGCAAACTAATGATATGGAGTCTTTACTGAGAGAGGACACTTTAGACAAGGCCTTGTCTACAATATATAAACAGCTGTTCAGTGAGGGAGGTGATCTCCTGGCAAAGTGTAGGGCGGCGTGGGGTGAGGTGATCCCCCAGATGGACAGGGATGACTGGGATGATGTATGGGACATTAATTTTACAAGATTGGTCTCTGCCAGGGACCATCTCATCCAATTTAAATTCCTGCATCGCATCTATCTTACGCCGGCTAGACTGGCCAAGATATTCCCTACACAGTCTCCTTGTTGCTGGTGGTGCAGTTCCCTCACGGCCGATTTCATGCATGTCTTTTGGAATTGCTCATTCATCCAAGGGTTCTGGAGAGGGGTTGCTGACTGCATAGCTGGGGTGACCACCATCCAGGTACAGCCTTCAATTGAGGTATGCCTCTTGGGTCTGGTAGACAATCTAGCCCCAAGGAGAGCGACTCGTGCTCTGTTGACGATTCTCATATATTACGCCAGGAAACTGATAGTGTTATCATGGAAAAAGCCCAATCCGCCCACTGTGTCAGCATGGAAGGGGGTGGTGAATAGAGCTGTACCGCTGTACAAAGCTACGTATGCTAGTAGGGGCGCACCTCAGAAATTTGATAAAGTATGGGGCGGTTGGATGAATAGTGAACTTACGGTGGCGGATTGAGTGGCACCCATTATAAATGCACTTGCAGTAAGAGTTGAATATGGTTGTGATTATGTGACATTTCCAAACAACATATGACTGTGAATGAGTTAAAGTGACTTTATAACTGTATTATTCCTGTTGATGGGTGGGGGTCTGGAGGGAGGGAGAGGGAGCCAATGCTGAAGATTTGTATATAGTTTGTGTTTGGCCCATTGGGTCTGTTTGTTTTGTCAAAAGCTATAAATAAAACTTTTCAAAAAAATAAATAAAATAAGCTTGCAATTGTTCCAGAGCAGAAAGGCCTACTTCCTGCATGCCAATCCAATCACCCTGGTAACCCAACAGTGGATGACTCTTGAGGACCCGTTTGCTAAATGAAAAGATTGTCCATCTTCCTCTTTTGACCAAGTACACCGTTAGTAACTTGACCATGTGTAAGGAATTGAATGTCTTGCTGCTGTGCACTCAGGAAGCCATGACTGGCCAAGCATCCTGTCCAACTCCTAATACTGGCACCCTGGGTTTTTCGGTTTGGAGGGGCAGGGCTGGGCGCCCCACCAGCACGCAACCTTTCTGTACCTCAGCTCCCGGAACAGACAATTCCTTGGTCCTGGCTTTTTACCGATTGCAGCCATTCCATGTAAGTACTCTAGGGAGGACTCAATTGTTCCTCCCTACCATGATCCGTACAACTAGATTTATTCTACTGTATTTTATTCTAGACATCTCTGATTATCTGCCCCTGATGAATGGTTTACACAAAACGCGTCAGACATTCTAAGATTCAGAAATGTGATGATATCATACAAGCAACTTAGACCTAATCTTATCTATCAATCATGGTTCTCCTGCTCCTCACTCTTTTCCTCCGCCAGTGCTGTTTTTATTGTTTGTTGCTTTTTACCATCCTTGTACATCAACAATTTTTGGATATGTATATTCCCATATTGTGACTACTATGTGGCGCTAGTGTCACATATTTTATGTACCCTTGTTGCCAATTTTTGCATATGCACATATTCATGTGGTTGTAAATCTTATGAAATTATATTTATTACAATGTTTTTTCTATCAGTAGTTTTTTGTCATTGATATGTGCTGTACACTTTACCATGTTGAATAAATGTGTATTTTTCATTATACCCCCACCTTGTCCATGACCTCATTCAAAGTCCCAAATCTCCACAATTTTCTCATTGAACCAGGGATGGAGTCACATTGCATGCGACTCATCTAAAGTCCCAAAATCCCCCCTTTTTTTGCACTCAGTGACTGGATACCACTTTAACCACTAGGGGTCTGCACTATAGCCGAATGACGGCCACAGCGCGGACCCCAATTGCCAGGAGGCCGTCAATAGACATCCTCCCCTTCGCGCGCTGTGATTACCAGAGTCACTGAGATTCGGGTGATCACAGATCGGAGTAAGGGGCCGATCCCTACCCATTACCACGTGATCAGCTGTCAGCCAATGACAGCTGATCACGTGATGTAAACAAAGCTCTGTAATCTTTTTTTTTTTTCTCCCGCTGACAGCTTGAGGAGGGAAAATAAAAAAAAGCAGATCACCGGCTTAGGTGCAAGGGACATCAGTCCCAAAGAGGAAGGAGGCTCATCTGTGCCAATCTGTACCCCCTGCCAGTGTCCACAGTGCCACCTATCAATGCCCACCATTGGTGCCAATCAGTGCCGCCCACCATTGGTGCCCATCGGTGCCGCCTCATCGTTGCCCACCAGTGAAGGAGAAAAATTACCCGTTTGCAACATTTTATAAAAACAAAAAAAAAAAAAAATTATATATATATATATATATATATATATATATATATATATATATATAATATATATATATATATATATATATATATATATATATATATATATATATATATATATATATATATTTTTTTTTTTTTAATTTAGCCTTTTTAATTTTTTTTAACAAAAAATAAAACCCGCAGAGGTGATCAAATATCACCAAAAGAAAGCTCTATTTGTGGGGAAAAAATTATAAAAAAAAAAAAAAACTATTTGGGTACAGCGTTTTATGACCGCGCAATTGTCAGAGTGAAAGCGATGAAAGCTGAAAATTGGACAGGGGGGGGGGGGGGGGGTTTAAGTGCCCAGTAAGCAAGTGGTTAAAAGTGAATTTTGGAGATATAGTATCACCATTTCTGGTAAAAAAAAAAACACCAAAGGGCCCTTGCAGGAAAGTGTTGCAATCTTCAACCTCCTCTGTCGGAAGTAGTTGCTGTCAGAAGAACTCGTTTTACCTCAATGGAGGTGAAAACATTGGCGCAAAAGGTTCTCTCAGATCCAAGCCCAAGTCCCACGTCGGAACAAGGATTTCCTTTAAGGTCATCTATAGATTGTCGCCTGCAAGAAGCATCCGTTTACTGTGGGAGGCCGGCTGTGACACCTTGCAGCTTCATAACCGGCTTCCCACTGCCCATGCATGAGTTGTACTACACTTTGTAAAATGGTCCCGCAGCCTCCTGGGACCTGTGATCTCATCATGGAGGCTGTATGGGATCACATGAAGAGATAGAAGGATTTGAGGCAGCCGACATCTACAGAAGATCTGTGGTTAGTTCTCCAAGATGTTTGGAACAACCTACCTGCAGAGTTTCTTCAAAAACTGTGTACAAGTGTACCTAGAAGAATTGATGCTGGTTTAAAGGCAAAGAGCGGTCACACTAATTTGATTTGGATTTTCCTTCCGTTCATTTACTTTCCCATTTTAATTAACCACTTGCCGACCAGCTCATGTACATATACGTCGGCACTTTAAAGATGGATATCTCGGTAATGGCAGCAGCTACTGCCACAACCAAGATATCCATCTTTTCTGTGAGCGGTTCTGTTTAAGATAATGGTGGTCTCTGCGGCGGATTCGCCACAAGATCACCGTTATCGGCGGCGGGTAGGGGTGCAATGGATCAAAAAAACACACGGTTCGGATTGCCACCATATATAGTCCCCACTGTAATGTCCACATCTCCCCCCCACTATAATGTCCACATCTCCCCCGTCAGCGCGCTGCTCTGGGAAGCTCACCTAAGCCGCCGCTGGGGGTACCAAGATGGCCTCCACTATGGAGCTAGGCCGAAGCCGCGGCCTTTACTATGGACTCAATCCGCGGATCGCGTGGTGTTCCGATCCGGACGTTGACCCGTTCGGATCAATGACGATACATTGCACCCCTAGCGGCGGGAGAGGGGCCCCTCCCCCGCCGCTTACCGGAGCCGTCGGTAGCAGCGGAGGCGATCGGGTCCTTGTCCCTCTGTGGTATGGATACGAATGAGAAGATGGCCCCCAGCCGTCTCCATACCATAGCAGGGCAGAAGCGACGTCAAAACGTCAGCTCTGCCCATAAGACTTAAAAGGGACATTTTTATTTTCTATTATTGCATTTTAGTCTAAATATGAGATCTGAGGTCTTTTTTGACCCCAGATCTCATATTGAAGAGTACATGTCATGCTTTTTTTTTTTATTACAAGGGATGTTTACATTCCTTGTAATAGGAATAAAAAGTGACCCATTTTTTTTTTTTTTTTAAAAACAGTGTAATAAAAAATAAAATCAAGTAAAATAAATAAGAATTTTTTTTTTTTTTTTAAAGCGCCCCATCCCGACGAGCTCGCGTGCAGAAGCGGACGTATACGCGAGTAGTGCCCGCATATGAAAACGGTGTTCAAACCACACAAATGAGGTATCTCCGCAATCGCTAGAGCGAGAGCAATAATTCTAGCCCTAGACCTCCTCTGTAACTAAAAAGATGCAACCTATAGAATTTTTTTCAACGTCGCCTATGGAGATTTTTAAGGGTAAAAAAGTTTGACGCCATTCCACGAGCGCGCGCAATTTTGAAGCGTGACATGTTGGGTATCAATTTACTCGGCGTAACATTATCTTTCACAATATAAAAAAAAAAAATTGGCCTAAATTTCCTGTTGCCTTATTAAAAAAAGTGATGTTTCCCCCCAAAAAAAAGTGCGCTTGTAAGACTGCTGCGCAAATACGGTGTGACAAAAAGTATTGCAATGACCGCCATTTTATACTCTAAGGTGTTAGGGAAAAAAAACAATATATAATGTTTGGGGGTTTTAAGTAATTTTCGAGCAAAAAAAAAACTGTTTTAAACTTGTAAACACAGAGTCTGAAAAACAGGCAAGGTCCTTAAGACCCGGTTCACACAGGGGCGACTCGTCAGGCGAATCAGCCGCCTGACAAGTCGCGTCCCGCTCTGTTCAATGGAACCGTTCTAATAAGAGCGACTCAGGTCGCTCCGACTTAGAAAAAGCTTCCTGTACTACTTTGGGGGCGACTCGAGGCGACTTGCATTGACTTCAATACAGAAGTCATTTTGCAAATCGCCTCTCAAGTCGTCTTGAGATCGCGTTGCTGAGTCGCCCCCAAAGTCGTGCCGCCCCAGTGTGAACCGGCTCTTAGTGGTTAAAGCGGAGTTCTGCCAAGTTATTATTATTATTTATTTATTTTTTTTAAACGTCAGCAGCTACAAATAGTGCAGCTGCTGACTTTTAAAATAAGGACACTTACCTGTCCAGGGTGCCCGCGATGTCCGCACCGGAAGCCGATCCATTGCCCGGCTCTCGTGTGCTGCCGCCATCTTCGATAAGGGTCAGTCAGATAAGGGTCTTCGATAAGGGAATCAGGATCAGCCTTGCGGCTTCACTTCCTTGTTCCCTACTGCGCATGCGCGACTCGCAACGCGCTATCCCACTGCGCCCTGCTGTCTTCTGGGGGGGGGGGGGGGCAAAGGAAGTGGCTTAGGAACCCACGGGTGACTCGGGTATCTATCCCCGGAAGTGGGAGCAAATACCTGCATTACACAGGTATCTGCCCCCCCCTCCCCCCTGAAAGGTGCCAAATGACACCGGAGGGGGGGGGGGGGGGGTGTTCCAAAAAGCGGAAATTCCATTTTTGGGTGGAACTCCGCTTTAAATTATAAAAATAAAAACTATTATAACTTTTATTTCCGAAAGCACTCTTCATTGACAGCATTTTTTCACACCTGCCCAAGACTTTAGAACAGTACCGTATTGTCTGTGGCTTTACCAGATATTTAGTGATCACTGCAACTTCTCATTGTGAAATAATCTTTATTTAAATCCCAATGAAGTTTGTTGGCATAAGAAAAAGTACAAATTCAAAAACGTAATTTGATCATTTGCAGCCTGTGGTTTCATTGCTAATTTTATAGGTTCGATCTGCAGAAATAGATGCTAGATGACGAATTGCACAAACATACCAGACTCCATTTTGTCGCAGGATGACACATCATTATGGATTCGGACTGGAAACATAAAACAGCCCCCCCCCCCCCATTTCAGCATATTACAGCCTTAGAAGTTAAAGTGGTTGTAAACCCTTCCATATACCCAGTAAAGTGAGTGGCCTCAGGAGATACAGAGAGGTGAAAAAGATACTCCTACACAAGTTGTACCTGTTTATCTGCACCTTCTCTACATCCGTTCAAATCCAGAATTTATAAAGCTTGTCGGAGCTGTCAGAAAAAAGGGTATGGAAAGCTGAAGTTACACTCTGCAGAGCTCAGCAATGAGAGGAAGGGAAATACCCCCCTCCACACAGCCCACAGGAACAGAGCTGAGGCCGTCAATCAGCTGGAGGTACCTCCCCTGTCATCTTGTTTTCTTTTGGCGTCAGAAAAACGAAGGAGGCAGCAGACAGAAATGACACTTGGTGCTCTTAATTGAGACAAGTACACATTATAGAGGTATATGCTTTGCTCAGATTTCATGTCTGAGGTTTACAACCACATTAACAGACCATAAGAGCCTCTAGATTTTCTAACAGGTAAGGTAACCAGCCTCAAACACGATCTTTCAGGTAGCGTTTACCCCAGTATCTGCCCTTCAAAGTAAGGTCAAGTGGACATAGATACTTCCTACAGCCCATCATGTTGCGGGTCACAAGGCGTTCGAATGTCCATGGATTCTGGTTGTTCCTTTGCTTCTCCTCAAACTCTTCCCGCATCTGTTTTAGGCTCTCCCGACTAACAGCCTTTGCTGGGAAAGGAAGCTTCTTGGCCACTTGTTCCAGGGCCGGCAGAACCTCTTCAAACTCGCAGTGACCCCCCACTTCCAAGATAAGCTGGTTGGCTTTAACTGGGGTGACATAATGGTCCACATCGCCTTTCCCTCCGCCCATACGCTGCCCAAGTCCTTTACGAGTAATGGGCTTGTGGGGTGCTTCCACCATCCACAGGCTGAAGGTGGTGCGAGCGTCAAACTTGCGGTTTAAGGTCAAACGCATCATTTCGAAGTGGCCCCAGAGTAAGTAGCCGCCTCCCAGAGCCTAAGAACAAAAAATATCACAGGAGTTTACACAGAGAAACTTCACATTGGCAGGCGATATCAACTCAAAGCAGCTGCTTTAACCAATTGCCAACCAGGCCAATTCTGACACTTCGCTCCTACATGTAAAAAATCATAATTTTTCTTCTTGTTAAAAAAAAAATATTTTTTTTTGCTAGAAAATTACATAGAACCCCCAAACATTATATACCGTATATACTCGAGTATAAGCCGAGTTTTTCAACACATTTTTTTGTGCTGAAAATGCCCCCCTCGGCTTATACTCAAGTCTGTGTCCATCTTCAACTTTGTGCACCTGATTCTGGCTAGCCGTAGGTCCCCTGGACCCCAATCTTGGCACACATGTAGCCCCCCCATTACTCTACAAGTGTGCGAAGTTTGTTGTCCAGGGGACCTAGGGCCGGGGAGCACAGATTTTTCAAAGGAGGGCACCCCTTCCATAGCCTCCAATGTTAATGGTCAGTCTAGTCACAGAGCGCCAGAGATCAGGTAGGAAGATTGGGCACAGTGAGGCAAAGTGAGGCATGCAGATGGACACCCTAGGCTTATACTCGAGTCAATACGTTTTCCCAGTTTTTTGTGATAAAATTAGGTACCTCGGCTTATACTCGAGTATATACGGCATGTTTTTTCAGAAGAGATCCTAGAGAATACAATGGCGGTCATTGCAACTTTTTATCTCGCACGGTATTTGCGCAGCAATTTTTCAAACGCTTTAAAAAAAAAAAAAAAAAAAAAAAAACACAGTAGTTAGCCCAATTTTTTTGCATAATGTGAAAGATGAAGTTACGCTGAGTAAATAGATACCCAACATGTCACGCTTCAAAATTGCGCACGCTCGTGGAATGGCGCCAAACTTCGGTACTTAAAAATCCCCAAAGGCGACGCTTTAACATTTTTTTTACTGGTTACATGTTTTGAGTTACAGAGGAGGTCTACTGCTAGAATTATTGCTCTCACTCTAACGTTCACGGCAACACCTCACGTGTCGTTTGAACAGTTTTCATATGTGGGCGGGACTTGCGTATGCATTCGCGAGCACACGGGGACAGGCCAATTTAGAAAAAAAAATTTTTATACTTTAGTTTAAGATCGCGCCCGGCCTCCGACAATGATAAAGACTCCGGCGACCATCTGGTCCGCCGGAAATCTCTATGGTGAACATCCGGGGCTGGCGGATCTGTTCTCAAACTCACCGATCGCAGCGGTGAGTCGGTAGAAGCACCAGGGGGCGGACGGACGTCTAGTTGAACTTATGTTCGACCCAAACATCAAGCTCATCCCTAGTTACCAGTTAGAGGAGATCTAGGGGTAGAATTATTGCTCTCGCTCCAACACACGTGGCGATACCTCACATGTGTGATTTGAAAGGCGTTTACATATGCGGGCGCGATTTACGTGTGCGTTCGCTTTAACCACTTAAGGGCCGCCGCCTGTACATTTACGTCGGCAGAGCAGCACAGACAGGCATAAGCACGTACCTGTACGTTCCCTTGTGGTCAGTGGCGCGCTCGTGACCCTGCCGCTTTCTCCGTTAGCCCGACCGTGGGTCCCACGGACTCAATCACCGCGGGGAAACCCACGATCGTCTCACGGAGAGATAGAGCGGGGAGATGCTAATGTAAACAAGCATCTCCCCGCTCTGCCTAGTGACAATGACACTGATCTCCGCTCTGTGTAGTTGGAGCGGAGATCAGTGTCATGTCACATACAGCCCATCCCCCCTACAGTAAGAAGCACTCCCTAGGAAACACTTAACCCCTTCACTGCCAGTGTCATTTTCACAGTAATCAGTGCATTTTTACAGCACTGATCGCTGTAAAAATTACAATGGTCCCAAAAATGTGTCAAAAGTGTCCACCATAAAGTCGCAGACATGGGGGGGAAAAAAAAAAAAAAAGAATAAAAAAAAAGGCCATAAAACTATCCCCCATTTTGTACAAGCTATAACTTTTGCGCAAACCAATCAATAAACTCCTATTGCCATTTTTTTTTTTACCAAAAATATGAAGAATACGTATCAGATTAAACTGAGGAAAAAAAAAAAGTTTGTTTTTTTAGATATTTTTGGGGGATATTTATTATAGCAAAAAGTAAAAAAAATATTGATTTTTTTTTTAAATTGTTGCTTTATTTTTGTTTATAGCGCAAAAAATAAAAAAACTGCAGAGGTGATCAAATGCCACCAAAAGAAAGCTCTATTTGTGGGGAAAAAAGGACGTCAATTTTGTTTGGGAGCCACGTCGCACGACCGCGCAATTGTCAGTTAAAGCGACGCAGTGCACAAAAGTGGCCTGGTCTGAAGTGGTTAAAATTAAATTATTTTTGTTTATTCTACTTAAAAAAATTTTTTTTTTTTTTTTTTTACCCTCTTTACATCCAGACGGATCGGAGGGGACCTTTTTTTTTTTAGCAACCGGATCGGACTGGAGGTAGGCGGGTATAAAACAGAAATACATAGACCATTTGATCAGGTCCACCCGAAACACTGACAGGAGGACCTTAACAGATCACCCGTGTGAAAGGGGCCCAAGCTTTGCCACCTAACCGGCTGCTGTGTATTACGTAAGTTACATGCAGAGAATGTACTTCCCTGCTGTGTAATTAAGCTGACCCCCTTACTAAAAAAAGACATGCCCCAATCTATGTGCAGTCCTGCGACCAAATAAAAAAAAAAAAGGGGGGAAGATTAAAATTTCCCGGACGGGGCGCTACTCCTCCCAACGACACCAAGGACGGGGCGCTACTCCTCCCAACGACACCAAGGACGGGGCGCTACTCCTCCCAACGACACCAAGGACGGGGCGCTACTCCTCCCAACGACACCAAGGACGGGGCGCTACTCCTCCCAACGACACCAAGGACGGGGCGCTACTCCTCCCAACGACACCAAGGACGGGGCGCTACTCCTCTCAACGACACCAAGGAAGGGGCGCTACTCCTTTCAACGACACCAAGGACGGGGCGCTACTCCTTTCAACGACACCAAGGACGGGGCATGGTCAACTCTCTGACACCAGTGATATTTTCTACTACCACTGACCACAGTCCAGCATCCTTAAAGTCTGAAGGGCAGCAAACTGGCCCTTGTTTCGAGATTTTAGAGACCCCTGGTGTAGCAAAATGTTCATGTTGGCCACCTTGGCCCAAACAAACAATCTAGTTTAAAGGGACAGTAAAGAGTTAGGCTTTAACATACAAAGTGACCCTGTGCTGCTAGGGTCACATTAAAACAGTTATATTACTGATAAGTTATTGTTACCAAGATGCCGTATTTTCCTTCTCTGAAGTCCCGTCCCTCGGTCGCCGGGCCGCGGATGTCTCGTAGGTTCTTAGGCATTTTCACCACTTTCACTAGGTCCGGCGCTCTGTTCAAAAAGCGTAGTTTGGGTTTCTCCTTCATCTGGACCCCTGAAAAACAGGAACAACTATTCAGTCTGTAATGTACGCCCCTTGGCTTAGAAAAATAAAGAAAACTTCTGCCACCTGCAGGTCCACTCTTTACACATAGACTTTTTTTTTTACCAAAACAATGGTATCCTTTAATATTTTAACTTGAAAAAGCACAAATACATAAAAAAAAACACACAATTGTGCAGCGCAAAAATAAATAAAATAAACACACCACACAAAAAGTTGAGGTCATAAAGCGAGTGCATCAAAGTTCATATTAGACCATAGTCCATGATGAGTTGATAGGGAATCATAAACATGTGCACAGTGAAGTCTCCACACCACATGTCCTCCACCGATCACACTCAGAGGCTTACCAGACGAAATTTGGCCCTCAACATAAGCCAGTTAGACTTACCGGTAACAGCTCCCAGGAGTCTTCCAGGACAGCCCATGAGATATAGCCCCTCCTCCAACAGGAACAGGAAATGCATCGCCAAATACACCAAGGCCCCTTTCAAACTGGGCCGGGAGCGGCGTCGGCGGTAAAGCGCCGCCATTTTTAGCGGCGCTTTACCACTAATTTCGCTGCGCTATTCGGCCGCTAGCGGGGCAGTTTTACCCTTGCTAGCAGCCGAAAAAGGGTTAAAAACCACCTGCAGAGGCGCTTTGCCAGTGGTATAGCCGCGGTGCCCCATTGCTTTCAATGGGCAGGAGCGGAGGAGGAGCAGTATACACACTGCTCCTTCTCAGCTCCAAAGATGCGGCTAGCAGGACTTTTTTTTACCGTCCTGCGAGCGCACCGCTCCAGTGTGAAAGCCCTCGGGCTTTCACACTGGAGAAACAGCAGCCGCTGTTTCAGGTCGGTTTGCAGACGCTATTTTTAGTGCAATAGCGCCTGCAAACGGCCCCAATGTGAAAGGGGCCTAATTACAGGACATCCCTTTGCTGAACTGGTCAGTTTTAAAAACAAGAACCGAAGGAAGAAATCTAAACAAAACGTCATAAAAGAGTAGGAATCCGGCTGTCCTGGAAACAGGAGTTACCGGTAAGTCTAACTCTGGTTTTCCCAAATCATCCTCCAGGACAGCCCAAGAGATCAGCAAGAATTTACTAGATTAGGGAGGGTCATTGAAAGCTCAAAGATCTTTACCACGCTCGGGATTACCATAGATATCAAAGATATCTTGTACCCAGTTCTCAATAGAGAGAAAACAGAAGGTAGGGAACCTGGTTGTAAGGAAACTCTAATGCCGCTTACACACGACCGTTTTTCATGACGAGAAACATGCCATTTTTTAAATTGGTCATTAAAAACGATCGTGTGTGGGCTCCAGAGCATTTTTCTCGACGAGAAAAATGGCCATTAAAAATTTAGAACCTGCTCTATTTTTTCTCATCGTGAAAAATGGCCGGGTGTACACTTTGACGGGAAAAAAAACGCACATGTTCAGAAGCAAGTTATGAGACGGGAGCGCTCGTTCTGGTAAAACTAGCGTTCGTAATAGAGCTAGCACATTCGTCACGCTGTAACGGACTGAAGCGCATGAGGCTGAAAAGTGTGAATCGTCTCTCAAACTTTACTAACACGAGGATCAGCAAATGCAGCCCAAAGGGTGGTGCCATCCGAATGGAACTTCCCCTTTATAGTGCCGTTGTACGTCACCGCGCTTTACTCAAGCATTTTTTTTCACGATAGTGTGTAGGCAAGGCAGGCTTGAGAAGAATCACGTTGTGAAAAACTTTGTTTTTTTCAATAACATTAAAAACGGGCGTGTGTACGCGGCATAAGCCATATCGGCAGATAAGAGCTCAAAGTTACACAGGTCTGATTTAACCACTTAATGACCGCCCGCCGTCGTTATGGTGGAGATCGGATCCTCTCACGTCAGTGGCCTGGTGACGAGTGAGGGGAAGATGGCCCCCCACCCATCTTCATACCACTGCAGGGCAGAAGCAACGTCAAAAACTTCACTTCCGCCCAATGCTCTTAAAAGGGCCTTTTTTTTGTATTTTTTTTTTTTTTTTTTTAGAACGACGTTTTCTTTTTTTTGGGCTAACTTTACTGTTGTGTTATTTTTATTCAAAAAAGTGGATTTATTTTCAAAAAAAGTGCGTTGCGCAAATACGGTGTGACAAAAAGTATTGCAACGACCGCCATTTTATTCTCTAGGGCAGGGATATGCAATTAGCGGACCTCCAGCTGTTGCCAAACTACAAGTCCCATGAGGCATAGCGAGACTCTGACAGCAGCAAGCATGACACCCAGAGGCAGAGGCATGATGGGACTTGTAGTTTTGCAACAGCTGGAGGTCCGCTAATTGCATATCCCTGCTCTAGGGTGTTAGGGAAAAATGTTATATTATGTGTGTGTGTGTGTGTGTGTGTGTGTGTGTGTGTGTGTGTGTGTGTGTGTGTGTTTTTGGGGGGGGGGTTCTAAGTAATTTTCAAGCAAAAAAAAAAAATGTTTTTAACTTGTAAACACCAAATCTCAGAAAGAGGTCCTTAAGTGGTTACCGTGTTTCGTCATAAATGACGTCATCAGGGCACGGGCAAAGATTATAATAGTGTGGAGACTTCACTGTGCACATGCTTGTTATGGTTCACTATCAACGCATCATGGATTATGGTCTAATATGAACTTTTACAATCATGATCTTTATGATACACTTGCTTTGCTTTGCTCTTAACTTTGTGTGATTTTTAGTGCTGCACAATTGTGTGTTTCTTTTGATTGTAAATCCTACATTTTTGGCAGGCTGCTTAATTATTTCATCTGAGCGCAGCAATTCTTTTTGTACAGTAAATACAAAAATGTCCAAACGCTTCCACCCTGGAGAGGCTCGATTCACAAATGCAAAAAAAAATATCGCCAGGACAAGGAGCTTTCCTTTCAAAAACCATACGGCTACTTTTCGGTATAGTCCAATGAGATTTGAAAATAGTCATGTGGCAGAAAGTAAAGATGCTTATCCTTGTGGAAAATAGTAAAGGATTTTTTGTTTACAGGTTTGGATAAAAGCGGTGGGGGGGGGGGTTTGCAGGCATCATCCCGGCATCTTTTTTTAAACCGCTTGCCGACCAGCTGCCATCGTTATACGGCGTCAGGCCGGCTCTCCTGCTAGAATCGCTATAGCTGTAGGGCGGCTCGCGCAGGCGCAATAGCGGGCGGCTCGTGGGTCGGATGGGCTCAATGTCCAGTGGCAACCAGCAAATCGTCTATTACAGAGGCAGAACAGGGAGCTGCCTTTGTAAACAAGGCAATTTCCTGTTCTGACAGGCGACATAGCAGGGATCTACTGTTCCCAGTGATCGGGAACAGTGATCTTCGTCATGCCCCTGGCAGCCCATCCCCCCTACAGTTAGAACTAGGGCCGAAACAACTAATGGATTAATCGATTATGAAAATAGTAATCGATTAATTTCATAATCGATTAGTTGTTGATTAATCGGCCAGTAACATAATGGGGTTAAAAAAAAAAAACGAAAATCAGCCCTTTATAGTACAAAAAGAGCAAATCACTACTGTAAATATTACTTTCACTGTCCCCCCAGTAAAAAATTAACCCCTTACAGTAGCGATTATTTGCTCTTTTGGTACTAATTTTCGTTTTTTTTTTAATCCCATTATGCTACTAAACATCTCAGGCCTGGATCACACCTCTGTGTTTTTTGCAGAAACACACTACATTTCATTTACCGTATATACTAGGAGTATAAGCCGACCCGAATATAAGCCAAGGCACCTAATTTTACCATTAAAAAAAACTGTGAAAAGGTATTGACTCGAGTATAAGCCTAGGGTGTCCATGTCCATGCCTCACTGTGCCCATGACTAGACTGATGTTTAAAATGGGAGTCTATGGAAGGGGTGCCCAGCTTTGAAAAAAAAAAAAAAAAAAAAAAAAAGGTGCTCCCCGGCCATAGGTTGCCAGGACAACAAACTTTGCACACTTGTAGAGGTGAAATAGGGCTACATGTGTGCCAAGCTGCGGGTCCAGGGGACCTACGACCGGCCGGTACCGGGTCCCCAAAGTCACCAGAGAAATTACCGTTTAACATAGGAGTCTATGGAAGGGGTGCCCGGGTTTGAAAAATCGGTGCTCCCCGGACAACAAACTTGGCACACTTGTAGAGGAAGAGTGGGGCTACATGTGTGACATGTTTGGAGTCCAGGGGGACCTACTGCCGACCGGTACCGGGTCCCCAAAGCCTGGGAGATCAGGCCCAAAAAGGTGACTCGAGTATAAGCCGAGGGGGGCACTTTCAGCACACAAAAAAAGTGCTGAAAATCTCGGCTTATACTCGAGTATATACGGTAATTGGTTTCCTATGGGACACATTCACATCCAGGATTTTTTCAGCTGCTGCGTATTTGGAAAGGGCAAGTACTTTTTTTTAAACGCAAAACGGTGCTATTTTGTTTTTTTGTTCAATACACTTCAATAGAGAAGCTGCAGAAAAGCATGTAATAATGCGTTGTGGCAATTTGTGTTTTTTAATCTGCCCAACAACAAATTGGCCAAAAAAAAAAAAAAAAAAGTAAAAATGCAAATCGCAGCAAAAATTACTTTTTTTTTCAAGGTTATTAACCGATTAATCGAAACAATAATCGGCCAACTAATCGATTATGAAAATAATCGTTAGTTGCAGCCCTAGTTAGAACACACCAAGGGAACACATTTAACCTCTTGATCGCCCCCTAGTGTTACCTCTTCCCAGCCAGTGGCATTTATACAGTAATCAGTGGCTATTTTTAGCTCTGATCGCTGTATAAATGTAAATGGTCCCAAAAAAAAAAAAAAAAGTGTCAAAAAAGTGTCCAATCTGTCCACCGCAATGTCGCAGTCCCGCTAAAAATCGCAGATAGCCACCATTACTAGTAAAAAATATAATATATTATATATTTATTTTACACTTACACACAATTATAAAAATGCCATAAATCTATCCCCTATCTTGTAGACACTATAACTTTTGCACAAACCAATCAATATACCACAATTGCGATTTTGTTTATCAAAAATATGTAAAGAATAAAAACACACACACACACAATAAATAAATCGGCCTAAACTGATAAATATATATTTTTTATTTTTAGGTGAAAATATGGAGAGGGCCACACAGAGGGACCGAGCCACGGGGGCCCCCAGAGGGCATGCCTGTAATGTCCCTACATAAACTGATAAGTTAGAGATTGGGCTCCTGCAACAGAAAAGACAGACTTACACCTAACATTGTGGACACCTGTTGGGGCTGTGTGCGCCCCCCCCAATCAGCACAACTCAAGTGAGGTGGGGGGACACAACCAGCACCCCGAGTTCCTCTACCTCCTATCCCAAACAGGTGCAGCAGGGTTTGTAGCTGTCCTGCCCCATAGTCAGGAGGGGGTAAATTTTTTTTTTTTAGGATGTGCATTATAGCAAAAAAAAAAAAAAAAAAAAAAAAATCTCAAAAATTGTCGCTCTTTGTTTATAGCGCAAAAAATAAAAACCGCAGAAGTGATAAAAAATACCACCAAAAGAAAGTTCTATTTGTGGGGGGGGGAGAAAAAGAAAAAAGAATGTTGTTTGGATACAACGTCGCATGACCGCCCAATTGTCAGTTTAAAGCGCATCCCAAAAAATGGCCTGGTCATTAAGGAGGCAAATCTTCCGGGGCTGAAGTGGTTAAAGCTGGTGATGGACTTATGTAAAAGCCATCCTAGCGGGTAAATAGCTGCTGGATTGCTCTTGCATGCAGCGAGAGGGGCCTTTCCAGGCTCTCCCTTCCCACTGGGGAGCCCAGGACTGAAACAAGAGGTTCTGCCGGCTTACCATAGAGATGACCCAAACACCTCTATGGTCTATGAAACTGGAAGTGACGAGGATTTTATAACTTCTGGTTTTTCGCCAGGATGTAAACATTACAGGCTTGTGAAAGCATCTGATTAAACCGATATTGGTTTGATCAGATGCTTTTGAGGGCAGAGGAGAGATCAGGGGCCCAACAGTCGAGATGTCCCAGTAAAGAGGACCTGTCACTGCCCAAGGCAGTTCCTCTTTACTGGGTTTCTCTATTGCGACAGCAATAAAGCGCTATAAAAAAATTAAATAAAAAAACACTATTTAAAAATAAAATATTTAAAAAAAATTAAGTAAAATAAAATATAACCCCCCCCCCCCCCCCCCAAAGGCAAACACATACATAGGTCACTCATGCATATGTAAACAGTGTTTGCTCTACCCATTGCGAATGTTATAGCGAGAGCTATTCGGTTGTGCACCCCAAACTCGCTCATCCATGTCTTTATGGACCTTGCTTTGTGCACTGGTCCAAATCATTTGGTGGAGGGGGGGGGGGGGATATGGTGTGGGGTTGTTTTTCAGGGGTTGGGCTTGGCCCCTTAGTTCCAGTGAAGGGAACTCTTAAGGGGTCAGCATACCAAGACAATTTGGACAATTTTATGCTCCCAACTTTGTGGGAACAGTTTGGGGATGGCCCCTTCCTGTTCCAACATGACCAGTGCACAAAGCAAGGTCCATAAAGACATGGATGAGCGAGTTTGGGGTGGAGGAACTTGACTGGCCTGCACAGAGTCCTGACCTCAACCCGATAGAATACCTTTGGGATGAATTAGAGCGGAGACTGCGAGCCAGGCCTTCTCGGCCAACATCAGTGCCTGACCTCACAAATGCACTTCTGGAAGAATGATCAAACATTCCCATAGACACACTCCTAAACCTTATGGACAGCCTTCCCAGAAGAGTTGAAGCTGTTATAGCTGCACAGGGTGGGCCAACTCAATATTGAACCCTACGGACCAAGACTGGGATGCCATTAAAGTTCATGTGTGTGTGTGTGTGTGTGTGTAAAGGCAGGCGTCCCAATACTTTTGGTAAGTGTATTTTTATTTTGTTCAGTATTTCACCTCTAAAATCCGGCGGTGGTTCATAAGACTTCAGTCCGGCTGCGGCGGTTCTGTGTGTGTTGGACACACGGCCTGTATAGAGAAAAAGATCACAATGGTGTGTTAATTACTAAAGATGAACCTCTCTTTGACTAAAACATAGCAGGTCATCGTCTAAACAAAGACATGCATAAAGAGAACCTGTCACTTCTCCCGAAAGATCAACCCCGGCCCAGTGCCTTTCCCGTGTGCAGTCACCGCTCCATTCATCTGGTGAAGTCCACCAACACTCAGTACTTCTGGGTATGGGCAAGCGTGCGACCTTCTACCCAATCACCAGCCACTGGATAGAGAGAGAGGGGGGGGGGGCATTAACCTTCTATAAGCTCTGGCATGGAGATGACACACGTAAGACCCAATGCTCTGCCAGAGGAACGGAGAGACAGGATGGCACTGAGCAGGTGTCAGAGGATGTTCCAGTAAGAGCACCTGTCACTGTACCCTGAATGGGCAAATGGACAGATTTGCTTTAACCTCCCACCGCACATACACTGCGGCAGAGCGGCCCAGCTGCACGAAACAACGTAACTGTAGGTTGTTCACTTCCTCCGGGTCAGGGGCACGCCCCCGGCGACCGGTGTAATAGAAAAAATCCCGACCTATGAAATTCCTCGACCACGTCACTTCCAGTGTGCCTACGTCACGAAACAGCTGTTTGCGGGGCTTCACCGCCCATGCGCAACTTCAACCGCTGTTTAATCGCACATGCAAATTTCAGGTCCAGAAAAATTATAGACCCGAGCGGGTGGGTGGAGCGGCGATTTGTTTAAACTTGTCATCGGCAGCACTGAGTCCAGCCCCGCGGCTGTTCTTTCTATTAACCCGTACCAAAGGAAAGTGGGAGGGGGGAGTTAGAACGGTGCTTGGAGAGGGGGGGCGGGCCCCGTGCATAGCACTGTGTGCGGCCCGCCCCCCTCTCCAAGCACCGCTCCCCCTCCCACTTTCCTTTGGTATGGGTTAATAGAAAGAACAGCCTAGGGGCGGGGCTGGACGCGGTGCTGCCGATGACAACTTTAAACAAATCGCCGCTCCACCCACCCGCTTGAGTCTATAATTTTTCTAGAGACTTTTCATAAGTCCAGGATTTTTTTAGAACACCGGCTCTGATTGGACACAGCGGGAGCCAATCAGCGGGTCCGGTGGACCGGATGTTCGCCGGCACCCGGCAATCGTTTCCAAGAGAGGCAGATCGCAGTTCTGTCAGTGGGGGGGAAGAGGGAGATCTTGTGTTTCTGCTAAGCAGGAACACAGAATTCTCTCTTCCCCAGTCAAACCATCCCCCCACATAGTGAGTAAGCACTCCCTAGGCGCAAACATTTAACCCCTTTTATCGCCCCTGATGTTACCCCTTCCCTGCCAGTGTCATTAGTACAGTGACAGTGCATATTTTTAGCACTGATCACTGTAGTAGTGTCACTGGTTTCCCAAAAAGCGTCACTTAGTGTCAGATCTGTCCACCGCAATGTCGCAGTCCCGCAAAATATCGCTGATCGCTGCCATTGCTAGCAAAAATAAATAGTCCCTAAATCTATCCCATAGTTTATAGACACTATAACATTCATGCAAACCAATCAATATATGTTTATTGGGATTTTTTTACCAAAAATATGTAGAAGACATATTGGCCTAAATTGATTTAGATTTTTTTATAGCAGAAAGTTAAATATAATATATATATATATATAAATTTTACTTTCTGCTATAAAAAACTCCACCTCTGCAGTTTTTATTTTTTGCGCTATAAACAAGATCGACAGTTGAAGCTGGAGTTCCTCTTTATCTTCACTTTAACCACTTCCCGCCCAGTCAATAGCATATTGACATCCGGGAAGTGGTTGTGTTATCCACACTGGACGTCATATGATGTCCTGCAGGATAACAGCCGCCGCGCACCTGGGGGGGGTGCTCATTGCGGCGATCGGTGGAGCGGTGTGTCAGTCTGACACACCGCTGCACTGATCTCGGTAAAGGGCCTCCGGCGGAGGCTTTTTACCACGTGATCAGCCGTGTCCAATCACGGCTGATCACGATGTAAACAGGAAGAGCCGTTGATCGGCTTATCCTCACTCGCGTCTGATAGACGCGAGTAGAGGAGAGCCGATCGGCGGCTCTCCTGACAGGGGGGGGGGGGTTCGCGCTGATTGTTTATCAGCGCAGCCCCCCCTCGGATACCCACACTGGACCACCAGGGAAGCCCCAAGAATGTGGATGGCCAGGTAAGTCCCCCACGGTCATCCACAAATACATAAAAAACATATGCCAATCAGTGCCCACAAATGGGCACTGACTGGCACCATCATGGCACAGCAAAAATGTATGATGCCCAGCAATGCCAGCCACCAGTGTCATCAGTGCCACCTACCAGTGCCCACCTATCAGTCCCTGTCCATGCCACCTATCAGTGCCGCCTATGAGTGCCCATCATCAGTGCCGTCTCATCAGTGCCCATCATTGAAGTAGAAAAGGTACTTATTTACAAAAAAAAAAATTAACAGAAACAAAGAAAAAAAAAAAAAAAAAAGTTTTCAAAATTTTCGCTTTTTTTTTTTTATTTGTTATGCAAAAAATAAAAAAAATCGCAGAGGCGATCAAATACCACCGAAAGAGAGCTCTATTTGTGGGAACAAAATGATAAAAAAAAAAAAATGTTTGGGTACAGTGTAGCATGACCGCGCAGTTGTCATTCAAATTGCGACAGCGCTGAAAGCTTAAAATTGGCTTGGGCAGGAAGTGCATGGTATTGAAGTGGTTAATTTCCATTGAGAGGTGCACATGGGCAGAACACGCAAGGAAGGTCCCCAGCACACTTCAGGCTGGCCAACAACATTTTTTTTAATCTAATCTGTTAAAACCAGGTTTTTGTTGCAGATCATTATATACAGCAAGCCATCAATTTCTGTCTCCTCCATTGTCCCGAAGTCCGCTCTATACCGCATAACTAACATAAGGCTACAGGAAAATGGCCGCTGTCACACAGAGCACTAAGGACATTGGAGACAAATCGGCGAGCCGCTCCGCCCTCTAGCGGACTGATTCGCCATGTGATCCCTGGCACTTGCCTTGAGAGCTTATGGTAACCCGAAGGCATGCTGCCGGGTGTTCCTTACCTGTCAGCAGAAGACCTCGGAGCCCCGCTAGGCGGCTCCATAACGGCAGTGCCATCCTCCCGCCAGACGGACACGGAGCGCCCTCCCGGTCACCAGCAGGAAAGCCAAGCTACCCGGGATGTGACGGCATCAGCTTGGGAGGGGCGAACAGGTCAAGGACAATACTGTGAAGCTCCGCCCACGGCGCCTGCGCAGTACGTGTCAGCTGATACCGCCCATTCTGAACCATTACAGAGGAGGGGCGGTGCCAGTGTAGGCTGGAGGGAATACATGATATTTATCATCCTATTTTATAGAAAGACTCATAAACAGATGTTCAGCATGTTTTTATTCACAATAGGTGAAAGATTCAGTCCTATCACAGCTGGTATAGTTGGTTCCTGATGAAAGAGGCCTTTTAGGACCTCATAAAATAGCATTTTAAGACCCCATCCCTGGTAAATGAGGTCCCCCATCCCTCGTAACCGAGGTCCTCCGTACCTGAGGTTCCCCATTCTTCGTAACCGATTTCCTCCATCCCTCGTACCTGAGGTTCCCCATTCTTCGTAACCGAGGTCCTCCATCCCTCGTACCTGAGGTTCCCCTTTCTTCGGTAACCAAGGTCCTCCATCCCTCGTACCTGAGGTTCCCCATTCATCGTAACCAAGGTCCTCCATCCCTCATACCTGAGGTTCTCCATTCTTTGTAACTGAGGTCCTCCATCCCTCGTACCTGAGGTTCCCCTTTCTTCGTAACCGAGGTCCTCCATCCCTCGTACCTGAGGTTCCCCATTCTTCGTAACCAAGGTCCTCCATCCCTCGTACCTAAGGTTCCCCATTCTTCGTAACCCAGGTCCTCCATACCTTGTACCTGAGGTTCCCCATTCTTCGTAACTGAGGTCCTCCATCCCTCGTACCTGAGGTTCCCAATTCTTCGTAACCGAGGTCCTCCATCCCTCGTACCTGAGGTTCCCCATTCTTCGTAACCGAGGTCCTCGTACCTGAGGTTCCACATTCTTTGTAACCAAGGTCCTCCATCCCTTGTACCTAAGGTTCCCCTTTCTTCGTAACCGAGGTCCTCCATCCCTCGTACCTGAGGTTCCCCATTCTTCGTAACCGAGGTCCTCCATCCCTTGTACCTAAGGTTCCCCTTTCTTCGTAACCGAGGTCCTCCATCCCTCGTACCTGAGGTTCCCCATTCTTCGTAACCGAGGTCCTCCATCCCTCGTACCTGAGGTTCCCCATTCTTCGTAACCCAGGTCCTCCATCCCTCGTAACTGAGGTTCCCTATTCTTCATAACTGAGGTCCTCCATCCCTGGTAAATGAGGTCCTCCATCCCTCGTAACTGAGGTCCTCCATCCCTCGTAACTGAGGTCCTCCATCCCTCGTAACTGAGGTCCTCCATCCCTCCTAACTGAGGTCCTCCATCCCTCCTAACTGAGGTCCTCCATCCCTCCTAACTGAGGTCCTCCATCCCTCGCAACTGAGGTCCTCCATCCCTCCTAACTGAGGTCCTCCATCCCTCCTAACTGAGGTCCTCCATCCCTCCTAACTGAGGTCCTCCATCCCTCGCAACTGAGGTCCTCCATCCCTCGCAACTGAGGTCCTCCAGGTCCTCCATCCCTCGCAACTGAGGTCCTCCATCCCTCGGAACTGAGTTCCTCCATTCCTCGTAACTGAGTTCCTCCATCCAGACCAGACGTAGAACACACACCATTGTTCCTCACGTACACAGACACTTGAGCTGAGGTGGATCCCCATCACTATGTGGCACAGCCATGCTCGGGTGTACAAAGATGGCTCCTGTATACTCACGCTTGCACCTGTGGTGGTTCTCTCCAAACACAGAAGTGGTGCATGTGGTTAGAAGTGCCATACACGCATGCGTGGGTAAATGCCGGTGAACAAACTGCGTTTACCCGAGCAGAGCTGCGTACAGCCATTCACTTATATTGGTGGATGTGTGTGGCACAGAGGGCTCTGCAGGCATCAGAAAAGTGCGAGAGATTTGACACCTTCACTCCAAGATGGATGAGGCCTTACAAGGAATGTGCTTAGTGATGTATCCCCCACTAAATGAACTAAACTTCCACCCAGAAAAAGCCCCTTATAGAACCAGGCTACAACCCAAAGCACCTCACTCGTTTCCCATGCAATCTGCAGATAGGACACCACACATTTCACCTCTTTGGCCAACCCTCCTTATTTCCTATGAACTGGAAAACCCCTGAACTAGGGCAGAACCAGCAGCTGCTACAAAACTACAACTCCCAGAATCCTCCTGGGCGGCAGAACACGTGACACCGCGGGTCTCCAATCTCCGCACAGGAACTCGGCTGCGATAAGGAGGCTTGGGAAGCAACAACCACGGAAGCGGCGGTGAAACGCAAGCGCTGCACTTCCGGCGAGCGACTTCCGGCCAGCCTGCAAAATAGAAGAGCCAAGGCTTGGGGGAAAAAGCTGCAGGTTAGTGATGAATGGAAAGTGGGGGGCGGTGCAGGATGATGGAGATAATTGACGTGTTGATAGAATAAAGGATGCTGTCAATGTTCATTTCCCACTGACTCCATCTGTAATGACACCAACAGGGTTATGCTTAGAGGAATAATGTGCAGCAACCAATCAGGTTTCATTTTGCTGGAGTCAGAGGAATAAGAGCTGAGTTGTGATTGGCTGTTCTAAGTTTTTTTCCCCTCTTTTGCCATAAAATGAACACAGGCACGGTGTAGCAACAGCCTCAGTTCATGGTGGTCCCAGCCGCTGCCGGTCCTCGCCTTTTCCTTCAGTCAATGAGAAAAGAAGGTCTTGTGTAAGGTCCAAGTTGAATCTGTAACCCTCTCTGCCCTTATATTACAGCAATGGATGCCTGGGCAGCCAATCACCACTCACCGGTGCTGTCATGTCGGCAGAAGGGGAGTGAGTCACATGATCCCCATACCTGGAAGTACTGTGTGTGCTGTTCTACCTCCCTAGGTGAACAGACCAGCAGGGGGGGCTAAACAAAGACATGTTCTGCCCTGGGGACCAGAATTAAAGGCACAGTCCACGTTTTGCAAAAAAGTATTAAATGCAGCAGCACTGACCTGATGATCAATGTGCGTTTATTACCTTTTTTTGTAGTTATTATTATACAGGATTTATAGCACCAACAGTTTGCAAAATGAGGGCAAACAGTATGGAGACAATTCAATACAGGAGGAATCAGAGGGGCCTGCTCGTTAGAACTTACAATCTAAGAGGGAGGGTCAAGTGATACAAAATGTAATAGCCGTGGGGGATGGGCTGATGGAGAAAATAAAAGTTCAGTTGTTAGGTGGGGGCCGGATAGGCTTCTCTGAAGAGATGAGTTTTCAGGGATCGCCCAAAAGTGGATAGAGTAGGAGACAGTCGGACAGATTGGGGTAGGGAGTTCCTTAGGATGGGAGAGGCTCAGGAAAAGTCCTGGAGGCAAGCATGGGAGGAGGTGACAAGGGAACTAGAGAGCAGAAGGTCTTTGTAGAAGTAAAAAGGACGAGTAGGTTGGTATTTAGAGACCAGGTTAGTGACATAGCTGGGGGTCGAGTTGTGGATGGCTTTGTAAGTTGTTGTTAGTATCTTGAATTGAATTCATTGGGTGAGCAGAAGCCAATGAAGGGACTGGCAGGGAAGGGTAGCAGACACTGAACGGCTGGTAAGGTGTATCAGTCTGAGACTGAAGTGGGGATAGCCTATGTAAAGGTGATTCAATGAGACGAAGGGAGTTGCAGTAGTCGAGGTGAGAGATGACTATTGGGTGAATTAAAGGCTTTGTGGTGTCATTGGTTAGGAAGGGGCATATTTTGGAGATGTTGCAGAGGTTGAGGTGGCAAGATTTGGACAGTGATTGGATGTGGGGGCTGAAAGGGTAGTTCAGAGTCCAGGATTACACCTAGCACCCTGGCATGCGGGGACGGGTTGATAGCTGTGCTATCGATCTTGGCAGAGAAATCAGGAGAAGAGGTTCGTGGGGGAGGAAATATGATGAGGAGATGCTCCTGGAAGACATCGGAAGACGAAACACGTAGGGCGGAGCTTAAGATGTGACGTTGAGTCTTAGCTCACAGCCAAGAAGTGCGGCAGGAGCCAGTTTGGTTAAAGAAATATTGCCGTTTTATCCAGAGTGGGTTGTGGCACATGGATATGTAAGTGTATGGTGTGGTGTTTTTACGTGATGGAGCTCTCTTCCTTTCTTTCTGATTGGGTCCTCCTGTAAGTGTATGGAGTGATGTTTTTACATACATGGAGCATCACATACATTTAACAAGCTTTCAGAATCAGTGACTTTGGCTTAGCAGCAGTACTTCCTGAGGTGTGGAGGGTTCTGGGATCATCATTTTATTCTTTGCTTTCAGTTGCCTTCCTTTTGTTTTACTGAGGAATGTTATTACAGTTTTTACAAATTTAAGTTTTTGTTTTTTTTTGTCTTGCATTTTGGAAATTATAATTTTTTTCTTCTGTAATGTTTTAGTTTTGTACCTAAACTAATTTGGTGAAATTTCTTTCCAGTGTGTTTATTTCATACCAGTAAATTGTGCATCAGCTACATGGTGTCATTGGGATACGGGGCCCCAACACTGCCGGCATCATCTAAGGATGGAGAAAGACAGGAGTCACATGACCAAGGAAATATTAAACCTCACTCTGGAGATCATCTATCTACTGACCGGAGAGGTGAGGAGGATTCTGGGAGGTCACATGACATCACTCTTATCTCTATTAATAAAAAACAGACCTTACTGAAAGCGGAGGTCCGGCGGTAAAAAAAAAAATTAAAAGTCAGCAGCTACAAACCCTGTAGCTGCTGACTTTTAACCCCTTCCCTACCGGGCACGAAAACCCCCTTCCTGCCCAAGCCATTTTTCAGCTTTCAGCGCTGTCACAATTTGAATGACAATTGCGCGGTCGTGCGACGTGACTCCCAAACGAAATTTGCGTCCTTTTTTTTCCACAAATAGAGCTTTCTTTTTGTGGTATTTGATCGCCTCTGCGGTTTTTATTTTTTGCACTATAAACAAAAGAAGAGCGTCCAGTTTGGAAAAAAAACACTATTTTTTTACTTTTTGCTATAATAAATACCCATTTTTTTTTTCAAATAAAATTTTCCTCAGTTTAGGCCGATACGTATTCTTCTACATATTTTTGGTAAAAAAAAAAAATCGCTATAAGCGCGTATTGATTGGTTTGCGCAAAAGTTATAGCGTCTACAAAATTGGGGATAGATTTATAGCATTTTTTTTTTTTTATTGTGACTGCGATATTGCGGCGGACACATCGGACACTTTTGACACATTTTTGGGACCATGCACATTTATACAGCGATCCCTGCTATAAAAATGCATTGATTACTGTATAAATGTGATTGGCAGGGAAGGGGTTAACCACTAGCGGGCGAGAAGGGGTTAAATATGTTCCCTCAATGTGTTCTAACTGTGGGGGGAGGGGACTGACTGGGGGAGGTGACCGATGGTTGTCCCTATATACAAGGGACACACCATCGGTCCCCTCTCCCTCACAGAGATCCACTTTCCTGCTCGTTTCACAGGCAATCGCGGGTGCCCGGCGGCAATCGCGGCCGCCGGGCACGCGCATCGGGGCCTTGGGAACGCGGCGGACGCGCGCGCACGCCCCCCCTAGCTCGTTTTAAAGGGAGGACGTCATATGACGTCCTCTCAGAACGAGAGTGTCCTCCGCCCGCCGTCAATTGACAGTGGGTGGGGGACAAGTGGTTAATGAGCACACTTACCTGTCCAGGTTGCCCACGATGTCGGCCGCCCGAGGCCGTTCCGTCCCTCTGACTGGGTCCTGGCGCCACCATCCTCACTAAGGGAAACAGGCAGTGAAGCCTTGCGGCTTCACTGCCCGTTTCCTACTGCGCATGCGCGAGTCGTGCGGCTATTTGTGAATGGGCACACCGTCCTGTGTGTCCCAGAAGGCAACAGGCCTCCATTTCCCAGGAGGCAACGCGAGGAGGAGAACACAGAACCTCACCGCGGAAGAGGAAGAGGCAGATTAGGACGATCTGCCGATTAAGTCATTTCTGGTAAGTATACTTTTTTTTTTTTTTTGGCTTTTTTTTTTTTTAGAGTGGACCTCCACTTGAAAAGGTGAGGAGGATTCTGGGAGGTCACATGACATTACTCGTATCTCTATTAATAAAATACAGCTGTTAGAAATCCTTTGTAGACACGGCTGTGTTCAGATTTTGGTACTTTAACAATCTTATATGTTCTAACCACGGAAACATGTATACACATTTGTATATACAGGATTATGTACCTTTGAGCAAATCTGATGTGCCTATCACAAGAAGCATGAGTTCCCGTGTGTCAGGACGATGGGGCAGAAGTCACAGTCCCATCATGGAGCTTCCATCTCCCTCCTCGATAACTAAGAATAACAAAGACCAGAAGATCCTAGAGGTCACCCAGAAGATCATAGATCTGTTGACAGGAGAGGTGAGAGGTGCCGGGAATTCTGGGACATTATCCAGTAAGAGACAAGGGATGTGTCTGGATGGTGACTGTATCATTGTGTTGTCAGGTTCCTATAAGGTGTCAGGATGTCACTGTCTATTTCTCCATGGAGGAGTGGGAGTATATAGAAGGACACAAGGATCTCTACAAGGACGTCATGATGGAGAACCGGCCACTTCCCAAAATAAAAGGTAAACAACTCCCAGTAAATGATGTTTGGTTTATTTTAGGGTCAAACACCAGGAGAATATAACAACCCCACCCTTTGGTCCAGCTGAGAATTCATCCAAAGCCTATTTAAAAGAAAAATTAGGAGTGCAAGGTCTGCCTCAGACTGGCTTAAGGGTCATCCAACCCAAACTCATAATATTGTTTTGAGGAGATGCTGGAGAGGAAAACAGGTCTGCCTCAGACTGGCTTAGGCCCCTTTCACACTTGTACGACTTGTCCCACGATTTGGGACTGCAAAGTAGCATGACAAGTCGTTTCCCATGATTTCCAATGACAACCATTCAAATTTAGTACGACTTCAAAAGTAGTCCCTGCAGTACTTTGGTCCGATTTTGATGCCAACTACACAGGCATTCCTTGAAATCGCGGCAAAATCGCAGCCGCGAATCGCGGTAAAATCACGTGACTTTGAAGTCACACAAGTGTGAAAGAGGCCTTAAGGGTCATTCAACCCAAACTCATAATATTGTTTTGAGGAGATGCTGGAGAGGAAAACAAATTGTCAATTTCCTCTCTTTCTCTTGGGGATGCTACTGGCAAGTTCTCTGGGCTGAGTTACAGAGTCTGCACACCTGCTTTACCTATTATTTGGTCTTTCCACCATCCCCACTGGAAGCTGGAACACATAAAGTTGGGCGGGAACACCCCATCTCACAATGAAATTGGGAGGTTCTGACACATAAGCCAATTATGTATAGCGCATTGCTGTCAATATCTGGAAAGGTGATTGCTTTAGACAGCTTGTGGGAAGAGGAGGTCACCATTGTGGTCTATTAATTGTACAATGATCATGTAGGCACCAGGGAGGGGACACAGAAAATTGCAGGACTTAAAGGTGGTTTTAGAAGAGGAGGAAGCAATGCCCAGATGAGTTCCCCTAAGACATGGGTGCTCAACCTATGGCCCTCCAGCTGTTGCAGAACTACAAGTCCCATGAGGCATTGCAAGGCTAACCGTTACAAGCATGACTCCCAAAGGCAGAGGCATGATGGGAATTGTAGTTCCGCAACAGCTGAAGGGCCACAGGTTGAGCACCCCTGCCCTAGGAGGTAGACAAAACTCTAGCTCATGGTGGCCTCCTGGCACCGAGGCATAACCTGAGAGAGTAGAATGGAGAGCTGGCAACTTGTTCTTCCGAATAAATGACTTTATTATGACGGGCAGAGTGTACAAATTACAGCAGCTTTTGTGTTTCGGCAATAAGCCTTAATCATAAGCATCATGGCTATCCCAGGTTTATTGCCAAAGCGCGTAAGCTGCTGTAATTTGTACACTCTGCCCGTCATAATAAAGTCATTTATTTGTAAGAACGGGTTGTTGGCTCTCTATTCTGCTCTCTCAAGTAAATGGTGGTGTTACCCTGCTCTAGGCAGTCTAGAAGGGGTTGTGAATCTTACTTTATGAAAAACTTTGCAAATTCTATAGATAGTGTACATTTATAAATACTATATATTTATATCTAAGTAGAGGTTTCTGCACTGGGCTGTATTTCTTCGACACAATATTGTGCCGATTATTTGGTGCCAATCCATGGCAGCATACATGCAGTAGTAGTAGCCATGAATGCTGCCGTGGATTGGCACCAAGTCGGGAAAATTACAGTAAGTATTTTATACAATTTTTAGTTTTCCTGGTGGCAACGTGGCAGCATACATGTAGTAGGCAGGGCTACTACTACCACATGTATGCTGCCATGGATTGGTGCCAGGAAAGGAAAATGACAGTACGTATTTGACACAATTTTCCATTTTTTGTTCTCACAGACTTGAACCTGAAGGATTGTGAAGTAGAGAGTCATACACTGCCCTTGATATCGTCTAATGTAAACAGTAATACAACTCCTACGCCCAATAAAGCCAGCCTAAAAAGCTGTAAGAAGAAATGGCCAAGAAAACGGAAGCTGAAGTGGGTAAGAAAGGCCAAAGCAAGACCTGCCATTGGTGAAAAAATGTCAACATTGTTGAATCATGAGTGGTCACAATGTGCATCTCCAACGAAGGCAGCTTCTGCTGCTTGTAGTACTGATGATAACTCTCCAGCAAATAGAAGCCTGTCTGACCCACGCATGATTGAACATTTGTCTCGTAAGAACATTGATAGGTGTGCCCAGACAGAACCAGTATCTAAAAAAATTAAATCAGAGTCCCCCTCTGCCACCAATGCTGGCCTCCTGACCTCGGACGTCTTTGAACCTACAGAATACATAGAAAGCAGGGTTCCATCTGGAGTTAATGAAGATTTTGGGTCATACTTGACGTCTTGTTACACAGATATTTATGCTTCAACTGATCGTCCACAGTGCACCCCTCACATTATAAAGGAGGAGCCTGTGTCTTGTGATGAAGACGGACAGACAGTTTCTCTATCTGATCACTGCACAGCCACATATTATACACAGTGTGTGTCCAATGGTATTAAAGAGGAACCAGATTTATTTTCCATAGGACATATTGATGATTATAACCCCGCTGGTGCTGAACAATACAGATCTGATTTGGTTAGGATGGAATCTGCCTCCCATGACGTATGTTCTACACCTACAGATTGTTTGCAAAGACCACGTACAACCATGGAACCCAAGCCAAAACAACGTGCCACCTCTAATCCTGGTAGGACCACAAATCTTATAGAAAGAGAATGTACAACCGCAGATGCTTCTCCAAGACATTATATAAATACAGAGTTTTCGCCAACACAATGCACAGCCGTAAGTCATGCACCAAGATATGGTCCAAACACAGATCAGTTCAAGCGTACAAAGGAAGAAGCTTTCTCTGATAAAGAAAGCTATGATGATCATACCCCTATAGAATATTCAGACGCCCATTATGAGTTAGTTCAGGGGAGTCTGAATGACAGAAGTAAAAATCGTAGCCAGAAGAGGAGCAAAAAGTTGTCTATAGCCAACGGACGCGATTACAACAAAACCTACTGTGAAAAAACGACTCCTTTGGTCCACCAAACCTCCCTACTCTCACAGACTAGCTACGTCTGCTCTGTATGCAAGAAAAGTTTCACTTCAAGCTTCGGCTTAGTCAGGCACCAAACAGTCCACAATGGGAATAAGGTGGCCTGCCCGCAGTGTGGAAAACTGTTCTTCTACAAGTCAAGCCTACTCATCCACCAGCGCATTCACACCGGTGAAAAACTTTTTGGCTGCCCTGTCTGTGGGAAATGCTTCACCAACAATTCGAACCTTATTGTCCATCAACGTATTCACACCGGAGAGAAGCCCTTTTGTTGTCTGGTGTGTGGGAAACGGTTCGGCCATAAGGGCCACCTCAACAGGCACGCGAGGACTCACGGTGCTGAAAAAGTGACAGAAAGCATTGGAGACGACGAGCCGAACAGTTGGGTGTCTTGTAAGGTGAACCAGCAGGCTCTCAAAATTTACGACACTAGCTCTTATTCTGCTTACAACAAAAGATATCAGAGTGTAGAGTCACCACCACAATGGTAAAGCCATCCATTTTCAGAGCTTTTATTGAAAAGAGAATAAAAAGACAGAGGGCACCACATACTGTTTTTAATTTTATAATCTAATAAGCATCTACACTTAGATGGTGGGGCTGTCTGTTCTTTATTCTCTTTTCAGTACATGACCACAGCGGACCTATCCAATACTCTGATTCAGAGGAGCTGCAGCTATTCAGGAGTGACTATATAATATCGGACTTTGAATATTGGACTTATCCAGAAGATTCCCCCTCTCCTCCTCTTCCCATTACTTCTCAGTTTCTTTGCGCCATAAACTGTTGCATTTTTTCTAAGCTTTTATTACCTATTGAGGGGTGTAGCTACCTAGGGATTCTCAATTTATTTTAAATAATCAGAATTACAACAGACAATCCAGTACCATGGTACCCCACTGGTGGCCCAAGGACTGCATTTGGCCCCTTGGTACTTATTTTGACCCCAGCAAACAGAGGTCGGCGTTTTCTCACCCAGTTATTTTCTCAATCCTAAACAAAATGTCACCTAGTATTTTTGGTGCAGAGTTCCCCTGTGTCATTTAAGCTGTAAGAAAGCCAGGAACCCTCACTCGGTTCTAATTGGGGGCTCTCCGTAGCACCATTTTGCCTACGGTGTTGTTTACATGGGTTTGGTTTATTTCTTTTAATTAGGAGAGCGGTAGGGACCACAAACAGGGAAGTGCTGATTCATCAAGAAGCTGTGACAACAGTGCAGTTGTAACAGTCTCATTTGACCTGTCCCCAATCTCTTACCATCTCTTGCAGCATGTGCCCCGTGATCAACCACTTATATTATGTCTTCTGTCTCTGGAAATTTCCAGTAGCATTTGAAAAAACTATACCTGTATCATTTCAGTCTCTTACCATCTTCTGTGGTATATCCCCAGTCCCAGTAGCACATCTGCAGTACACAACCATAGTTGTGGCATGCCATAGCCCTTTGCCAGTAGTATGTCTGAAGGTCAAAACCATCTCTTATAATACTCTTTCTGTATCTAACCATCTCCCATTGCGTGTCCGCAGCCTGAAACCATGCCTGTATCATGCTGCAGTCTCTTATGATCTCCTGTTGTATGTCTGCAGTGTACAGCCATTTTTTGTTTCTTTAATACAGCCATTCTTAACCAGGGTTCAATGAAATCCCAGGGTTCCTCCAGAGGTGGCTAGGGGTTCTTTGAGCTGTGCTTAATTGACCATCCGTTTGATAATGCCTGCATAGTTCCAGGTCCAACGCCACTTGGCAGAGTCATGACTGTAAGGGTGGCATTCTGACCACTAGCAGTCTTCCCACCAGCCACAACCAATGTAAGGGTCATTTTCTCAATGGCAACCAATGGACTAATCTTAGCAGGGGTTCCCTGAGACCTGAATATTATTGTTCTTTTGGAGTAAAAAGGTTAATAAAGACTGGTGTGATAGGTAAAGGAAAGGTCAGAACTCCTGTCAGGTTTTTATCCCTGCCTTTGAACCTGCCGGGAAGACTTTCTCTCACTTCTGGTGACCACACAAGAAGTGAAGGATAATCTCCTCAGCAAAGGGCAGAATTAGAAACCTAACCAAAGTTCTGACCATTACCTACTCTACTGGAAAGCTAAAAAAAAAGTTCTGGCTTTGGGCTTGAGCTTTCTTTACGGCTCGAGATTGAGATAGAATAAATAAATAAACATGGTAGATCACTTGTTCCACCTCCAATCATTGAGATGTCTTCTGTTATCTATTTACATGATATTAGATCAGGGTTCCATGGACCCCTATGGTTCCTAGGGAGATTGCTGGGGGTTTCCTTGAGCAATGAGCAATTTCTGCCTCTCCCACTGACACCATTGATCTTTTTAGCTATATGTAAGGGGGTCCACAAGTGTAAGGAGCATTCTTCACAATGACCATCACACTAATGTATTATGAGCTGTAGATATAGTCCTTTTTAGCAGGGGTTCCCAGAGACTGGAAAGTTATCTCAAGGGTTCCTCTGAGTTGAAAAGTTTGAGAAAGGCTGCCTATATTGAAAGTAAAAATATATGTTTATAATTCATAATCCGAATAGGCATTGCTGAGCCTGTACATCTAAGGACCTTGCTGCTGATAAGTCTCTGACAGGAACCCACATAAGGCTACATGACCAGATCTTGTTGGCTATTAGCTATAGAATGTATATGTATGTATAAATGTAATAAATTCCCACCTAATTGGGAGTAAGCCATCAGAAGAACCCCCAGACTAAACGGCTGGGTACCAAACTGTTGGGGATCATTATTCATTTTCCAACCATCAGAGGTAATATGTTTCATCTCTCATAAGATCCAAAATAAGAGGGCTGTACCAAAACTAGTGCAAAAGTGTGCATAACTTGGTTTATTAACTTAAATAGGTCATTCAAATTTCACAAGTTGGTAGAATATCTCTTCCTCTATAGCAGCATTTCTCAACCTTTTCAACACAGGGGAACCCTTGAAATAACTTTCTGTTCGCAGGGATCCCCTACTAAAAATGACTATCTACAACTCATGATCCATTTGTGTGATAGTGTGATGGTCAGTGGGAAGAATAACCCCCTTACAGAGAGCTAAAAAGATCAATGGTGTCAGTGGGAACTTATCTGAGTGGCAGAAATTGCTCAAGGAGCCCCTAGCAACCTAGTTCCATGGAACCCTGGTTGAGAAACTCTGATCTATAGTAACTCTTCTTCTTCGTTGCAGGTAAAGAATGGATTTGAAGCAGAAGCAAAGTGTCATCATTGAGTGCTTGATGAAGGAGGGGTGCAGGCTGTCCAACATCCACGGAAGTCAACACAGTGTTTACGGAGATGACACCAGTGAAAAGAGCAATGTCTTGTCATTGGTGACTCTTGTCAATGGTGTCATCTCCGTAAACACTCTGTTGCCTTCTGTGGATGTGGGGACAGCCTGCACACCATAGTCTTTTACCATCTCCAGTAGTATGTCGGAAGACTTTAACCATCTACTATAATCAATTTTCTGTATCTGACCACTTCTTCAAGAACTCAATGATGGCAAATTGTTTCTGCCTAAAATCCATTATTTACCTGCAATGAAAACAAGAGTTACTATAGAGAAGTGGTGTCTAAACTGTGCCCCTGTGCTTGTATTTATCTGGCCCTTGGGGCACTATTCCTCCCACTGACAATTGGGCACAATCCCTCCCAAAGACACCAACGATGGGGCATCCTTCCTCCTAATATTCCTCCCAGAATGATGGGGCATCTTTCCTCCCAATGACATAGATGATGGGACACTATTCCTCCCAATGACACCAAGGATGGAGCTTCTTTCTTTTCAATGACACCAATGATGGGAAACTATTTCTCCCAATGACACCAAAGATAGGGCGTTTGTACTCCCGCTGGCCACAGTCTGACCCCCCTAAAGCCTGGGGCACAGTAAACTGACCCTTTCTTTGTAAAGTTTGGAGACCCCCATTATAGAGGAAGAATTACTCTACCAATATGTGAAATTTGAATGACTTATGTAAGTTGGTGAATAAGTTTTACCACTTTGGCATTACTTCCAGTACAGCCCTCATATTAGTTATGAAGAAAAAAGAGTTATTCAGTCCTATAGTGCGAGCTGCATGCAGAAACCAATTGGTATGCCCTGGCCTTATAAAACAACCTAGGGACAGTTAAATGGATCCTGCCCATGGCAATCATGTTGTGCTCTGACTTGCCGTGTTTGGGATGATGCACTTGTGTCGGAAATCCTAATTCTGACCCAGCCATCAGAACCAGTTGGTCCATATAGACTTCTAACTCTGACCCAGCTATCAGAAACCGCTGGTCCATATAGTCTACTGACTCCGACCCAGCTATCAGAACCTGGCTGGTCCATATAGTCTACTAACTCCGACCCAGCTATCAGAACCTGGCTGGTCCATATAGTCTACTAACTCCGACCCAGCTATCAGAACCTGGCTGGTCCATATAGTCTACAGTCACTTCAGAAGCAAGAACATAATTTACACCTGGCAGGAGAGAGGTGGTTGGCAAAAACGAATAAGTCCACCCCACATCTCTACCCCTATCAAATTAGGTAGCATGAAAATGAGCAGTGTAATTTGTAGCTTGTTGTGAACAAGGTGGTTCAGAGCTTTTCCCAGCGTGCTTCTCACCAACAGGATAAAACAATACTGCCCAAACAGAAACCTTTCCCAATATTTATTTCATAGCCAATAGCTAATATGTCTGTATGTCATTTCCTCTCTTGCATTTTGTAACTGTTACTTCTGAAAATATTTCTGTACTGTGCTGCATTTTTGGAATATTAAATATTAAATGAATAAATTGGCCTTCTGTGTGCTAAGTTATAAATGCACAACCTGTAGAAGAAGGACTGTTAGGCTACCTATAGGCTTAGTTGCATATTTGCTGTTAACCTGTCTGAGATTGCATCATGTCATTGCACCCTTGGGTTCTATGCAATTTCAGCCGATCTGATTGCATGCAACTTTGCTCCATTCACAAAACAGTCTCTACCGCTTTAAGCTCAGTGGAAAAATAGCTTTTTTTAAAAAAAAAAAAAATTGCAATTACCGTATGTACTCGAGTATAAGCCGACCTGAATATAAGCCGAGGCACATAATTTTACCACAAAAAACTGGGAAAACTTATTGACTTAAGTATAAGCCTGTGTCCATCTGCATGCCTCACTGTGCCCATGACTAGACTGACGTTTAACATAAGAGTCTATGGAAGGGGTGCCCGGCTTTGAAAAATCGGTGCTCCCTGGCCGTAGGACCCCCAGACAAAAAACTTTGCACACTTATAGAGGAGAAATGGGGCTACATGTGTGCCAAGTTTCGGGTCCAGGGGGACCTACAACCTGCTGGTACCCGGTCCCAAAAGTCACCGGAGAAATTTCCGTTTAACATGGGAGTCTATGGAAGTAGTGCCCGGCTTTGAAAAATCGGTGCTCCTCAGCCGTAGGTCCCCCGGACAACAAACTTTGCACACTTATAGAGGAGGAAGAGTGAGGCTACATGTGTGCGAAGTTTGGGGTCCAGGGGACCTACGGTCAGCCAGTACCGGGTCCCCAAATTCCGGGAGATCAGGCGCAAAAAGGTGACTCGAGTATAAGCCGAGGGGGGCATTTTCAGCACAAAAAAATGTGCTAAAAAAACTCAGCTTATACTCGAGTATATACGGTAACTAAAAAGCGATACTAAAGTACTGCATGCGCTATTTCTTGAAGTGATGCTGTATTTTAGTTGTGAAAACTAGCGGTATTTTAGTTACAAAGGCTGGCCATTTTTTTGTGAATGGGTAGGAGTACCCATTCATATAGGGCAGTGTCAGGATCTGGGAGCCCCTCTTGTTAAAGGTGGCTTCCAAGTTCCGATTAGTTGCCCACCGCACCACTATAACCACCAGGCCAGGGTTGTGGGGAAGAGGCCCTTGTCCTCATCAACATGAGGACAAGGTGCTTTGAGTAGGGAACCCCCGAAGCACCCTCCATGTTGAAGGCATGCAGCCTGGTATTGTTCAAGGAGGGAGATGCCGGGATTCCAAGTTCTGATAAGATACCCCCCACACAACCACCAGAACAGGGTTGTGGGGAAGAGCCACAACAAATACGTAAGGAAAGATGGCACAAGGATTGTGGCATACACAACATTATAAGAGTAGGGGCATACAATTAGAAGCAATCATAAACTGTAAATAAGAATAAATATGTAAAAAAAATTAAAAAGAGTCCCAGTAAGTTCATAAGTCCAATGGATTACTGTAAAGTGTCAGATGACGGGTTACAAAGCTTCTACTTTTTCCTCAGATCTGAGGAAAAAGCGGAAGCTTTGAAACGTGTCATCTGACACGTCCGGACGTGACTTCCGGTTTCCAGACTTCCCCGAGTGCAGTCCACACTGGTTTGTACACCACGAGGAAGGAACTAGGCCAGCTTTCCCTAACCTCCTTGCTGTCAAACTGCTGCAGCCTGTTGGGACACTATATTGGACCCATTTCTGGATTCCCACTGTGACCATGGACATTCTTTGGAGTTACATGCCCGTTTTTACCTGACGTTATGTGAGTAGCCATTTCATACTGCACTTAGTCTGTCTGGCGAACCTTGTCCTTTTTACATTGTGAGGAAGAGCCACTTGTCCTCATCAACATGGGCACAAGGTGCTTTGGAGGAGGGTCCCCCCAAGCTGAGGCTTGCAGCCTGGTATGGTTCAGGGGGGGGGCGGGATCTGGAGGCTCCCTTGTTAAAGGGGGCTTCCAAGTTCCAATAAGTTACCCCCCCCCGCACCCCCACAACCACTAGGCCAGGGTTGTGGGGAAGAGGCCCCTGTTTTCATCAACATGACAAGGTGCTTTGGTGCGAGTCCCTCCCCCAAGCACCCTCCCATGTTAAGACTTGTGCTCAGGTAAGGGCCTGGTATGAATTGGGGAGGGGACCCCCACACTGTTTTTTTTTACATTTTTAAATTCTGGCTCTTCTTCTGTTTACATTCTACTGTCAGCGGGGTCCCAACCAAACCCCCACCCCCCCCATATTTGTGAAAAACGTGTCACCTGACCCAAATACCACATGCGATATGCTTTAGTGAATGGAGCTTTTTATTTGGAAGATATATTTGCCAAAAGCAGGGAAAGATTTCATTGCCAGCAACAGAGATGTGTTTTAATGGTTGCCCTGCAGACTAGTCAGCTGATGCCAAAACGGCGCTTAGCACACAGTGCTTAAACTCAGGGTAAGGTTGTCGCCAGTGTTTAGTAGCCTGGGAAACCATAACTTAAACATGAGCAATTGCTGCTAATAGGTATGCTGCTGTCGGCCATGGAAGAGGGACTCCACCTGTACATAAAACGCAAAGGGAGTAAGGGGGAGACAGCGTAAAGACCATAGGGCAGGGTCACCTCTGAATAATCTTTATTGAGTATCAATCATTGAACATCAAGGAGCATGTAAAGATATGGGGACAGGTCCAGGAGCCACTACATCACTTCTGATAGCCAGAACCACATGGATGGAGCGGATGAACATCGTCCAGACCGCTGTCATGCAAACCGATGGCAGGAGAGCCTCTTGGTATCCTCAACCCCAATCATTCCGGCCCCTCTGATGATGTAGCAATTGAAGCATGCACAGCAGCAGGGCATTCTTCACAGGAAACCTCCTCTTCCTCATCTCTGAGCTCTCTAACAGTATTTGAATTTACCCTGGTATCAGCATCTTGTAGTCTCCATACAGCAGAGCTCAGAGTGGGAGATGGAGAAGATGCACAAGGAGCCAATCACAGATTGGGGGAAGGACAAGACCTTGTCAGAAATACAAATCCTTTGGCAGGCAACACAGCTTACTTACAGATTTCATCTGTAAATGTAGCTGTTTGCCTGGAGTTCAGCTTTAAACAATTCTACATTCTATCTTTAGTTTACAGCAGTGGTCTCCAAATTGCGGCACTTTGCTTACTTTTATCTGGCCTTTGGGGCACTATTTTATTCACTGACACCAACAATGGGGTATAATTCTTCCCAATGACGGGGCAAAATTCCTCCCAATGACGGGGTATAATTTCTCCCAATGATTGGTTAGAATTCCTCCCAATGATGGGGCAAAATTCGTCCCAATGATGGGGTATAATTCCTCCCAACGATTGACTATAACTCCTCCCAACGATGGGGCACAATTTCTCCCTATGATTGGGTATAATTCCTCCCAATGACGGGGCACAATTCCTCCCAATGACGGGGCACAATTCCTCCCAATGACGGGGCACAATTCCCCCCAATGACGGTGGGCACAATTCCTCCCAATGAAGGGGTATAATTCCCCCCAATGACAGGGTATAATTGCTCCCAATGACGGAGCACAATTTCCCCCAATGACGGGATATAATTCCTCCCAATGACGAGTTATAATTCCTCCCAATGACGGGGCACAATTCCTCCCAATGATGGGGTATAATTCCTCCCAATGATGGGGCACAATTCCTCCAAATGACGGGGTATAATTCCTCCCAATGATGGGGCACAATTCCTCCAAATGACGGGGTATAATTCCTCCCAATGATGGGGCACAATTCCTCCAAATGACGGGGTATAATTCCTCCAAATGACGGGGTATAATTCCTCCCAATGATAGTGTATAATTGCTCCAAATGACAGGGCACAATTCCTCCTAATGATGGGGTATAATTTCTCCCAATGACAGAATATAATTGCTCCCAATGACGGGGCACACTTCCTCCCAATGATGGGGTATAATACCTCCCAATGATGGGGCACAATTCCTCCTAATGTTGGGGTATAATTCCTCCCAATGACAGGGTATAATTCCTCCCAATGACAGGGTATAATTCCTCCCAATGACAGGGTATAATTCCTCCCAATGACAGGGCACAATTCCTCCCAGTGACTGGGCACAATTCCTCCCAATGACGGGCACAATTTCTCCCAATGATTGGGTATAATTCCTCCCAATCGCCTTGAGGCGATTCAGTTCGCATTTGCAGCGCTATACAAGTTATTCACTCACTCCCAATGACAGGGTATAATTCCTTCCAATGACCGGGCACAATTCCTCCCAATGAAGGGTTATAATTCCTCCCAATGAAGGGTTATAATTCCTCCCAATGAAGGGTTATAATTCCTCCCAATGAAGGGTTATAATTCCTCCGATGACGGGGCACAATTCCTTCCAATGGTGAGGTTCAATTTCTCCCACTGATGGGGGTATAGTTCCTCCCAATGATGGGTTATAATTCTTTTCAATGACAGGGCACAATTCCCCCTAATGACAGGGCACAATTCCCCCCAGTGACAAGGTAAAATTCCTCCCAATGACGGGGCACAATTCCTCCCAGTGATGGGGTATAATTTCCCCCCAGTGATGGGGTATAATTTCCCCCCAGTGATGGGGTATAATTTCTCCCAATGACACCAATGATGGGGCACAATTCCTCCCACTGACACCAATGATGGGAGATCGTTTACTTTCACTGATCCTGGAACATTTTGTACTCCCCGTGGCCACAGTCCGGCCCCCCTAAAGTCTGAAGGGCAGTAAACTTGCCCTTTGTTTAGAAAGTTTGGAGACCCCTGGTTTACACCATTTGTTCCATCTATTTAGCGATCGATCACCAATCTTAAATTGGCCATTAATGTGGCTGAACTGTGCAGAAAAAATCAGATCGCTTTTTAAGATACCTCCTACTCGTGAAAATGCTTCCGATACTAAAACCGATACTTTGTGGTGCGATTTGCGTCAATGCAAAATAATTGGGCGCAAATCGCACTGCAAAGAATTGCATGAGATTTGAACAGGAATGTGGTGCGATTCTTATCCAAATCACGTGATTTCCCCCACTGCCTGTGTCCTCATCCTGTTATTGGAGGTGGATCATTCATCAATCAAGATGTGATATCCCACCCACTGGGTTCTTTTTAAGTTACTGGACATAGAGGAGGAGGGAGAGACTGGGCTGTCATTTAGGATCTGTATACACGCCCACATGTGTGATGTCAATACCATGTGACCTGAAAAGCTCAGCTCAACAAGGAAATATTCTCTACAGCAATAGAGATCAAACTGAGCATGTGCAGCAGTACTACCCTCACTGTGACTTATCTGGCCTTGCCCAGAGAGACCCTGCAGGAAGGGGAGGATCTGTCCATACAGGATCAAAGAGCCTTTTTACACAATACAGAGGATTAATCACTTAAGTTCCACAGTGAGTATAACAAACATGATATTCTGCATATACAGACAGATTTTACTGTTTAGTAACACTTTACGTACATATCTGGCCAAATGCAAAATCTGCAGAGCTGTCCCAGTCCCGCAGATAGCAAATCACGGCTGCTCAAAGTGCTGGAGATGTATAAGTGGTCCACCCCCAAGCTGACATCACTTCTGCCCTATACCCGCGGGGTCACAGAACTTCTTCTCCAGCTCTGTGAGCACCCCTTAGCGGCCATGATTTGCTATCATTGGCGGTACTGGGACACCTATACAGATTTTGCATTTGGCCAGATATGTACTTAAAGTGGTTGTTAACCCACTTCTATGAAATCTTCTTATCCCCTCTGTACCTTAATAACATGTGTCCCTGTGTAATGTAAAAAATCTGCCGATCTGTACCGATATATGCTCCGCTCCGGGCGCACAGCTGATTCCTCTCCTCTCTCCGGCTCACAGCTGCTGTGGGCGGGGCCAAACCATCTCGCTGATGTCAGCCGGTGAGCAGGGGGAAAGAAAAGAGAGAGAGCTGACAATCAGTTGAGCACCTGGAGCAGTGCTCATACAAGGTACAGATTGGCAAATTATATACATTAAACAGACACAGGGACACATGTAATTAAGGTACAGAGGGGATAAGAAGATTTCATAGCAGATAGAGAGGAGCAGGGGGGGGGAAGAGGACACAGACACAGGGAGAGCTGCAGAGAGCAGAGCTACGGATGACGGAATCACGCAAACAGACCACATTGTCAGGGCTCAGCAGCCATGATTATCGTGGTCTGTTTGCAGAGGGGAGGGTATAGCCAGGCAGGATCAGCCAGGTTTTTTAGGGTATACACGGGAACAAATGACACAGCACAAGCACTGTGCTGTATAACGTACTTTAAAGGAACAGGATCTGGGTTTTTTTTTGGGGGGGGGGGGGGGTTAACAAATGCTTTAAAGCGGAGTTCCAGTTGTTTTTGCATTTATTTACTAGTAATGGCGGCGATCTGCGATTTTTATTGGGACTGCGTCTTTGCGGCGGACAGATCAGATTTTTTTTTTGCGACCATTGACATTTATACAGCGATCAGAGCTAAAAATAGCAACTGATTACTGTATAAATGTCACTGGCAGGGAATAGGTTAATACTAGGGGGCGATCGAGGGGTTAAATGTGTGTCCTAGGGAGTGATTCTAACTGTTGGGGGATGGGACTGCCTGAAGGAGGAGACCAATTGTTGTTCATACTTCGTATGAACAACAGATCGCTCTCCTCACCCCTGACAGAACAGAGATCTGTCTGTTTACACTGACAGACCTCTGTTCTGTGTCGCTCAGGGGCGATCGCGAGAGCCCTGTGAGCATCGGCTTTGTCGTCGCGCTGCGGGCACGCGCGCCCCCTAGTGGTCTTAAAGCGGCCGTTGTCTAGTGGTTAAATGTCAGCAGCTACAAAAAGTGTAGACTTTAAATAAAAACACAATCACCTGTCCCAGGGTCCAGTGATGTGGCTGCCCAAACTCTCGCTTCTCTCCCTCTCCCCGGCATTACCAGTGTGGGCAACCGGCTTTCTTTCTTTTTCTCTTTAGCCATATGAACACCCGGCTGTGACAGCTTTCGGCTTCATAGCCCAAGCAGAAGTGGGTACCTGTCAAAAAAAAAAAAAAAAAAAAGGTACCTGCTCCCCCCCCCCAAAAAAAAATTACATGCCAAATGTGGCATAGGAGGGTGGGGAGGAGGAATGCTTAAAGCGGAACTTGCCCTTTTGGTTGGAGCTCTGTTCCAACATTTTTAATAAACTGCCCACTAGATGACGCTTCTCCCTTTCTACATACACACACAGCAGCAGAGGGGGAAATCAAATGCGTTTCGGACAGGACTTACACCGCATTCCTGTTCAATTCGCATTCAATTTGCACCTATTTATTTTGTATTGCGCAAATTGCACCGCAAAGAACTCAGTAATCCGTGAGAACTTGATAGAAAGCTTTGGTACTCGTACTCGCCAAAAAAATAAAAAAAAATAAAATAAAAAAATCGGCTTTGGTGCAACCCTTATCATTTGTGTATCCCTTCTTTTAATATAGTCAATTGATGAATCAAGGACAAAAAAAAACAAAAAACGGAAACAAAGAATACATTTAACCGGTTTTAATTCAAAGTTATTCATTGCTAATCAGTCATCTATTTCTCCAGCACATCATTTATCACACAAAACATACAGAAACAGGCCCTGTCATAATCAGAACCCCAAACCTCAATCCGTCTGAGAACCTTAAATAAATAGCACCAAACATAACGAAGGTCAGGTTCTGTACACCTCTTCCATTGTCAGCTGTAGAAGTGTTCAAAACAAAGATGAAGTACTTCTCCGTCAGGTCCAGATCATTTGTATTCAGGAGAGAGGATTCATTACTGGTTTGCAGTTGCAATTGCTTGGCCTAGTCTAGTCCAAGGCAGCAGCAATGGTTTGTCAATTCATTATGATATAAGTTTGTTCTAGCCAAAAAAAAAAGAAGGGAAATTTGGGGTTTGCTTGATGGCTAGTTAATAGTACAGAAATTTTGTTGAGTACGACAAGGGTTGAGGCTCAGTTAGTTAGGTTGAGGACCTAGAGCAGGGGTGCTCAACCCGTGACCTGCGACCTCAAACCAGGGAAGCGCATCCCCATGCTCTGGGATGGCGGGTCGGCAAGCCCAGATCGCAATCAAAAGGTTGCCGTCGACCTGCCATCCCAATAGCATCAGAGTGCATGGAGCGGCTTAACCTCCGGCTTTCCTGCGGGTTAACTGCACTGAGCCATAGACTTCCATTATATCACATGTGTCAAACACAAGGCCCGCAGGCTGAATCCAGCCCTCCAGGCCATTTCATGTGGCCCTCGCACCTCTCCTGCAGCTGTGGCATCCCCTTCATTTCCACCCCCCACCTTGTCTCAACAGTCGGCAGCAGAGAAGAGGACAGATCTCCTCTTACAGATTCTGCACGTCTCTGTGCAGCCACAGAACCCCCTCGTATCCGCCTCCCCTGGTCTCAGCATTCAGCAGACTCGGGCAGCCGACTCCTGTCCTCCTCCAGACCCACACTTTTTGCTTCCCAGCTCCTATCCCAGCTTCTTCCAGACAGCAGATAAGTGGGTTGCACTGTGATGTAAGGGAGGTTTGGGGACACTTGACTCTTCTGATGGTGGGGGGCTTCTTGACATCTGATGTAAGGGGGGTGGGGTGCTCTGGACATTTCGTCTTTCAGATACAACCGGCCCTTTGAGGGAAACCAAAATGCTGATGCGGGCTGCAAAGAAATAGTGTATGACACCCCTATATTATATCCTGCGGGTTGGGTGTGCTTTCTGAAAGCACACCAAAACTCCTGAATGCAGAAGTTTTGGTGGCCTTTCAGAAAGTGCGCCACAGCCGCAAGATGTAATAGAAGTCTATGGCAAAGCTCAGCCAACCAGCAGGAAAGCCGCAAGTGCACTGCACCCACAGGGAGGATAAGCTGCAGCACATCAGTGTAAAAGCAGCATTATAGGGGGCTCAGGACGGTAAAAGCTTGTTTACATTTATGGTTCGAGGGGTAGTGAAACCCCATAGTTCATTGTAGCCCACAGCCGGCTACCAAATTACTTAAGCAGCCATTGCTCTTCAAAAAGGTTAAGCACCCTGATCTAGAGTTTGTATTTTGTTTTGGAGTGAACGGTTAAAATGGCCATACACTGAGCACCTTATGACATCCAGCAAACCTTAGAGATGCTCCACAATCAAAAACTTTAGTCAAGCTGGCCATGCATGTGCAGTTTGATCAAATGTTTTGTGGAAATGACAAAAAGGAATCAGACATAAATTGGTGTTTTCGATCAACCACAAAAGGGATGAAACTGAAATGGCCCCAAACGGCAGAATTTTTTTTTCCATTTTTAATTCAATCTCCCAATAAACTGTACTGAACTGAAATTTTGGTTGGCTGATCGAACCCATGGGTAGAAAAAAATCACTTTTTTTCTGGCAACAATAATGGAAAGTGTTCAAAATTGACTGAAAATTGTCATGTCTATGGCCAGCTTCAGAGTTCTCCTGAATCCACTGGAAACAACACAGAAAGCATCTTACAGGGTCACTGGGAGTGTACTTCCTTTAAAGTCTAACTAAAGGCAAAACTTTGTTTTGTATAGAGTCCGTTTTTATCGCTGTCTTGGGCCCCGAAAATTCCTCCTCTCTCTATGCGTCCTGTTTTTAATGTTATTATTGAAAGAGAAAATAAAAATAAAATCCCATATTTATTGGTTGACAGTAGAACACTAATAGAGGGGAAATCTTCCAATGGGGACAATAACATTTTGCCTTTAGTTACCGTGCAGAGCAACCCCCTCTTTTTGCTTCCTATATAATGGATCACAGGTAAACGTGGGTTTGAATCCGACAGATGACTATGAGAAATGTCTAAGTGCCGATTTTGTTTAACATAAAACTTTATGTATCTAAGAGATAACAAAAAAATATGCAGTGGGTTTGTTTAGGAACTCCTCTACTGTATCACAAGCCAAAGTTTTCAGACCACTAAAGAGACTGGGATGGACAGTGGTACTAGGAGGACGCCTGGATTAAAAATGGAGGTATTGAGTTGGTAGGTTGTGTGCAATTCAAGGATTCATTTTCAATTTAGACTCGAGTGTCTCTTTAGTTAAATAGCTTTAACCGTTTTATAACTGAAGTGCTGAAATATCCTTTGCGCTAAAAGTGCCAATTACAGGACAAACTTAGGCTAATGCCGCGTACACACGATCAGTTTTCTCGTCGGGAAAACTGTCATGTTTTCTCTTGGACGAGAAAAAACGGCCGTGTGTAGGCTCTCCAGCAGTTTTCCCGACGAGAAAACCAATGAGAATCACAACGAGAAAACTTAGAACATGCACTAAATTTTTCTCATCGCGAATCGCAGCGTTTTTTTCCTCCGCAGTTTTCCCATAGGGAAACACTGCTAGGGAGCCTACACACAGCCGTTTTTCTCGACCAAGAGAGAACCTGTCGTGAAAAATGGCTGTGTGTACACGGGGAAAAGGGGACCAAGCCGGTCCTCGTTTTTCCCGTCGGGTTTCACGGCGGTGTTTTCACCGCAGAGAAACTCGATTGTGTGTACGCGGCATAAGAACATGTCAAAATATCTTGCACCGATGCCACATACGAAAGTTAAATTGCCTAGCCATGAATGTGGAAAGGTTAGATGGGTTTGCTACGATACCTCCTAGATACCCCATTACCCATGCTGGTCAAAGTAACAGGTTCACCTTACTGCATGTAGCCTAAAGCACCCTGATCACTGCTGAGACCTCACTGTATTTTCCAACATATTTACCATGCGGCAGCACTTGGGCCTGGTTTTGGCTGCTCAGACACCAAGAACTGCATTATGGGAAAGAGGATTTACATCCGTTCCTCCGCACCCCGAAGTACTGCCTCAGCCGGCAGTGGAGTAAGCGGAACCTAAGAATATTAAAGAATTTCAGCCACACTCCACTTAGCTCCTCTTGCAGTATTTTTTAATAATCAATGAATTAGATACAGTAATGTCTCCACCCAAAAACCAACCTTCCTTGACGTGTTTCACCACTTCTGGCTTGCTCACAAGGGTAGGGGAAGTTCCCTATCCTTGTGTGCAAGCCAGGAGTTGTGAAACACGTCAAGGAAGGTTGGTTTTTGGATGGAGACATTACTGTATGTAGTCAATTCATCGATTATTTAAAAATACTGCAACAGGAGCTAAGAGGCGTGCGGCTGACATTTATTCATATTCTTAATGGAGCGTGGAGACGGACTACAATGGCCAGCACCCAGGATGTCCATGTATAAGAGAGGCCAGTCTTGAACAGAGCTATGGATCCAAGTGGAAGGTAAGGTATGACTACAGTAAAGTGAGCTTGGTTTAAACCAAATCAATTGTTGCTTAACTGAACCACCTCCTTTTGTTTATATTATTCCTGCATGGTGGAGGGCAGGCAACTCAGGTAGAGTAGAGTTCCTTCAGTAGTGTTAAGATGACCGTTATGCAGCAAAAACATCTGGCTAAGCACAATGTTATCTCTTACAGTAATATATCAGAACTGCTGTTTATAACAGACTCTCAAAGCTGTAGAACATCTCATGTTGTGGATTGCCAGGAGCCAAATTTAGGCTACAGATATCAATAACAAAGTGGGTCTCTGGAATGTAATTTACCTTGCATCAACCTAAAGCGGAAGTCCGGTCTAAACATATCGAACCCTAAACCAGCTCCCACTCCCATTCTATGTCCTGTACTAACTAGCCTGTAGAGGAAAAATTTCTATACTTACTTATTGACAGGGCGTACAGGTCTGGTCATGTGTAAGGCTTCCAGGTCCAGCTTCAGGGGAGAGGAGGGCCAGCCGACAACAGATGCCTCATAGTAAGCCTATGGGTGACGTCACTGCCCAGGCTCTGCAGCTGTTAGTGATCTCTCCTCTCCCCTGAAGCTGGCACTGAAAGCCGATCATGTGATCATGCAGGGGGGGGGGGGGGCTTAAAATAGGTAAGTATTGACTTTTCTCCTCATAAAGGTAGTTAATATAAGACTTACAATGGGAGTGATTCACAGGGCGCTACAATCCAGTCACATGATTATGATTAGCTCCCAATGCTGGCTTCAGAGGAGAGGAGGGACAGCCGACAACAGATGTCCCATAGTAAGCCTATGGGGTGACGTCACTGCCCAGGCTCGGCAGCCATTGTCGATGATCTTTCCTCTCCCCTGAAGCCGGCACTGGATCACGTGACCGGACCTGAGCGGCCTTAGAGTAGGTACAGTAAGTGTAGACATCTTTCCTCCATAGGCTAGTTATAGGACTTAGATTGCCAAGAGTTGTTCTGGTCAGTTTAAACAGTTTGAAATTGGATGCCCAAGGCTGAGATTACCCCGCCCAATAGAAGAGGCTCTTCACCAAAAACTCTTTCATTTTTTGGAGTAAAAAAAGAACAGTTGTTATTGTTCTCTGGAATTCTGGAGTATTTTCCAAGCCACTATTACCAGGCCTGCAAATCTGCTGTGGTCATTTCAAAGATTATCTTACATTATATGGCAGAAATGGCGCCAGCATCAGTGGTGGAAACACCACCATGTGACTTTGACTAACAGACTCCACTTGTGACTGATGGACTAACCTTTTAATTACCGTATATACTCGAGTATAAGCCGACCCGAATATAAGCCGAGGCACCTAATTTTACCACAAAAAAAATGGGAAAACTTATTGTCTCGAGCATAAGCCTAGGGTGTCCATCTGCATGCCTCACTGTGTCCATGTGCATGCCTCACTGTGCCCATGACTAGACTGACGTTTAACATGGGAGTCTATGGAAAGGGGTGCCCGGCTTTGAAAAATCAGTGCTCCCCAACTGTAGGTACCCCAGACAACATACTTAGCACACTTGTAGAGGAAGAGTATGGCTACATGTGTGCCAAGTTTGGGGTCCAGGGGACCTACGGCTGGCCGGTACCGGGTCCCAAAAGTTCGGGAGATCAGGCGCAAAAAGGTGACCCGAGTATAAGCCGAGGGGGGCATTTTCAGCACAAAAAAATGTGATGAAATACTCGGCTTATACTCGAGTATATACGGTAGCTTCCTAGTTACATTGGCACATACATCTCCCACTTTTAGCGCTCTCTTGCCTGCACATAAGTTCATTCTATAAAAAAAAGAAGCAAGTTGGAGATGGTTTCGGTAAGTCCTACTGGAATTCCAACATGTCCAAGCAGCTTGCCAAAATTCAGAAAAAAAAGTCTTAACACTTTAGGCTCCAAATCTTTGCTTGTGTTAGCCACTTATTCCTAGAAACCATGCAAATTTTCCCTAATATTGCATATGCTCAAAACCTTGCTGTGTGGCTGATTGGCTAACTAGTGTCTGTCTCTAGTGTGTGTCCTCTCTCGCACACTTTGTATAAGCAACCTATTTAAAGGACAGCAGGCTCTTGCAGACATTGCGATACCTGACACTTTACTAGATCAGTTTCAAACTCAAAGTTCCCAAACAGAAGTTTACTGGCACACCTGACACACATATTAGAAGAGGTTACAGAAAACCACAAACAGAATATTAAATAATCAATACTTTTCTCTTTGAGCTATTGCTAATATACTGGAGTACCCCAATGCGAATTTCTCTGTTAATGCACTGTGATTAGTTGCCCTGTCAGCAGGAATAGCAAACACCACCCCATGGGCAAGTATGAGGATTTGCCAACTTTACATGAAAAACTAGTCAAGAGACAGCTTGCAGCCCTTTGAAGAGACAACTTAGCAGAATACAAGAGAAGTCCACAACTCTACGAGGAACATTTGAAGCCATAAGGTGGTCTGTTGGCCCAAGACTTACATTATCTATACGTTGCCAGTTGCCTCTGGAATACATATACTCCTAACCAAAGATGAATTAAGGCAGAATGGGTCCCCAGGCAAGGTAGCAGCTTTGGTCTTTCCATCCATTTGAATGAGATTTATAAGGATTGCAATAGGCACAGACAGACAAACTTCCTCCTCTGCACAGTCTGTACTGGCATGGCCCCTCACGATCACACAGGGACGACCTAAAACTGCATCCCGTGTAAAGTAGCAAATGAGTGCAGAACTTTTTTCAGTTTTACAAACCCTCTGGTTTCCTGAAGGTGGTAGCTGGGTTCGTGGACATCTACCAGACCCATCAGCCTGCTCCCACCAAATCTGCTAGCCTGTTGCTGTCTACACCTCTTCTCTGGCCACCAATTGGCTTTCCAACTGAGATTCAGTTTCCCCCGGCATGCATATTGAACATATTTAGCAACTGCCTTTTGAGTGTCCCATACACACCCATCACACATGAGTCTCCAAATGCTTCATTAAATAGCCCTTCAGCACAAAACATTCCGCACATTTTGTACATTTATAGGGCTTCTCTTCTGAATGTTGCTTTTCATGAGCCCTAAGACTTGTAAGATCAGAAAACCTCTGACTGCACTGGGAACATGAATGTGGCCCATCTGTCCCCTGAGCATTCTGGCTGGCAAATGGACTCAACTGTTGGTCTTCTGATTGATAGTAAAGCTCGGCAGTAGCAATATCCTGTTGTGGCTCAGAGAAACCCTTTGCCTGACTTATCTGGTGAGTTCTTATGTGTAGATAGAGAACAGATGGATCTTCAAAGCTTTTCCCACACTCCGGACACAAAAACAACTGGGGAGTTTCATGATTGTGATTGGAAAACAAATGTGGAGGGTCGTTTTTTGCTCCCGCAACTTGCGGCAGCTGAGCAAAATGAGTCCGGTGGTGCAAAGCAAAGGCTGCGACGTCCAGAAAGACCTGATCGCATTGTGGACAGTTGAAGACGTTCTCCTCAGCATGGGTACTCTTGTGGTGATCGAGACGTGTCCGGTTGTGAAAACTTTTCCCGCATTGGAGGCATTTGTATGGCTGCTCGCCAGTATGCGTTCTTTGGTGGACCACAAGCCCGGAGCGGTCTCTGAACCGTTTTCCACAGTCATCACATGAATATGGCTTCTCCCCTGTGTGAATCCTTTGATGTATGACCAAGCCTGAGCGATCAGTGAACCGTCTGTTGCATTCCGAACAAGAAAATGGTTTCTCTCCGGTATGAACACGTTGGTGCCTGTCGAGGTGACAACGGCTTGGGAAGCATTTCCCGCATTCAGGGCATGAAAACGATCTCTTCCGCGTGTAGCCGCTGTAGGGGAAGCATTTGTTGCCCCCTTCAGAGGAGGGAATCCGCTTGCCTCCATTGTGAATTTTTTTATGGTTACTAAGATGTCCTTTCCTGCTAAAGCTTTTACCACAAACAGGACACACAAAAGCCTTCTCTTGACGGTGAACTTTTTGATGCTCCTCAAAGGCAGAGCTGTTGACAAAAGTCAACCCACATTCTGCACATACAATAAGGCCCTCTCCGGAGGAATTCTCTCTCGCAGGCGCATGATGTTTAACATGTACCATCTGATGAGCAATGACATTTGCACGATTGGCAAACTGTTTTCCACATTCAGGGCAAGCAAATGGTTTTTCTGTGGCGTGCAGGCGATGATGTTCCACCAGCTGTGAATTTTTGTAAAAACAATCGCCACATTCATTGCACACAAATGGTTTCTCTCCTGTATAACAACTCGTATCCTGCAGCTTAAACACGAGCACCTCGTTAAAAGAGGACTCAGCAAATTCTGGATCCTCATAAGGGTCAGCTAGGCCTTGGACATCCTCATCTGTTTCCACATCTTCGTACTCCACAATGTCTCGGTTTGGCGATAACTTAATGTTATTCTCCATCAGACTCATGTGTTTAAAAGGGTCAGTGTTACTAGGAAACTCGTTTTTAACCAGGTTTGGGCACATATCGGCATCTACAACATTGTGACCCTCTTCTAAATTTTTATTATTTCCGTTCGTAGAGTCTGTTTTTGGATATAAATTCAAGTCTGCTAATTTTTCCTCAATAGAGTTTTGGTCAATCTCTTCTGTAGCCTTAAATGTGACATTGTTGAGCAAAGATGACTCCTCTCTTGGTTGAAAAAGAGCATGTTCCTTAACACAAGTGTCTGGTCTCTCCCTGGTCGGGGAAGTGGAATCTCTCATGACTAGAGGTAGGTTTTGGCCTTGTGATGCATTCCTCCTATGATTATAAACGCTTTCCAGACAGTGCACTATAGGGGCTAGATCTTTACCGACACCCTGGAATCTTTCAGGGTGGAATGTCTTGGAAGAGCCTTTGTCAAGTCCTCCATTTTCTGATAACATAATATCAACATGGCATCCGTCAGGTTTTTCATTCCCTATGGGAAAGACAGAATGCTAATGGTTATTGTGTTGCAATCAAAACATCATTGCCAACATCAGAGAGCGGCAAAAGTAAAATCACCAGTGGGCAAGAAGTGTTAGTCTTTATTGGACATAGTACCATAGAACTATAGTGTCCTCTATCCAAACTGCTACCTACTTTGGCTGCATGATTTTAATAAAATGCAAAAAACACACAGGAGGGCACAGACGCCTGGTGCATTAAAATTTAGACCCAAAAGACAAATTTACTCTCACAAACATGATAGGGAAAATACGTGTTCAAATATCAACTTGAGCCGTGAGGTGATGGTGTCCGACTAGATAAACCAGTTGGAACAGGTTTCGGGGGACATATCCCCTTTCTTCAGAGCTAAGGGGGCTTGTCCCCCGAAACCCGTTAGTCTTCCAACGGTGGTTTATATGGTCGGACGCCATCACCTCACGGCTGGAGTTGATATTTGAATACGCTTGTTCCTCAACATATTTATGAGTATTTATTTGTCTTTTGGATCCAATAATTTTTTATGGTGGTTATGCACTAGGACAGTGTTTCTCAATTCCAGTCCTCAAGGCGCACCAACAGGTCACGTTTTCAGGATTTCCCTCAGATGAAACAGCTGTGTTAATTACTAAGGCAGGGAAACTGATCAAATCGCCTGTGCAAAATAATGGAAAGCCTGAAAACGTGACCTGTTGGTGCGCCTCGAGGACTGGAGTTGAGAAACTCTGCACTAGGAGTTGGCATCCTCCTGTGTGTTTTTTGCAGTTTGTAGAAGATTTTCCATTCTGAGGTGAACTGCATCGGGCAAAGCATTGCGGATATACAATTTGATGTTCTACTGTCTGAGTGCTGGAGTGGTTGAATTTTTTGTGCATGTTTTTAGTGCTTACTGGAACTCTGCACTCTACTTAAAAGCGCAGTCTAGGAAAAACTGAAAACAAAGGTAGAGGTGATGCATTGTGGGCTGAGTCAATCCCTGGCTTATTTGTCTTAGATACCCATAACAGTGAGATCTCCATGCCATAATTCCCACCTCTGTACCTGTCCACTTGGGAGTTAGAAGTGTTTGCACCCAATTTTGTGTGTTACAGTTCCTCCTTACCTTTTTCCATAACATAAGATAAATAAAATCCAGCAGGGATCGTGGAAGCCCCTCATAATGGACACAGCATGTATGAAAACCCAGGAACTCACACCAATAGATCAAAAACTACTGCATAGGGAGTTAGGGGTGTCAAGTTATGTACAAATTTCAACCCCCAATTTTTTTTTTTGGGTGATACACAACAAAAATGATAAGCAAGCAACAAATGACTTCTTATTCACGAATATGGCCACCACTTACCCTTTGTTCTATGGGTCGTTTCATCCTCCATCATGAAATCCTCGTAAATGTCCTTGTGTCCTTCTATATACTCCCACTCCTCCATGGAGAAATAGACAGTGACATCCTGACACCTTATAGGAACCTGACACACACAATGATACAGTCACCAGACACATCCCTTGTCTCTTACTGGATAATGTCCCAGAATTCCCAGCACCGCTCACCTCTCCTGATAGCAGCTCAATGATCTTCTGGGTGACTTCTAGGATCTTTTTGTTTCTCTCAGGTCTCAGGAAGGGGGGTGGAGGCTCCATGATGGGGCTTTGATTTCTGCTCCATTCTGACACGCTGGTATGGCTGCTGGGTGTCACATGCTGGTTTGATGACTTTTGCACAGGTCCATAATCCTAAACAATAATGCGTTTCAGTGTTATATCTCAGAATGCATGATTGGTGATCTTATGTGACCTCCCAGAATCCTTCTCACCTCCCCAGTCAGGTCTGTGTTTTAATAGTAGGGATAGGAGTGATGTCATGTGACCTCCCAGAATCCTCCTCACCTCCCAAATCAGGTCTGTGTTTTAATAGTAAAGATAAGAGTGATGTTATGTGACCTCCCAGGTCAGGTCTGTGTTTTATTAATAGAGATAAGAGTGATGTCATGTGACCTCCCAGAATCCTCCCCACCTCCCCGGTCAGGTCTGTGTTTTATTAATAGAGATAAGAGTGATGTCATGTGATCTCCCAGAATCCTCCTCACCTCTCCCGGTCAGGTCTGTGTTTTATTATTAGAGATAAGAGTGATGTCATGTGATCTCCCAGAATCCTCCTCACCTCTCCCGGTCAGGTCTGTGTTTTATTAATAGAGATAAGAGTGATGTCATGTGACCTCCCAGAATCCTCCCCACCTCCCCGGTCAGGTCTGTGTTTTATTAATAGAGATAAGAGTGATGTCATGTGATCTCCCAGAATCCTCCTCACCTCTCCCGTCAGTAAGTAGAGGATCTCCAGTGTGAGGTTCAGTATCATCTCAGTTATACACCTCGGGTCTTTATCCATCCTCAGTGAATCAGTCAGATGTTCTCAATATGTAAAAATGGCAGTGATCCTAAAGTGAAACACCAAAATATTTACGTACATGAATCATAATAAATAATAGACTCAAGTGTAGTCCTAGTTGTCTTCTCAGCTAGGGGAATATATTTCATCATATTTTCACATAATAAGAATAATCCCAGGCATGGGTATTTTATGCATAGTTACATTCAGGTGATTGGCAGGTCATTGTCCTGCCTCTCCACCTCATCCAATCAGAGAATGTTTTGTATTTCTTTTTTCATTAAAAAAAATTTGCTGAGCAGCCGACTTCCAGTGTTCAGTAAGCAGAGCTTCAGCCGCTCAGCACTTGACCTTGAAGCAAGTGGAGATCACTGGAGTATACGTATCTACTTCAGTGGTTTCTAACTTCCAGGGGCTGCTAAACTCTATCCACATGAACCAAGTAACTCGCAATTTAACCTTTCTAATTTTGTTGATTTGGCAAACCATTGACAGAGCGAAGGAGGCACAGTTTGCTTCCATAGGTCTGGAATACATGCTTGGGCTGCATTCAGCAGGTGAACAGAGAGGGCTTATTGTGTGTCATATGTACCTTTTTAAAATGCAATAGGTAACCAATGGGGTCTGTACCCAGGTCTACAGGTGTCAATTGGAGGATTCGTTTGTGGACCTCAGATGATGTGCAAAAGGAAGTTCCAGGATCCTTTTGGCATCGACTTCATATCTTTGGGACCTGAGGATAGATTTTGTATAACATCACTGGGGCTCAGTGCCACGAGAAAGTAGTTTGTAACCCTGTTCCTGAGAAAACTGAGTACTGTCCGTGATACTTTTTTTATTTGCACTAACATACAATTTTTCAGGACAAGCTTTCGGGGTATGTCCCCTTCTTCAAAGTCCAAGCAGTACCGATTCACAATTTTTTTTAGCAGAAATTTGTGAATCAGTACTGCTTGGACCTTGAAGAAGGGGGACATACCACGAAAGCTTGTCCTGAAAAATTGTATGTTAGTGCAAATAAAAAAAGTATCACGGACAGTACTCAATTTTCTCTGTCACAATTGCACTAATACGGCTACAATCACGTCGATACTTGACTGTAGAATTTACACCAGACCCCATCTCCATTTGAGAAATGCTCAGATAGAAGCGAAGTTCCCCACATGCTGTTACCGGTTCTTCTTTCTAAAGTTCTTAAGACTCCATCTTAGGGCCACCATCGCTAATCGCTTTCAGGAACAGGGTTACTTGACGTGATTGTAGCCGTATTAGTGCAATTTTCAGACCCCCCCCCCCAGAAAGGTACTTGATGACAAATCTACCAAGAGATGCAATGAAAGCCCCGGCAATAAGGAACCTACTAGAGGATCTGATAAATCAGGGGGTTGTAACTCAGGTGCCACAAGGGGAGTTTTATCAGGGATTCTATTCCCACATATTCCTAATAAAGAAGCCGTCCGGAAGTTTTCGGTTAATCCTCAACCTGAAACCGCTGAACAGATCGGTCCTTTACAAGAAGTTTTGTATGGACTCAATCTTTACGGTCAAAAACCTATTGACAAAAGAATGCTTTAAGGCATCGTTAGACCTTCGAGATGCCCATCTGCATATCCCCATAGCCCCTCAGTCGCTGAAATTTTTAAAGACGGCAATAAATATGGGGAACGAGTTTATGCACCTACAGTTCAGGGCCCTGCCCTTTGGCCTTTTCTCGGCCCCGCAAATATTTCCAAAGGTCATGGCAGAAGCTTTTGCACCTCTTCGCCTGCAGGGGATCGCTGTAATTCCATACCTAGAGGACCTGCTCTTCTTTGCCCCCTCCAGGGAGAAATTGTTGGAGGACCTCGGAAGGGCCCGCAGTCATCTAGAAGCCCTGGGTTGGATCCTAAATATGCAAAAATCGAATCTCAACCCAGACCAAATAGCACAATTTCTGGGGTATCAAATCAATTCGGTCGAACAGAGAATTTTTCTCCCAGAAGTCAAAGATAAAAATCCAAAATGCCTCCTTACAGACAAATCAGGAATTATCAGTCAGGCGAATCATGTCAGCCCTAGGAACCGTAACCTCATCCATGCCAGCCGTGCAATGGGCAAGGCTTTATTTCAGACCTCTTCAGAGTTTCCTCTTGAAAGCATGGGATCACAGGACAGAATCTCTGGAGGCAAAGGTGAAAATCCCCACCAAAGTCAAACGATCTCTTTGGTGGTGGAGAAATCAGACAAACCTGTCAGAAGGCCTGCTATGGTCGATCCCAATAGAAAAAGTGGTAACGACGGATACCAGCTCATGGGGATGGGGGGCGCACCTGGGTCAAAATTACGTTCAAGGTGTTTGGTCCTAGTCAGAGGCAAAAAAGTCCTCCAATTGGAGAGAACTAAGGGCAGTCGCCTTAGCATTGGATGCCTTCTCTCTAGACCTTCAAGGTTCCCATATTCAGGTCCTTTCGGACAATGCCACTACCATAGCCTACCAAAACAGGCAAGGGGGCACAAGAAGCAAGACACTTCAGTTTCTCGCTTCAAGCATCCTATGTTGGGCAGAAAGTCATTTGCTGTCCTTATCAGCAGTCCACCTCAAGGGCACTCTAAATGTAGTGGCAGATTTTCTGAGCAGGAGGCAGAATGGACCTTGAATCCAGAAGTCTTCGCAATGATCACCCGGGCCTGGGGCCAGCCACAAATAGACCTATTTGCGTCAGAAAAAAATACGCAACTTCCGGGTTTTTTCTCCATTCACAGAATTCTATTTCTAAAAACCGACGGAAAAAAATCCGATGGGGCCCACACATGATCGGAATTTTCGATGAAAAAAGTCCAGACTTTTTTAATCGGAAAATCAGATCATGTGTACAAGGCATAAGGCTGCTCGATATATCCTATTACTATAAAGCATTACATCCCTTCAGGTAAGTGACCTGTTGTTACATCTGAACAACCAAATTATGGGCAAAGTTAGAATAACACTCCTCACTGGTTGCTCTGTCCTCTCCCTTGGCTATTGGTCAGAAATGACAGAATGCCACACTCAACCATTGGGGCCACCATTGGGGTTATTCATCAAGTATTCCACCTATGAATGGTATCTCCTCATCCCTCCCCTTTGATCCCAGTATTTAGTAACCTGGAATAATAAATCTGCTAGAACATGAATGTCCTTACTCATGCTCCTCAAACACTGCGGAGGCCTAAGGCTGCCCAATATATCACAATAGTACAAAGCATTAGATCTTTTTTGGGTTGTTCCAGCCCAACATCCAAATTATGGGCACAGGTAGAACAACACTCCTCACGGATTGCACTGTCCTTTCCCTTCGTTATTGGTCAGGCCTTACAGAATGCCACACCCAACCATTAGGGTTATACATTAAACATTCCACCTATAGATGATATCTCCTTATCCCTCCCCTTTGATCCCAATATTAAACAACCCAGAGTTTCCCCCAGGAATTGAAAATAAATACCCTTTACACCTCCTAACAATAGGTAAATCCTGTTGTAGCTATTTGATGACTCAAACTGGCTAGATGGAACAGCAGAAAATACCAAATCTGCTCCACCCTCCATAAGCAGCACACAGAGGTAGGCATTTTCCAAAATCGATACTTGACTGTAAAATTTACACCAGACCCCATCTCCCCCGGAATGGGACTCCACATAGTTTGTTTTTAGATGCCGTGTCCCCCGGCCAGGTCTTCAACCACAGAGCCCTTCTGACTGAATTAGTAAGGGCTTCGGATTTTGCCGACATCTTGATAGATTCAGCCGATGCATCTAAGACGTAAGCTACAGTTGCAGACAGGGTTGAGAAGGAGTCAAGGATTTCTTGCTTTGGAGAATCAGCCATTATGTGAGCTTTAAGCTGGTTCACCCAATACTCCATATTTCTGGAGACGCAAGTAGTTGCCATCGTGGGCTTGAGGTTGCCCATGATGGATTGCCAAGCTCTCTTCAGTTGTTGATCCATTGTTTTATCCATGGGGTCCTTTAATATCCTAATGTCCTCAAACGCTAAATCAGTTGATCTTGACACCTGAGAAAAGGCTGCATCGAGTTTTGGAACCTTATTCCAGAGAGCTGCTGGGTCTTCATCAAAAGGAAACCTTCTTTTATGCGCCTTTGAGAAAAAAGGTTTTCTTTCAGGATCAGTCCATTCTTTCTTGATTGTATCAGAAATTACGGCATGGACTGGAAAGGTACATATTTTGGGCTCGCTGAGTCCTGTATACATCCTGTCATGTAAAGATAACTCTTTACGCTCTTCCTCAAGGCCCAAGGTAGCATAAATTGCCTTCAAGAGGCCATCTACTTGGTCTAAAGACAGCTTATATTTGGAAGACATATTCTCCAGTTCATCCTCATCCGATTCTTCCCTAGAACGTGACGGGGAAAGCCCTTCCTGGTTCAGAGGACCTGTTTCTGACTCCACTATTAGGACTAACAGTGAGTCTTGCGAGGATTGTGAGGTAGTAGGCTGTCTTGAGGATGGATTTGTAAGTGAGGATCTGAAAGATTGAATGGTAGCATCAAATTCCTTTTTAACAGATGCAATCAGATCGCTGCATGCAGAAGATGCTTCTTCCTTCACCAAAGAATCAATGCATGATTGACAGTCTTTTTCCAGCCTTCAGGTAACTTAGATTTGCATGAAGGACATTTCTTTTTAATCCCTGGGTCAGAGCTCTTGGCTTGCCATGATAAGGTAAGAAAAAAGGAAAAAAGACAAACCATCCTTTGAGTCAGCCCGAAACCGTTCAAGACACTCACCACAGATGCACAGTGAGAGAAAACATCCAACTCATGTGCCCAGACAGGCCCCCGCCACCAGGGGGAATATACTCCAACCCCCCTAACTGAGAAGAGAGCTAGAGAGAGACCCCAACGTAAAAGAAGAGCAGAACACAAGTCTTCTCCTTACCTGGGCCTTGCTGGTGCTTTTGCCTGGCCCAATTGCTGTGGTTCCTGAGTCCATGCTGAGGCAGCAGCGCGATGCTTGTGGTGAAACGCCGGTTCCGGACTCCACTAGCGCCTTTGCACCAGACTGGAACCAGTAAATTTAGGCACCAGACCTATTCCTACCTCCTCCCCTTGCGCTATCCGGCGGAAATGATGCCCTGCGCCTGCTCGTAGGGTGCCGCCCCTTCCGGTTACCTCACTTCCGGGGGAAGCAGTACCTCCGACTGCCCTTCCCAAGATGGCGGCGGCGTCTGGGGAAAAAACATGCTCAGACCCAAAAAATGGCCCTATGCTGTCTGCCCCCGCCAAGGAGCAGCATCCCGGAGCAGTCCCGGCTCTCCCTGAGCACTGACGAGGGAGAAGGAGCCCATCCACTAGGCACTCGTAAACCCGTGGAGATGGGAGGAACCGGCTCTCGGAGGCAAGTAAAAAAATAGTGGAGTAGGGAGATATGGCCTCTCAGGACAATACCTTGAGAGCCCCTAACCCCCATGTGTACAAAAACAGATAAGTGGGAAGGAGCCTCCTTTTAAAGAAGTTTGGTGGAAGTGTGTTTCCCGTCAAGTGGGTGGAGCCACGCTCTCTCAAGGTGCTGTCCTGAAAAACGTATAGGGAAAAAAGAAATTAAAGGGGATAGAGGGCATCCCTTACAGGTTCCACTGGAAATGGGACAGTATGTGGACCAGGTCTCATTGACCCTTACTGTCGCTTGTGGAGTACAGGGCTGACATCCATGCTATTATGTGCTTTGCCAGGTCAAAGTACACCTCAACAATTTCCAGTCTAAGGTCTTTTACCCATCTTTTGACAAAAGTATGAGTGGTTGGGTCCTTGACCAGGTGAAGTGAATGAGGTCAATGCCGGTTGTCCTTCGTCTTCTGATTGCGAGACAAAGCCCACCGGGTCACTGTGTACTCTATTGAAGTATCCTATTTGTTAGAATATTCTAAAACAGTTTGAGGTCAATATTTAATAGGGCTATTGGTCTACAGTTGCTAAACTAAGATAATTTTTTTTGTGGGGGTCCTGGTATTACACTAATATGTGCCCTTAGCACAGTGGCGGAACTACCAGGGTCGCAAAGGTAGCACTTGTGACCAGGCCCTGGCATTCGGCCACCATGGAGACACCCTAAGATGGCAGAAAGAGGGGCATTGGCTGTGTGTGTGTGTCTGTTAGTACTCCGCGATTGCGAAGAGGAGGGAAGAGCTGTGACCGGGGTGTGAGCCCCGGGGAGGATGCTGGAGCTGTGCCAGGCACCTGCCAACCAACTACCCAGACTGTAGAGAGCTGCATGTTCCCACACAGAATCCACAGGTAAGGCTCTTCTCCCAGGTGTATGTGTGTTATATGTCACTGGTGGAGGATAGCCCCAGGGACCGGCTGCTGGCCACCCATGTCATGGTTTAGGAATGCAGGCCTTTCCTACTGCTGAGAACTACAACACCCAGCATTGCCACATCATAACTGATCATACCTGCTAAATAATACCGCCCCCTCCAAAACCTATAAATCACCAGGCCATTGTTTGTTCATAGTGATATTGATGACATGAAAAACTGATTTATCATTGTAATTATCCCAATTATAAATGGAGGGGATTGAATTATAGATACAAGACCAGATTACGAATAAGAGGTGGAGACAGTGGCGGAACTACTGGGGTCACAAAGGTCGCACTTGTGACTGTGCCCTGGCGTTCTGCCACTGTGGAGGGGCCCCAAGACGGCAGGTAAAAGGTCCCGCTGCAGGACCTTAAAAAAGGACCCCAGGAGAAGGGGGCCCTTCACAGTTTCTTGCACCGGGGGCCCTGAAGGTTCTAGTTGAGTTATATGCACGTAGGAAGTAAGGAGTGAGGGTCTCCTGAAAACTGTAATAACTAAGAAGTAGTCCATCAGGGCCCAGGGCTTTTCCAGTTTTAGAAAAAAGGGATAGTTGCCTTTAGTTCTTCTCCCGTAAGAGGGTTTTCTAGTTCCTCCCCGACTTGTGAAGGAAGCCCAAGGACTTTATATTAGAGGACTTTAAATTAGATCGAGAGGACTATGACATAGAAATAGAATCTATAGTTGGTGATAAAAGAGCTGTAATACCTGGACGATCAATGCAAATCTGTGACTTTAGGTCCAGTAGGTTTGGCAACGGTCCTTCTTTGAGGGCCTTACAATGCTCCTGCCAGAAGGGTTCCCCGGTCTGTTATTAAATTTGTAAAAGGAGTGTTTACATTCCCATAGTTTACATTTGACCTCATGGTAAAGTAGAAGGTGAAGCCTTTCCTCTAAGAACCTGTAATTCCTGTTGTGTAGCTAAAAGCAAGTACCTTTTTATGAATACATTCTGGTTGTTTGATCGGTGAGTAAAAATAACACAGAGAGGAACGTTCCTTTTTATCACCGAGCCTTGTTGGATCTTGCTGGCTAGAAACAATACACCTGCATGCATCAGTCCTTATACCTGTACGGGTTCATTCACACCAGGCGGCACGCTAACACAAGAGTGGGAGTCCATTGTGTAGTGGCGACGAGAGCTGAAGCTTTGCGTTGTTACAACACAAGCCACGGTTTTAAAAAAAAAAAAAAAAAAAAAAAAAACACTTCATTCCAGTCTATGCGGCAAGTTGCGACGCGTAAAAATGCCTCATCTCTGCATTTTTACAATGAGACCCATCTCAGTGCAGCATTAGGATGTAAACAGGACACACTAAAATCAATCGTTTACTCTGTGTTTATCTATGCCTTCTTGACGCCTGATTTAACCCTGTAAGTGCTGTAGCGCCGCGCACACAATCAGTGGTTTTAGTGCAGCCTCATTAAATCGCATTTAGCAGTGGCATGCCATTTAACCAATTGATGACCAACAACACAAGTGTACGTCTCTGGACTTCATGTTGTTATACCGTGATGATGCCTGCAGCCGACAGTTGGCTCTCTTGTAAAATAAATCCTAGAAGCTGACTAGCCCCTGGATTGCTTTACAAGCAGTGGGAGGAGAAGTTGTCCCCCTCCCGCAGCTTTCTCGTACCACCGGGAGAACTGATCAACCAACCGTCACTTCTGCCGCTGATCATAGAGGGAAACAGAGACCAGGATGGCTCTGCTCATTTCTGTGATTATAGGAAACCAGAGGCGATGAGCTTACATCACTTACAGTTTCCCCGGATGTAAATGGCTAAATTTTTTAATATGAAAAGCATTTGATCTCACCGATCTTGGTGTGATCAGATGCCTTTAGGGGCAGAGGAGGGATCTCGGGTCTAATAGACACCAGATCTCTCCTTAAGGAGTACTGGTCAAGGCTTACTGCCATCACATGTTTAACCACTTCCATACCGGGCCATTGTCATATATGACGTCCGCAGGAACACTCTGTCCCTCCGGGTGGGCGTCATATAACGTCTTCTGCTTCTCGCCCGTAGTGCGGCGATCGGGGATGAGGCATGTCTCTCGGGACACAGCCCATCCTATATCACTGCAAAGAGCCAATAAAAATTGTCTCTTTACCACATGACCGGCTGTGTCCAATCACAGCCAGTGACAGAATGTCAACAAACCGCGGTAACTATCTGTTACCGCGCTCTCCTCCCCACACACAGATCGTGTGTGTGGAGGAGATTGCGGTAACAGCTCGTTACCGCCTACAGTGCACACCAAACACACTGATTGCCCCCCTAATAAAGAGGACCTGTCACCAGCCCATCCGAGTACCCTTCACCAGCCCATCAGAGTACCCGAGTACCCATCACCAGCCCATCAGAGTACCCGAGTACCCGTCACCAGCCCATCAGAGTACCCGAGTACCCGTCACTAGCCCATCAGAGTACCCGTCACCAGCCCATCAGTGTACCCGAGTACCCATCACCAGCCCATCCGAGTACCCTTCACCAGCCCATCCGAGTACCCGTCACCAGCCCATCCGAGTACCCGAGTACCTGTCACCAGCCCATCAGAGTACCCGAGTACCTGTCACCAGCCCATCAGAGTACCCGAGTACCCGTCACCAGCCCATACGAGTACCCGAGTACCCATCACCAGCCCATACGAGTACCCGTCACCAGCCCATACGAGTACCCGTCACCAGCCCATCAGAGTACCCGTCACCAGCCCATCAGAGTACCCGTCACCAGCCCATCAGAGTACCCGTCACCAGCCCATCAGAGTACCCGTCACCAGCCCATCAGAGTACCCGTCACCAGCCCATCAGAGTACCCGTCACCAGCCCATCAGAGTACCCGTCACCAGCCCATCAGAGTACCCGTCACCAGCCCATCAGAGTACCCGTCACCAGCCCATCAGAGTACCCGAGCACCTGTCACCAGCCCATCAGTGTACCCATCAGAGTACCCGAGTACCTGTCACCAGCCCATCAGAGTACCTGTCACCAGCCCATCAGAGTACCCGAGTACCTGTCACCAGCCCATCAGAGTACCCGAGTACCCGTCACCAGCCCATCAGAGTACCCGAGTACCCGTCACCAGCCCATCAGAGTACCCGAGTACCCGTCACCAGCCCATCAGAGTACCCGAGTACCCGTCACCAGCCCATCAGAGTACCCGAGTACCCGTCACCAGCCCATCAGAGTACCCGAGTACCCGTCACCAGCCCATCAGAGTACCCGAGTACCCGTCACCAGCCCATACGAGTACCCGTCACCAGCCCATACGAGTACCCGTCACCAGCCCATACGAGTACCCGTCACCAGCCCATACGAGTACCCGTCACCAGCCCATACGAGTACCCGAGTACCCGTCACCAGCCCATCAGAGTACCCGAGTACCCGTCACCAGCCCATCAGAGTACCCGAGTACCCGTCACCAGCCCATCAGAGTACCCGAGTACCCATCAGAGTACCCGTCACCAGCCCATCAGAGTACCCTTCACCAGCCCATCAGAGTACCCTTCACCAGCCCATCAGAGTACCCTTCACCAGCCCATCAGAGTACCCGAGCACCTGTCACCAGCCCATCAGTGTACCCATCAGAGTACCCGAGTACCTGTCACCAGCCCATCAGAGTACCCGAGTACCTGTCACCAGCCCATCAGAGTACCCGAGTACCTGTCACCAGCCCATCAGAATACCCGAGTACCTGTCACCAGCCCATCAGAGTACACGAGTACCCGTCACCAGCCCATCAGAGTACCCAAGTACCCGTCACCAGCCCATCAGAGTACCCGAGTACCCGTCACCAGCCCATCAGAGTACCCGAGTACCCGTCACCAGCCCATCAGAGTACCCGAGTACCCGTCACCAGCCCATCAGAGTACCCGAGTACCCATCAGAGTACCCGTCACCAGCCCATCAGAGTACCCTTCACCAGCCCATCAGAGTACCCGAGCACCTGTCACCAGCCCATCAGTGTACCCATCAGAGTACCCGAGTACCTGTCACCAGCCCATCAGAGTACCAGAGTACCTGTCACCAGCCCATCAGAGTACCCGAGTACCTGTCACCAGCCCATCAGAGTACCCGAGTACCCGTCACCAGCCCATCAGAGTACCCGAGTACCTGTCACCAGCCCATCAGAGTACCCGAGTACCCGTCACCAGCCCATCAGAGTACCCGAGTACCCGAGTACCCGTCACCAGCCCATCAGAGTACCCGAGTACCCGTCACCAGCCCATACGAGTACCCGTCACCAGCCCATACGAGTACCCGTCACCAGCCCATACGAGTACCCGTCACCAGCCCATCAGAGTACCCGAGTACCCATCAGAGTACCCTTCACCAGCCCATCAGAGTACCCTTCACCAGCCCATCAGAGTACCCTTCACCAGCCCATCAGAGTACCCTTCACCAGCCCATCAGAGTACCCGAGCACCTGTCACCAGCCCATCAGAGTACCCGAGTACCTGTCACCAGCCCATCAGAGTACCCGAGTACCCGTCACCAGCCCATCAGAGTACCCGAATACCTGTCACCAGCCCATCAGAGTACCCGAGTACCTGTCACCAGCCCATGCCTCATAGAATATACGTTGGGATGTTTGTTTTCCAAAATGGAGTAATTTTGTAGGTAATTCCACTGTCCTGGTGCTCCAGGACCTTCAAAAGTGTGATATATGAAGGAATGAAATTATATGTGTAATTTATGCTTGTAAAACGCCTGAAGGTGCTACTTCAATGTTGGGCTTCTCTATGTGGCCGGGCTGTGTAAAAGTCTTGCACATGTGGTATGGCCATACGCAGGAGGAGTAGGAGAATATATTTTGGGGTGTAATTTTTGCTATGTGTTAGAAATATCTTATAAAATTGACAACTTTGTGTAAAAAAAAAAAAAAATTAAAGTTTTCATTTTATTTCCACGTTTTCCGATGACTTGTGGAAAAAAATGAACCGTTCAAAAGACTCATTATGCCTCATAAAATATACGTTGGGGTGTTTTTTTTGGGTTTTTTTCGCTCTTTTTTCACTTATGTCGCAAAAAAATAAAAAAACAGTGGTTGTTTAATACCACCAAAAGTAAGCACTATTTATGTGGAAAAAAAAAGATACTTTTTTTGGGGTACAGTGTTGCATGACTAATTAATTGGCATTCATTCAAAATGTGAGAGCGCTGAAAGCTGAAAAATGATCTGGGCAGGAAGGGTGTATAAGTGCCCTGTATTCAAATGGTTAAATTCCCTGTCATAACAATAAAAGTGATTAAAAAAAATAAAAAAAAAATAAAGAGACAGTGTAAAAAAAAAAGAAAAAAAAGTAATTTTATTTTATTTTTTTTAAGCGCCCCTGTCCCTCGCTGCTCACATGCAAACAGCAATCATCCCACACGTGAGGTATCACTGAGAACGTCAGATCATGGGCAGTAATTCTAGGACCCGACCTCCTATGTAAATCTAAAGTGGTAACCTGTAAAGTCTTACAAAGACTCACCTATGGATAGTAATAATTACATAATTTGTCGATGTTGCACGGGCGCGTGTAAATTTTAATACCGTGTCACATAAAAAATTACACCCACCAATGTATTCTCTAGGGCCTCTGCTTAAAAAAATATATATTATTTGGGGGTTCCAAGTAATTTTCTAGCAAAAAAATAATGATTTTTACACGTAAACAAAAAGGTGGCAGAAAAAGCCTGGTCTTTAAGTGGTTTACGTTTTGGGGCAGTTGCGATGCTGTGCTTCAGCCATTAGCGGCTGTATAGCGTTCATGCAGGAGGTCGGGGAGCAGTAAAACCACAGCTCAACCACCTGTTTTTACTGCCACCCTGACCGTACATATGAACGAAGCCTAAAGATTCATTCTGACAGGTGTTGTCAGACACCTCTCCTGCATGCAAAGTCACGTTTTTTTTTGCATCATGCAGCAGCTGCATGGACACAGCCACATGTCAATATTTAACATGCCTGCAGGAGCGGGTGCACAAATCAAAACGTGCAAAATCAATGCAGCCGCCTGAGGATTAGGCAGCATCTTGGTGCACCGCAGATGCGGGGAGTCCCAGGGGTAGCAGTTGGAACAACACAAACTCTGGGAGCCACTCCCAACGCCGAGAGTAGCCAACCGAGAGCCCAATGACCGCTAAAGCAGACAAAAATGCATAAGACAGAGTTCAGTAGTGCACTATGTATAGAAGTCAGGAGTACCCTATGTACAAAGTGCAGAAGTCAGGAGTGCGCTACGTACAGAGCTCAGGGGTGCGCTATGTACAGAGTGCAGGGGTCAGAGGTCAGTAGTGCGCTCTGTACAGAGGTCAGAGTTCAGGGGTGCGCTACGTACAGAGTTCAGGGGTGCGCTACGTACAGAGGTGCGCTACGTGCAGGGGTGCGCTACGTGCAGGGGTGCGCTACGTACAGAGTGCAGGGGTGCGCTACGTACAGAGTGCAGGGGTCAGAGGTCAGTAGTGCGCTCTGTACAGAGGTCAGAGTTCAGGGGTGCGCTATGTACAGAGTTCAGGGGTGCGCTATGTACAGAGTTCAGGGGTGCGCTACGTACAGAGGTGCGCTACGTGCAGAGTGCAGGGGTGCGCTACGTACAGAGGTGCGCTACGTGCAGAGTGCAGGGGTGCGCTACGTACAGAGTGCAGGGGTGCGCTACGTACAGAGTGCAGGGGTGCGCTACGTACAGAGTGCAGAGTTCAGGGGTGCGCTGCATACAGAGTGTGCTATGCCAAGCTTTCTTGTGTCTCTCTCCTACCTTGCCCGGCTCTAGTACCTCCCTGTGTAGGTGACTCTGCCTCACTATGCAGGGAGATCATTCTCTCCCTCAGATTCTGGAGATCTGTCCCCGCCGGGAGCGCATGCCGGGATCTCTTAGTTCTGGGAGCCACTGAGAGCAAAGCGTTTCCCTTGTAAAACACCAACATACAGCAGCAAAACTTAAACAGCACCTCACTTTCAGCAGGCGGTGCCGCCGCCAAATATGACCAATGCACTTCTTTGAAGCCGCGAAGCAACCACACCGCTACCGACAACTTACGGAAATAATGTGGTTAAATCAGGCGGTGCAGAGGTGACGTGCCGCCCTCCTTGCTGCCGGTCAAAAACCTCTGAAAAGCGTCCCGAGCGTGGATAAAGGAGCAGCATTCCTTGCCGCACAGTCCAAAGCCTGGCATGCGGGTGCCCGGGTCCAAATGCACGTCGCTGCGTCTGCTTGTATAGGCGTCATGTGCGCAGCTCCGAGGAGGATGCAGGCGCAGGACGGGTGTCAACGCCCCAATGCAACTTTACAGAGACAGCATGAACAAGCCCCAGAGACCACTGCGAACATTTATATGCGTTTAAACGCACCTACACCATCGCTCGTGTGAATAAGGCCAATGGATCTAGCGTTGTGTTTACCTTCTGTGAAGGGGGGAGGGGGGGGGGTTAGGACTGTCCTCTACCAGGAAGTGGATGGTGAATAGGAGATGGGGACACAGACACAACAGAATAACAAATCTCCACCTCCTGGTCACCACTCCATGGTGAGGACAGGCAGAATCCTGCTCTGCATGCACAGGGATGGACCTGGGAGAAGGAACCAGGATGTGTGTCCCCCATCCACACATTCTATGGAGGGGGGGCTCAGGAGACACAGGAAAGGACACCAGAAATCTACAGAGCACCAGCCCAGCCATCATATAACCAGCACACACACACCTTCCCTCGGCTCCCACCACCCCCTCCACTAACCTGCAAACAGACCCCTCTGTCCTCCTTTCTTCAGGATGAGACCTCCATGGCCGGAAGTCACAGGGTGCTGCCCCTCTCAGCCAATCAGAGATCAGGGAGGGTGCATTCCAAGCCCTCACTTCCTGTTTCCGGGTTCCAAGCCTCGTTCTCACTCGTGCTGCTCATGTGATGCCCTAGGAGCTCTGGGAGTTGTAGTTTTGTTAGATTTAAAGGGCCAGTAACAACAAGTAAAACATCTTCTACCATGACAACCATTAATGACAATGACAAGCATGTAATGTGAGAGTTCTACAAACAGAAGCTTGTGACTTCTGCACCACCCATTGTTCTTTATTAGCAGCAACTGCGCCAAAGTCTCTGTTAGAGGGTTTTTATTTGGTGATTACCGTCCTGATCAGGAAGAAAAATGTTTTCATACGGCGGCTGCTGTACACCCCAACCATCTATTATGTGCAATATACCATTGGAAGTTTTTTCTTGTTTTTTTTTTGTATCTCTACAACGTTCGATCCAACCACCTCTATCGATCGGACATCTGCGACGATCCTTGGATAAAACACAAAGGTCTCCTTCACGCGAGCCCTGGCCTCCAAAGAGCGATTCACATCCAGATCGCCCTTCAGAGGGCAATTGACAGGCGGCGAGGAAGTGTCGCATCGCCTCCTGGCTGCCTACTTTAACCCCTCGATTGCCACACTAGTGTGTCACAACCGCATGCGTTGCACCTGTGTAAAAGCACAGGTTTTACCCCCCCAATCTAATGTATGAACTCTAAGGCTTCTTTCACATGTGCGCCCGGAGTAAGCAAAACCACTATTTGTGACCCCCCCAAACACTAACCAGGCAACGCTACCACTGAATGCGACTAATGCAGGTGATGGCGGCGCAGTAGCAGGGTTGCCAACTTTCAGTAAATTTACAGACAGTTTGCAAAATCTGTACTTTTTGCATCTGTCCTTGAATGTCCATTACGTACATGTAGGCTGCGTGTCTGTAACTGACATTCATGGACAGATGCAACAATTATGGATTTTACAAACTGTTCGTAAATTTACTGAAAGTTGGCAACCCTGCGCAGTAGTATGGGGATTATAGGGTAAAATCGGGCAGCGCCACCGCCGAATGTGACTAATGTGATGCAGGTGATAGTGGCGCAGTAGTATGGGGATTGTAGGGTTACATCAGGCAGCGCCACCACCGAATGTGACTAATGCGATGCAGGTGATAGTGGCACAGTAGTAAGGGGATTGTAGAGTTAAATCGGGCAGCGCCACCGCTGAATGGGACTAATGCAATGCAGGTGATAGCGGTGCGGTAGTATGGGGATTGTAGGGTAAAATCGGGCAGCGCCACCGCCGAATGTGACTAATACGATGCAGGTGATAGCGGCGCTGTAGTATAGGGGTTGTAGGGTTACATCAGGCAGTGCCACCTCCGAATGTGACTAATGCGATGCAGGTGATAGTGGCGCGGTAGTATAGGGATTGTAGGGTTACATCGGGCAGTGCCACCTCCGAATGTGACTAATACAATGCAGGTGATAGCGGCGCAGTAGTATAGGGATTGTAGGGTTACATCGGGCAGCGCCACCTCCGAATGTGACTAATACAATGCAGGCGATAGCGCCGCGGTAGTATGGGGATTGTAGAGTTAAATCGGGCAGCGCCACCACTGAATGTGACTAATACAAATTACAATGCAGGTGATAGCGGCACAGTAGTACGGGGATTGTAGGGTTACATTGGGCAGTGCCACCTCCAAATGTGACTTATGCGATGTAGGTGATACTACTTTGAAGTCGCACAGATATGAACAGTACACATTGGAAATCATGGGGTACGACTTGTCATGGGACTTTGCAGTCCCAAGTCGCAGGACAAGTCGCACAAGTGTGAAAGGGGACTAATGCAATGCAGGTGATAGCGGCGCAGTAGTATGGGGATTGTAGGGTTAAATCAGGCAGCGCCACCCCCGACCACAACGAATGTAATGCAGGTGATTGTGGCGCGGTAATGTGGTGACATATCGCCTCTTTACCGTCTGTCAAATGCCTCTGAAAAAAGATCCAATGGTGGATCACTTTTCCCAGGAGCGGCGGTCCCTGACACACATGTGAACGAGCTCTAAGGGACATACTGTATGTACAAAGCTGAAAATCCGACATTCAGCAAACATTCTCTGCAGGTGAATCTTCCAGGTACATGTGTTTTACAGGACAGTGATTGATTCTCCACAAGAGAACATTTGGTCACATTCACAGCTTCATCAATAGACCCCCAAGGTAGGGTGACCACGTGTCCCGGATTGCCCGGGACAGTCCCGCATTTTGCAGGTCTGTCCCGGGCACATTCATTCCAGGACAATACAGTGTCCCGGAATGAAACTGACACAGCCACCCCCCAGGCCAATCTGATGCCCCCAAAAAAGGCCGCCACATCACCGCTTTACTCACTGACAGTACTTGTCCTGGTCGGGAATGCCTGGAGGAGCACAATTCCCGCCCCCTGCTTGTGATTCGAGAAATCATAAATCCCGCCTCTTCTGTCCAATCACTGTGCTGTGATTCGTTACAGCACAAGCTGATTTTTGGGAAGGGAGGGTGTCCCTGAATGGAAATTTGGGAATGTGGTCACCCTACCCCAAGGGCTTGTGTACATTTTCAGTTGGGGGGGGCAGCAAAACCAAGTGGTTGAGCCTTGTTTTCACCTCCCCCTACCTTTCCCAAACTGCTTCTTCTTTAGCTGCGGCTGAAGTGGAAGGGGGTGTAAATACTGTGGCTGCAATACCATGGATAATGGCTGCCTGTTGACCAGGATCCATTCAAGTGAATGGGGCCGCTCTACAAAAGCCCCGTGGTCGCGGCACAGTAGTGCGGCATTTGGAAAAGTTCAAACAAGAGGACGATGTGCGTCCAAATAAAATCACATTAATCCACACCAAAAGTACTGCTTGTATACCAAAGAGTACATTAGTACCAGTACAGCGTCATTTTTGTCTGCTGTCTCCTTCCTTTGCTATCAGCATGAGTCACTTCTAACACGTTTTCCTGACACCAAGAGAAAAAAGGTGACAGGGGAGGAACCTACAGCTGATTGATGGCCTCAACTCTGTTTCCGTGTGATGGGGTCTGTGTCTCTTTCCTCCAATCAGCTCTCAGACCTCTCCCTGCTGAGCTCTGCAGTGTGTCATTTCCCGTTTTTACTGACAGCTCAGACAAGCTTTATAAATTCTGGGCTTTTGAACGACTGTAGAGAAGAGAAGGTTGCAGGTAAACAGGTACAACTTATGTAAGAGGATTTGTTTCATCTATGTGTATCACCTGAGGACAGTGACCTCACTGGGTATATGGAAGGGTTTACAACCGTTTCAAAATAAATGGGCTGCACCTGAACGCATCAAAACGCAGGCGTGCCGTCGCACACGCAGAAGTGTGAACTAAGCCTTGGGTAGGTTAGTTGGTTCTTACATTACATGTTTTTTGTAGGTGTCAGGGCTGGTTCACACTATGTGCTGCAACTGGTGTTTTTCTGCACCTGATCAATGCCAGCCGCGGGCACATGGAAAACGCCATCTTGGCGCATGTAAGCTGATTTTATAACAGCGTGCATTGCAGAGCAAGGTCAACTTTAACACCGGCTGCCCGAGGACTATATTAAAAGTGCAGTTTATGAATGTAGTAAGATCAAGCCATCCATAAAATGGAAGTCTTTACTAGCTAAATAATAGAACGCAACAGTAACCCCCTAATGCGATTTTCTTTTAAACAGCCTTCCCCAGCCTTTACCATGGGGGCCTCTTGGCTGCTTCTCTGATTAATGCTCTCCTTGCCCGGCCTGTCAGTTTAGGTGGACGGCCATGTCTTGGTAGGTTTGCAGTTGTGCCATTTTCTTTCCATTTTCGGATGATGGATTGAACAGTCAGATGTTCAAAGCTTGGGATATTTTTCTTATAACCTAACCCTGCATTAAACTTCTCCACAACTTTATCCCTGACCTGTCTGGTGTGTTCATTGGCCTTCATGATGCTGTTTGTTCACCAAGGTTCTCTAACAAACCTCTGAGGGCTCCACAGGACAGCTGTATTTATACTGAGAGTAAATTACACACAGGTAGATCCTATATACTAATTAGGTGACTTTTGAAGGCAATTGGTTCCATTAGATTTCAGTTAGGGGTATCAGATTAAAGGGGGCTGAATACAAATGCACACCACACTTTTTAGATATTTATTTGTAAAATATGTTAAAAACCATTTATCATTTTACTTCACAATTATGTGCCACTTTGTGTTGGTCTATCACATAAAATCCCAATAAAATACATTTACGTTTTTGGTTGTAACATGACAAAATGTGGAAAATTTCAAGGGGTATGAATACTTTTTCAAGTCACTGTAGTAGGATCAAGCCGGCTACTCGGTGCCATCCATAAAAGTGTTTGTTGGCTACATAATAGAACATAAAAGAAGATTGGAAGTGGAAATCCACTCAATATGGATAAGGCTCCTTTTCACACTGAGGCGCTTTGCAGGCGCTATTGCGCTAAAAATAGCGCCTGCAATGCGCCCTGAAAAAGCCGCTCCTTTGTATCCAGTGTGAAAGCCCAAGGGCTTTCAAACTGGAGCGGTGCGCTGGCAGGAGGGTAAAAGAACTCCTGCAAGCCGCATCTTTGAGGCGCGATAGGAGCGGTAAAAATACCGCTCCTATAGCGCCCCTGCCCATTTGGACTAGTGCACAAACCAAGGTCCATGAAGACATGGATGAGCGAGTTTGGGGTGGAGGAACTTGACTGACCTGCACAGAGTCCTGACCTCATCCCGATAGAACACCTTTGCGATGAATTAAAGTGGAGACTGCGAACCAGGGCTTCTCATCCAACATCAGTGCCTGACCTCACAAATGCGTTTCCGGAAGAATGGTCAAACATTCCCATAGACACTTCTAAACCTTGTGGACAGCCTTCCCAGAAGAGTTGAAGCTGTTATAGGTGCAGAGGGTGGGCCAACTCAATATTGAACCCTACGGACTAAGACTGGGATGCCATTAAAGTTCATGTGCGTGGAAAGGCAGGTGTCCCAATACTTTTGGTAATCTAGTGTATATTAGGACCAATTAACCTACCAACAAGTCTATGGAAAAAAAAAAAAAAACTGTTTATAGGAATTGAATGTGTGAAACTGCCAATATCCTAAATATAGAGAAAGAAAGTATGCATCGAGTCCAGTAGGGGCAGCAGCCCACTTGGACTTTTTGGGCAGAAAATAGGAGTAGGGAAATAGTCTATGGAGTGTGGGAGGAGACCCGCGCAGGCACAGGGAGAACATACAAATTCCAGACAGGCATGCCGTGGTTGGGATTCAAACCGATGATCCTTGTGCTGCTAAGCGGAAGTGCTAACCACTTAGCCTTTGTGCTTTGCTCCAACACTGCAAACTATGCCACCTCTGTTGGGTGGAGTGAAACATCAGTTTCGGGTTGACTAACCCTTTGATGCTGATAGAGAAAGGCTTGGGTGAGGTGACCAGTGATATTATGCAATTTATCACTTCACTGCCCCATGTGGGCAGCCTTCATCACATGCATAATTTATTACTAATCACCTATAACATATACATTTTTAATTTAACCCCATTATAATTCTCTCCACACTGTATCACACATTAATGAACTATTTTAATACACCTTATTGGTCAACCACACTTATGGGATTTCCATGCTACCGTGATGAGCCAATATGATTGCAGCTAGTTCATATACTCTAACATGCACAATACTCTTGCGAGTATGCCAAGAGTTAATCTACCCTAAATCCCTGTATCCAACACATGGTCACTGATTGGGTATTCGTTGCAGTTGTCGACTCTTCCTTCCCCCGAAGGGCGTCATTGGTGTGACTCCTTGCAAGCCCCTCGGGTTAGGCTCATCCAATTTGGGCAGGTGGCGGCAACCATGGGGCCCCTCCGGATCACTCAACGGCTTCTAAAATATCTCTGACCATGGGATCTTTCATTCCACTTTAGCGGTAAATATATCACCATTTTGGACCCACAATGTGATCTATGATTATATGTTTTAAATTCGGAATTATTTGCAATGTTTTATAGAGTCAACTATCCCCCTGATGATGACCGTCCATAGGTCGAAACACGTCGGGGATCCCACCACCTCCAGCAATTTGATATGTAACCATGTGTATAATTCTGTGTAATCCTACATACTAGATATTGTGGAATATGTATTGTACCATTCGGCCAGTTTCTATATAATTTTTATGTTGTATTCCAACCCCAAATGGAATCTGTTTATCCCTGAATAAATGTAAATCCTTTTTATGCTATTCATTTCCTTTTTGACTATACTACATGCTGTCCAAAGCCCCATTGGGGAAAACCTTACCTTTTTTTTTTCAGTGATATTATGCAATTAAGCCCAACTTTAAGTATTTCCACATGGTGGGAATACAGAGGTGTGCAGTTGGGTTTTGGTCACAACGATATGCAGGTCGATTTATTTTTTATACTTCCACCTTAGGTGGCCTTAACAGGACAGAAAAGTAATATACAAATTTATTGGAGAGGTGTCCTCCAGCAGTGTCACATTGCTAGTCAATGAGCTTTTCAGGACAACTGATTATGCTGAAGATTACATCGATCTGCAATGATTTACCTGTATTCCATTGGATCCATAAAGTTCAACTCCAAAGGAATGCAAATAAATTACCCCCACCCCCCCTTCACCTGGGTTAAAAAAATAAGTCCCAAAGCATTTCTTATCCTTTCCACTGCTGCACCTCTTGTCCTCCACCAGTCCCAACTGCAGCACCTTTCCTGGAACGCCCAGCGTCACTTACCGTGTTTCCCCGAAAATAAGCCCTACCCCGAATATAAGACCTAGCGTGATTATTGGGGAGGGCTGCAATATAAGCCCTAACCCGAAAATAAGCCCTAGTAAAGTACATGAAAAAACTGTGGTCTGTTTTGTAGGACGACCGTACTGGTATGGAGTGCAGTGTGTCTCCCCTTGTGACTGTATTACGGTAGAAAATACTTTATTAGCAGCCGCTGCTGAACCGCCGAAGGTTTTCTTCTCTCCTCCTCGCTGACATCTGCGGCCCCTCCCTCTTCCGTGCACGGAGCGGGCTGACGTCAGCAGGGATCTCGGGTCTTCCCCCTTCTCTTCTCCTCCCAGCTGACGTCTGCGGCCCCTCCCTCTTCAGTGCATGGAGCGGGCTGACGTCAGCAGGGATCTCGGGTCTTCCCCCTTCTCTTCTCCTGCCAGCTGACGTCTGCGGCCCCTCCCTCTTCAGTGCATGGAGCGGGCTGATGTCAGCAGGGATCTCGGGTCTTCCCCCTTCTCTTCTGCTCCCAGCTGACGTCTGCGGCCCCTCCCTCTTCAGTGTACGGAGCAGGCTGACGTCAGCAGGGATCTCGGGTCTTCCCCCTTCTCTTCTCCTCCCAGCTGACGTCTGCGGCCCCTCCCTCTTCAGTGCACGGAGCGGGCTGACGTCAGCAGGGATCTCGGGTCTTCCCCCTTCTCTTCTCCTCCCAGCTGATGTCTGCGGCCCCTCCCTCTTCAGTGCACGGAGCGGGCTGACGTCAGCAGGGATCTCGGGTCTTCCCCCTTCTCTTCTCCTCCCAGCTGACGTCTGCGGCCCCTCCCTCTTCAGTGTACGGAGCAGGCTGACGTCAGCAGGGATCTCGGGTCTTCCCCCTTCTCTTCTCCTCCCAGCTGACGTCTGCGGCCCCTCCCTCTTCAGTGCACGGAGCAGGCTGATGTCAGCAGGGATCTCGGGTCTTCCCCCTTCTCTTCTGCTCCCAGCTGACGTCTGCAGCCCCTTCCTCTTCAGTGCACGGAGCGGGCTGACGTCAGCAGGGATCTCGGGTCTTCCCCCTTCTCTTCTCCTCCCAGCTGACGTATGTGGCCCCTCCCTCTTCAGTGCACGGAGCGGGCTGACGTCAGCAGGGATCTCGGGTCTTCCCCCTTCTCTTCTCCTCCCAGCTGACGTCTGCGGCCCCTCCCTCTTCAGTGCATGGAGCAGGCTGATGTCAGCAGGGATCTCTGGTCTTCCCCCTTCTCTTCTGCTCCCAGCTGACGTCTGCGGCCCCTTCCTCTTCAGTGCACGGAGCGGGCTGACGTCAGCAGGGATCTCGGGTCTTCCCCCTTCTCTTCTGCTCCAAGCTGACGTCTGCTGCCCCTCCCTCTTCAGTGCACGGAGCGGGCTGACGTCAGCAGGGATCTCGGGTCTTCCCCCTTCTCTTCTCCTCCCAGCTGACGTCTACGGCCCCTCCCTCTTCAGTGCACGGAGCGGGCTGATGTCAGCAGGGATCTCAGAACGGAGAAGAGCAGATCAAGTGAGCGACCAGGGGAGCTGAAAAAAGGTATTCTCCATAAGACATTTGCAATGGGAGACACACTGCACCTTATACCAGTGTGATCCTTTTATAAAACTGATTACATAAATTTTAAAAGGACTTTAACCAAGATGTTTTTAAAACGATGTTGAAAACTTACTCCTGACCTGACAGGGGGAGGTGGGGAGAGAGAGAGAACACAGGAGACACAGGAACTTTAAAAAATATATTTTATTGTTTTATTCCAGGATTTTTAGAACATACTGTAGAGGGGGGTAAATGACACAGCGCAAGCACTGTGCTTTAAAAGGAACAGGATTTTTTTTTGGTTTCAACTACTTTAAGATTGTCATTGTGCATACCGTATATAAATAAGCCCTACCCCGAAAATAAGCCCTAGTGTGTTTTTTGTAGACAAAATTAATATAAGACCCGGTCTTATTTTCGGGGAAACACAGTAGTCCACTTCCTTTGAGCCCAGGGAATCAAGGGCACACTTCTTGGGGGTGCATTATGAAGCCCTTAGGCTCACAGGAGAATATTACAGAGAGCAGACCCCCTCATCATTACATGGCACTGTTATCTAAATCAGGGTTTTCCAAACTTTCTAAACAAAGGGCCAGTTTATTGTCCTGCAGACTTTAGGGGGGCCAGTGGAAGTAGAAAATGCCCCGGCGTCAGTGGAAATAAACCATGCCCCATCTTTGGTTTTAGTGAGAGGGATAGTGTCACGTTCTAATGCCCTGTACACACGATAGGAATTTCTGATGGAAAAAGTCAGACGGAGTCTGACTGAGTTTTTTCAGCGGAAATTCCGACCGTGTGTGGGCCCCATCGGAGAAATTCCGATGAATTTCATTGGAGTTTAAATAGACAACATCTTCTATTTTTTTCCGATGTGAGTTTTGTTGGACAAAGGTCCGATCGTGTGTACGCGGCATTAGTATAAGTGGGAGGAATGGTGCCCTGTTGCTGGTATTCAATGGAGGAATAGTGTCCCATTATTGGTGCCAGTGAGAGGAATGGCGCTCCATCATTGGTGCCAGTGGGAGGAATGGTGCCCCATCATTGGTGCCAGTGGGAGGAATGGTGCCCCATCATTGGTGCCAGTGGGAGGAATGGTGCCCCATCATTGGTGCCAGTGGGAGGAATGGTGCCCCATCATTGGTGTCAGTGGGAGTATTGGTGCCCCATCATTGGAGTCAGTGGGAGGAATGGTGCTCAAAGGGCCAGATAAAGGAATGCAAATGGCCGCAGTTTGGAGACTACTGCTCTAAATCATAGAGGACTGCCCACTGCTGCCACAAGAAGAGGATTGGGGATGCCATGTTACCAGACCAAAGACAACTCCAAAAAAAGAATACATATAATAATAATAAAAATAAAAAAAATCAATGGTGGGTATGCTCCAGGAGGAGGAAGGGGTGTGTGGTCTAAGAGGAAAAAGGGAATGTGGTCCAAGGGGAGGAAAGGGGGCATGTACTCCATAAGAAGGAACTTGGGGCGTGCGCTCTAAGAATAGGAAAGGGGTAGTGTGCTCCAAGAGTTGTATAGGGAGGGGGAGCTCCAAGGGGAGGAATGGGGGATATTTCAGGGGGAAGAAGGGGGTGCTCCACAGGGAGCAATGGAAAGGTATCACCAAAGGAAAGGAATGGGGTAGTGCTCCAAGAAAAGAAATGGGGAGCTCCAATTGGAGGTGTGGGGGTGCTGTTACAAGGTCAGGGATGGGAAAAGTATACCAAGGGGAGGAATCGGGGGGAACTCCAAAAGGAGGAATAAAGGATGTGCTCTAAGGGGACAAATGGGAAATCTCCTAAGGGAAGGCATGGGGAAGATGTTCCTCAAGTTGGGCTTTCTGGCTGTACAATATACATACACAGAAAGAGAACGGTTCTGGTTCTTACCCCAAGATATACCGTCACTGTATCAATAACTAAAATGAAATAAACAACATAATTTCTGCACACCAACTTTTGTGCATTTTATTTGATAAAACCAAATTAATAACTATATAAAATATTTTTTACAATCTTAATTTACAAGACTTTACACGAACCGATCGATTTAGGATCTATCTGGAATAAGACAGGTCTGGTTCCTTCTACACAAACTGCTGCGCTCCTGGGAATAGCTTAATCATAAACCCTGCACATTGTTTGTAGCGTAATTCTGAACAATACACTCTGTACATAACGCACTCCTGAACCCTGCATTCTGTACATAGCTTAATCCTAATTCCTGCACATTGTTTGTAGCGTAATTCTGAACAATACACTTTGTACATAACGCACTCCTGAACCCTGCATTCTGTACATAGCTTAATCCTAATTCCTGCACATTGTTTGTAGCGTAATTCTGAACAATACACTCTGTACATAACGCACTCCTGAACCCTGCATTATGTACGTAGCTTAATCCTAAACCCTGCACATTGTTTGTAGCGTAATTCTGAACAATACACTCTGTACATAACGCACTCCTGAACCCTGCATTCTGTACGTAGCGTAATCCTGAACTCTGTACGTAACATAATCGTGAACCCTGCACTTTGCACGTAGGGTAATCTGAACTCTGCATTCTGTACGTAACGTAATCCTGAACTCTGCACTCTGTGTGTAGTGTAATCCTGAACCCTGCACTTTGCACGTGGGGTAATCTGAGCTCTGCACTCTGTTGGTAGCGTAACCCTGAACTCTGCACTCTGTACATAACACTCTCCTGAACCCTGCACTTTGTATGTAGTGTACCCCAGATACAACGGGCCCTTAAGGGCAACCATAGTGTTGATGCAGCCTGCAATGAAACTGAGTTTTACACCCCTGGTCTAAACCTCCACTCTATTCAAAACATAAAAACATTTTTTTGGCTGGGGATACTCTTGTAAAAGAATCTTTGAGTTGCAGTTTGCCTAGAAAATATCAGATCTGCCCGATTAGCAGTGAACTGATCTGTTCACCTCTAAAGGCTACATTTCACGCATTCAAAAAGTTTAAGCGTTTTTCATCACTCGGTCGTGTTTCCTCTTATGGACGACAAGGCCAGAGAGATCAGTGAAGCACCTTCCGCATTCCAAGCAAGAATATGGCTTCTCCCCCGTGTGAATTCGTTGATGAACTGCAACAGAAGAGCGGTTGGCAAACTTTTTGTCACAGTAGGAACATGAGAAGGGTTTCTCCCCCGTATGAATCCGTTCATGGCGCTCAAGATGAGAGCGGCTTGGGAAACATTTACTGCAATATGGACATGGCAGTTGCTGCTTTTCTTTATGGGTTTTTAGGTGCAAAAGTAGAGAGGACCTTAACTCAAAACATTTTCCACACTCCAGACATGAATTTGGCTTTTCCACTGGTAGAGTTCTGCAGGGACGGGTTAGATCCTCCTGGCTGGCCAATGCCTCGCCTTCTAAGCAAGGATATGGCTCCTCTTGGGCTTGAACCTTCATCTGACCAACAAAATCCAGACCACTAGCAACGCCTTTCTCACAATCTGAACTTGAAGCCTGTATCTTTGCTGAGTGAATCACCTGATGCCTTACAAAATGGGAATTGGAAGAAAAACATCTCCCGCACTCAGAGCACTGAAACGGCCGCTCTCGAGTGTGGACCTTTTCATGGGCACACAGTCCGGCGATTCTCATGAAACTTTTACCACACTTGGAACACGAGAAAGGTTTTTCACCCGTGTGGACGCGGCTGTGGGTTTCAAGAGCCGAATTACAAGCAAAAGATTTGCCGCAATGAGTGCACGTGAACGGATTTCCTGCTTCGGCTGCCCTTTGGTATATCTTTGACCACCCCGTATTGTCTTGGGACTTTGTCTCTGGAAGACTTGACAACCTTTTGGTACCTCCAGGACATTTTTGGCCAGAGTCAGAGACCTGTCTTAGAGGGCTTGTCATACATTCTTTTGGAATCGCTGGAATCACATCGCTGTAGTCATCATCTTCCTCCAAAGTCGACTCCTTTTTTATATAAGTAACCATACCATCTGCATTGATAATAGACATGGTTTCCATATGAGTGGAAGTCTCTGCAGAGTAAGGGTTCATTTCCATCAAATTTAGGTCCTCCTTAATTTTAACAGCTATAGTCTCAAAATGTTCATCGTCAGAGTAAGATGGCTCCTTTTTGATGACCAGCATAGTATCTGGACTTAGATATTGGTCTGGATCATCTTTCATAGACCATTCTGGAGATCCTAGTCTTGTCTTGGAACGGTCTCTGCTTGTACAATCTCCAGCCTGATCACTGTCACTGCAATCTCCACTTCTATGACCTACTGCTGAGAATTCTACATTACGGCTCTCCACTGTAACAGAAAAAAAATATATATGTATATATATATATATATAAAAATTACAGAAAAATGAATAGCCACAGAACTTTAACAGCTTGCCGACCGCCTCCTGCACATATACGTCGGCAGAATGGCACGGCTGCACAAAGTAACGTATATATACGTTACTTTGAATTTTGCGCCGTGCAGGCGAGCTACATGACCATGCCCGTGGGACCCGCGGACTCGATGTCTGCCGGTGTCCCGCGATCGGGTCACAGATCTGCAGAACGGGGAGAGGCCAGTGTAAACAAGGCTTCTCCTCGTTCTGCCTAGTGACACTGTCACTGATCGTCTGCTCCCTCTCATCGGGAGCAGCGATCGCTGACGTGTCACTCGTAGCCACGCCCCCTATCAGTTAGAATCACTCCCTAGGACACACTTAACCCCTTGATCGCCCCCTAGTGGTTAACCCCTTCCCTGCCAGTCACATTTATACAGTAATCAGTGCTGCCTACATGCCCCCTGCCGTGCCCATACCATCACCCGACCTGTAAGTATGGGCTGTAGATTTAAGTGCATATTTCTCTCCCCCTTATATATAACTTTTCCCTAACAAGCCTAACCTATCATTTGATACAATGTTCTTGTATTATAGACATCCATTAACTATCAGCTCCTGATGAGCGGCATAACAGCCGCGAAACGCGTCAAGCTTCAGATGCCAAATAATATTTACCATGCAGTTCTACCTCATGCTTTTACTGTTTTACTCAATTTATTTACGAACAAATGCTAATGAACTAACTAACCATGTTGGGTGATGGAATATGTACCATGGTGTCTTACGTATTTTACTGTACAATATTTAATAAATTTACATTATCTGATTTACTAGCTCTTTTTTGCTTTCAATTCCCATGCTTCATATAAAGTCCCGACCCTTTTCTGTCTTCTCAGTGTAAACAAGGCTTCTCCCCGTTCTGCCTAGTGACACTGTCACTGATCGTCTGCTCCCTCTCATCGGGAGCAGCGATCGCTGACGCGTCACTCGTAGCCACGCCCCCTAACAGTTAGAATAACTCCCTAGGACACACTTAACCCCTTGATCGCCCCCTAGTGGTTAACCCCTTTCCTGCCAGTCACATTTATACAGTAATCAGTGCATTTATATAGCACTGATCGCTGTATAAATGTGAATGGTCCCAAAATAGCGTCAAAAGTGTCCGGTGTGTCCGCAATAATGTCGCAGTCACGATAAAAATCGCTGATCGCCGCCATTACTAGTAAAAAAATAATAATAATATGAATAAAAATGCCATAAAACTATCCCCTATAACTTTTGCGCAAACCAATCAATAAACGCTTATTGCGATTTTTTTTACCAAAAATATGTAGAAGAATAAATATCGGCCTAAACTGAGGAAAAAGTATGATTTTTAAAACAGCTTACCTGTAAAATCCTTTTCTTGGAGTACATCACGGGACACAGAGCAGCATAGTCATTACTATGTGGGTTATATAGAATTACCTTCAGGTGCTGGCACTGGCAACTTCCAAAACAGGAAGTACCCTCCCCTATATAAGCCCCTCCCATCCGGGAGTACCTCAGTTTTGTAGCAAAGCAATACGTGTCCCCAAAAGAGGGGTGGGAGCTCTGTGTCCCGTGATGTACTCCAAGAAAAGGATTTTACAGGTAAGCTGTTTTAAAAATCCTACTTTCTTGTTCATACATCACGGGACACAGAGCAGCATAGTCATTACTATGTGGGACGTCCCAAAGCAATGCCAAATGAGGGGGGGGATACACCATACATAAGCTGGGCGCCATCAGGCATGAGGATCTTTTGCGGCCTGCAACACACTGCGCCCAAAGGCGACATCCTCCTGACTTCTAACGTCCACCTGGTAGAACCTAGTAAACGTGTGTACTGAAGACCATGTTGCGGCCTTACAGATTTGAGCCAGGGAGGCCTGGTGATGCACTGCCCATGAAGTTCCAATTGCTCTCGTGGAGTGCGCCCTAACTTTGAACGGAGGCGGTCTACTTCTCAAGCCATAGGCTTGCATTATGACCTGTCGAATCCACTTGGCTAACGTAGATTTTGATGCTGCCTGACCCCTTCTGGGGCCTTCCGGCAGAATAAACAAAGAATCCGTTCTACGAATCTGAGCAGTGGCTTTTAGATAAGCTTTAACTGCTCTTACTACATCCAAAGAATGCAATAACTTTTCCTCTACCGAGCTTGGTTTGGGGAAAAAAGGAGGAAGAACCACATCCTGGTTCAAGTGAAACCTCGATACCACCTTAGGAAGAAAGGCTGGGTGAGGGCGTAATACTACTCTGTCCTTATGAATAACCAGATATGGCTCCTTACAGGACATGGCGGCTAATTTCGACACTCTTCTAGCCGAGCATATGGCTACTAAAAATATAAATTTTCTGGTGAGTAGAACCAAGGAAATGTGCCGCAAAGGTTCAAATGGCTGCTTCTGCAGAACCGACAGAACCAAATTTAGATCCCATGGACATATGGGAGCTTTAATCGGTGGAATAATAAGAGTCACCCCTTGCATAAAGGATTTGACAAGTGAATGCATAGCCAGGGGCCTTTGAAATAGTATTGATAAGGCCGAAACCTGGCCCTTGATAGTACTTAAGGCAAACTTCCTGTCTACAGCCCACTGCAGGAAGTCCAGAATTCTGCCTATAACGTACTTACGTGGATGCCATTTTCTGGCCTCGCACCAAGTGATGTACGCCTTCCAAACTCTATAGTAGATCTGCCTGGATACAGGCTTCCTGGCATTGATTATAGTTGATACCACAGAGTTAGAGAGACCTCTCTTCTTTAGGATGTGGGATTCAATAGCCAGGCCGTTAAACTTAGAGTTAGTAAGGAAGGGTGGTATATCGGTCCTTGCGAAAGCAGGTCCGGACGACGTGGAAGGGTCCAAGGACTCCCCACAGACATTTTGATGATCTCCGCGTACCAGGCCCTTCGGGGCCACGCTGGAGCCACCAGGATCACCGGCTTCTTCTCCAACCTGACTCTGCGAAGGAGTCGAGGCAACAATTGTAGCGGAGGGAATGCATATATCAGTCTGAACTGATCCCAAGGGAACACCAGAGCATCCGAGCCGCAAGCGAGGGGATCCCTTGTCCGGGAGACAAATCTGTCCACCTTTGCGTTGAATCTGGATGCTAGCAGATCTACATCCGGTGTTCCCCACCGCTGACATATTGCTCGGAAGACCTCGGGATGAAGGGACCATTCCCCTGGGCATAACTGTTGGCGACTCAGAAAGTCCGCCTTCCAATTCTCCACCCCTGGAATGAAGACAGCTGATATACATGGGACATGCTTTTCTGCCCATTCCAGGATGTGACTTACTTCCCTCTGGGCTGCACGACTCCTGGTGCCTCCCTGATGATTGATATATGCCACTGCTGTGGCATTGTCTGATTGAATTCTGACAGGGGACCCTTGGAGTCTGGATGTCCAGGCTACTAGGGCATACCGGGCTGCTCGTATCTCTAAGAGATTGATGGGCAGGGTTTTTACTACATTTGACCATCTGCCCTGGAGAGACCATTGCTCCAGTACTGCCCCCCAGCCTATAAGGCTGGCATCTGTAGTGACCACCTTCCAAGATATCGGACTGAAGGGTTTTCCCTTCTGGAGATTCTGGGGGATCAACCACCAGCAGAGACTCTTCCGAACGGAAGGGGACAAAGCCATCGGGAAGTCTAGAGCCTGAATTTTTCTGTTCCAGGCTGACAATATGGCCCTCTGTAAATTCCTTGAGTGGAATTGGGCGTATGGCACAGCTTCGAATGATGCTACCATCTTTCCTAGCAGCCTCATGCACAGGCGTATGGACGGCTGTCTTTTTGCACAAAGCAGACGGACCAAGCCCCTCAAAGAGGATACCTTGTCTAGAGGTAAGAAAATCTTCCTCTGGTCTGAATCCAGCCGTAGCCCTAGATATACCAGGTTTTTCACTGGCTGTAGGGCTGACTTGTCCAGGTTGATGACCCAACCGTGAGATTCTAGATACTTGATTGTATCAACAATTACCACTTCTAGCTTGGCAACTGAGTGGTCCATCAACAACAGGTCGTCTAGGTATGCCATTATCGTTACACCTCGTGTTCTTAGATCGGCCAACAGTGGGGCCAGAATTTTTGTGAACACTCGTGGTGCTGTGGCCAGACCGAATGGTAAGGCTCTGAACTGAAAATGGCGCCCTTCTACTGCAAAGCGTAGAAACTTTTGATGACCTGGAAAGATGGGAACATGCAAGTAAGCATCTTTGATGTCGATCGAGGCTAACCATTCCTCCCCCTGTAGGGCAGCGGTGACCGATCGGATCGACTCCATCCGGAAAGACCGGACATTTAGAAATTTGTTTAGACTCTTTAGGTCCAATATGGGTCTTATGTCCCCGTTTGGCTTCGGGACTGTGAAAAGGTTTGAGTAGAAACCCAACCCCCACTCTTCCATAGGAACCTCCATAATTACTCCTTGGAGCAATAGTTGTTCTAACGCCACTAGGAGACACCTTCTTTTCAGAGGGTCTTTTGGCATGCCTGACCACATAAAATGGGAAGGAGGAGACTCTTTTAACTCCAACTTGTATCCCAGAGTTACTGCGGAGAGCACCCATCTGTCTTTGATCGTCTCCCGCCAGGTCTCTGCGAACAACTGAAGTCTTCCCCCCACCCGTTTGAGTGGGGGCAGCCCTTCATAGGCTAGACTTGGAGGCTGGTTTAGTACCCCTTCGGATCCAGGGTTTCTTATTACCCTGTGACTGTCCCTGATTTTTACCCCCTGAGTTTGACCGAGGAGGCCGTCGGAACTGCTTAGAAGCAGACGTCGCAGGGATAGGAGAGGTAGTCCTCTTAAAAGATGGACCCCTAGACCTCTTCTTACTCGGTAAGAGAGTACTTTTACCACTGGAAATCTTCTGGATATACTTATCCAGGTCCTCGCCAAAAAGGCGTTCCCCATGAAATGGGAAGCTAACTAAGAGCTTCTTACAGGGAGCTTCAGCAGACCAGTTTTTGAGCCACAGAAGCCTACGCATATGTACCAAAGACAGCGTGAGGCGGGAGGCCTGATGGATAGAATCCTTGATGGCGTCAACCGCAAAGCATAATGCTCTAGGCAGATCAGCCAGAGCCTGGGCCTGCTGGTCTGGCAAATCCCTCAGGACCATTTTCATTTGATCCTTTAAAGCTTGGCAGACCCCAATAGCTGTCACTGCTGGCTGTGTAACAGCCCCTGCTGTGGAAAAAGCAGATTTTAATAAAGATTCCAATTTTTTATCTACTGGATCTTTGAACATTTGAACATTATCTACTGGACATGTCAGTGATTTGTTCACAGAAGAGATGGCTGCATCCACCATAGGAATATTCCATCTCTGGGTGAACCTTTCCTCCATGGGATAGATCACCGGAAATTTCTTAGGCGGAACAAATAGTTTATCAGGATGTTCCCAGTCCTGGTATATAAGTCCTTCCAATAATGGATGTATTGGAAAGGAGCAATTAACCTGGGGAGCTTTTAGCGACCCCAATGAGGAGACAGCAGTAGTTGATGGTTCAACAAGAGGCATTTTAAATGCAGATCGAACCATGTGAGTTAGGGTCTGGACCCACAATCTTTCAGTCTGTGATGCTGAAAATGGTTCATCTACTGTCGATTCCTCAAAAACAGAGTTAACCTCCTCCTGATCCCCTTCAGGTAGGTCGGTCCCTTCCTGGGACTGTTGCTCTGCCAACAGGCACTCTAATGGAGGTGATGGAGATCTGGCGTGCTTTCTTTCCTGTAGAGAAGAAGCGATCAATGCTGCCAATCTCTGCTCCAATCCCTCCAGAGTAGAGGCAAAAACCTCCTCTGTTATATATGCAGGAGCAGGTGGACTGAGGACAGCCGCAGTACCTGGCACTCCCGGGGGTTCCTTATGGGTATTAACCTCTGATTTCTCAGGGGAGGAGGGTGCAGATGACTGCTCCAGATCCTCAGAGCCCGATGGAGACCCCCTACACTTCCTGAGAGGTATATCTCTGAGTTTTTTAGGCGGCATATTCCTTAGTTCAAAGCTGAGGTATTCCAGCCGCAATACACCCCTTACTGAAATAGTCTAATGCAACTTGCTGCTATGTACATCAGTGGGTGTCTACTAATGCGTCTTTCAGGGGATGCCTGTATCAACCGCCCGCTGTAAGCCCCTATACCATGCTACCAGCTCCTTTTCATGCTCTGTGTCCATAGCAAGCAGCGTGGACTGAGTCCTTTTATCTTGCTGGGACGCCCGCACATGCGCAGAAGCGCTGGGCGCACAGAGCGCGTCATCCGCCAGGCTCCGCCCACTTTTTAAAGCTAAATCTATAAAAAGAAAGCGTGTGTGCGCGCGCGCGTGCACGTGTGCGCTCTTGGCGCCCTGTAGGGAGAGGAGCCAGGGTCCCTGTTTCACCAGGACTCGGGGATGGAAGGAAACTACTTGGCAGCATGACAGAGGAATGCAGCTTCCCTGATAGAGAGCTCACTCATCTGCCTGGACTTTCATCATGGAAGGAATAGTCCCAAGAAAAAAAGACGTTCCCCAGCGGCCTCTAGTGGACAAACACAGGTACCGCACCTTTGTTTTTTTTTGTTTTTTTTTAAAACCTCCTTTATGAAAAACATTTCCAGGTTTACAGTTTTTAAAACTTCCCTTATGAAAAGACATTTCTAGGATTTCTTAGGCATATACAGCTATTAGCGGGAATACCTTTTAGGTAACAGGCAGAAAGACATATTAGGCTTGGGGGTCCCCTCAATAGAACCAAGTTCCTGAGGGGCCCCCACTTACCTTTTCCCCGCCGCAGGACTTTGTTTGGTCCACAGAAGCCCAAACTTCACCTCTCACGGCAGGCATTGTACTAGACCTTCAGGGACCGGGTTCCCAAGGATTCCACTCCCCTGGACCTGTATAGCACCCTGCACAGATAGCCTCTTGGTTTTGGGTATGACCAGAGCTCTGGATCCCAGGGTCCAGCCCTCCTAAAAGAGGCATTACAGGCAAAACCTTGCTCTTCTCTGCAAGGCCCGGGTACCGACCGTTTAGCTATGAAGCTTTTTTGGTCGGATCCGGAATAGCTTGCTAAGGCCCAGAGAACCTGTACACAAGCCCAGATGAATACATGTTAACCTTGGCCAACACCTTAGACACTGGCAAAAAACTGAGGTACTCCCGGATGGGAGGGGCTTATATAGGGGAGGGTACTTCCTGTTTTGGAAGTTGCCAGTGCCAGCACCTGAAGGTAATTCTATATAACCCACATAGTAATGACTATGCTGCTCTGTGTCCCGTGATGTATGAACAAGAAAAATCTTTTTTTATATATTTTTGGGGGATATTTATTATAGCAAAAAGTTAAAAATATTGCTTTTTTTTCAAAATTGTCGCTCTATTTTTGTTTATAGCGCAAAAAATTAAAACCGCAGAGGTGATCAAATACCACCAAAAGAAAGCTCTATTTGTGGGGAAAAAAGGACGTCAATTCTGTTTTGGAGCCACGTCGCACGACCGCGCAACTGTCCGTTAAAGCGACGCAGTGCCAAATCGCAAAAAGTGGCCCGGTTATTTGGCAGTCAAATCCTCGGGGGCTGAAGTGGTTAAAGGGGCTTGTCACCACTGGGTCACCTATACGCTATGCACAGACCGTAAAAGACCAGGCTTTATATTTATCTTTCCAGCATGTTGAAACTCTGCCTCTTCAGTGCGTGTTTTCCACAATTTTAAGTGTGTAGAAGACTTGTTTACAAGCCACATGCTGTGGTTCTTTCTGTTGGCAGGTACTCAGATTATAGGAAGTTTACACCACCAATAAAAGAAGATATACATAAGCTCTGGAGCCGATCTCACAGCACGGAAACTTGGCTAATGAAGTCACACACCAGAAGACGTGAAGGGGGCATGGCTATGCGTATCAAGGGCTTGATCTGCATAGCCACGCCCCTTCCCACCTCCCAGCCTGTGACATCATCGGCCAAGTTCCCATGCTGTGAGATCCGCTCCATAGCTTGTATATCCTCTCTTGTTCGTGGTTATGGGCAAGACAGAGTAAGGCTGGAGTTCAGCTTAACCACTTGACCTCTGGATTATTTTCCCCCCCTTCCTGACCAGGATATTTTTTTCAATTTAGCATTGCGCTACTTTAATTAGTAATGGGGCGGTCGTGCAACACTGCACGCAAATTACATTTACTTAATTTTTTTCACACAAATAGAGCTTTTTTAGGGATATTTGATCATCACTGTTTTTTTTTTTTTTTTAAACTGGTATATACTGTATACTGGAATTTACGCAGTGATAAATGCTATACTGTAATAGCAGTGATCAGCGACTTATAGTGGGACTGCGATAGTGTGGTGGCTAATCTGGCGCTAACAGACACTATCTGGGAGGGTCACTAACTGACACTGATATCGCTAGTGACGCTAATACATTGATCAGTGATAATACTATACACTGTCACTGTACTAATGACACTGGCTGGGAAGGGGCTAACATCTACGGGCAACCAAGGGATTAAAGAGAAGCTCCAGTCTGTAAAAAAACGAAAAACAAATTAAAAGTCAGCAGCTACAAATACTGTAGCTGCTGACTTTTAATATAAGGACACTTACCTGTCTAGGGATCTTGCTATGTCGGCACCCCAAGCCGATTCGTCAATCGCCTTCGGGTGCTGGCACCGGCATTCAGGCTTCACGGCCGATTTTCTACTGTGCATGCACGAGTCGCGCTGCGCTCTCTGAATGGTCCTGTTGTCTTTTGGGACCTGTGTGTGGGTCCCAGAAGGCAGCAGGGGGGAAAGGAGGAGGGGCCGGAAATGTCGTAGATCGCCGATTTTTCACGGAAGTGGGAGTGGGTACCTGTCAAAACCAAAAAATAGGATTTTTATAACAGCTTACCTGTAAAATCCTTTTCTTGGAGTACATCACGGGACACAGAGCGACATAGTCATTACTAATGGGTTACAGTGCCTTGCGAAAGTATTCGGCCCCCTTGAACTTTTCATCCTTTTGCCACATTTCAGGCTTCAAACATAAAGATATAACATTTTAATTTTTTGTGAAGAATCACCAACAAGTGGGACACAATTGTGAAGTGGAACGAAATCTATTGGATATTTTAAACTTTTTTAACTAAGAAAAAAATGAAAAGTGGGGCGTGCAAAATTATTCGGCCCCCTTGCGTTAATACTTTTTAGAGCCACCTTTTGCTGCGATTACAGCTGCAAGTCGCTTGGGGTATGTCTCTATCAGTTTTGCACATCGAGAGACTGAAATTCTTGCCCATTCTTCCTTGCAAAACAGCTCGAGCTCAGTGAGGTTGGATGGAGAGCATTTGTGAACAGCAGTTTTCAGCTCTTTCCACAGATTCTCGATTGGATTCAGGTCTGGACTTTGACTTGGCCATTCTAACACCTGGATACGTTTATTTGTGAACCATTCCTTTGTAGATTTTGCTGTATGTTTGGGATCATTGTCTTGTTGGAAGATAAATCTCCGTCCCAGTCTCAGGTCTTTTGCAGACTCCAACAGGTTTTCATCCAGAATGGTCCTGTATTTGGCTGCATCCATCTTCCCCCTCAATTTTAACCATCTTCCCTGTCCCTGCTGAAGAAAAGCAGGCCCAAACCATGATGCTGCCACCACCATGTTTGACAGTGGGGATGGTGTGTTGAGGGTGATGAGCTGTGTTGCTTTTACGCCAAACATATCGTTTTGCATTGTGGCCAAAAAGTTCGATTTCATCGGACCAGAGCACCTTCTTCCACATGTTTGGTGTGTCTCCCAGGTGGCTTGTGGCAAACTTTAGACAAGACTTTTTATGAATATCTTTGAGAAATGGCTTTCTTCTTGCCATTCTTCCATAAAGGGCAGATTTGTGCAGTGTACGACTGATTGTTGTCCTGTGGACAGACTCTCCCACCTCAGCTGTAGTTCTCTGCAGTTCATCCAGAGTGATCATGGGCCTCTTGGCTGAATCTCTGATCAGTCTTCTCCTTGTCTGAGCTGAAAGTTTAGAGGGACAGCCAGGTCTTGGTAGATTTGCAGTGGTCTGATACTCCTTCCATTTCAAAATGATCGCTTGCACAGTGCTCCTTGGGATGTTTAAAGCTTGGGAAATCTTTTTGTATCCAAATCCAGCTTTAAACTTCTCCACAACAGTATTACGGACCTGCCTGGTGTGTTCCTTGGCCTTCATGATGCTCTCTGCGCTTTCAACAGAACCCTGAGACTATCACAGAGCAGGTGCATTTATACAGAGACTTAATTACACACAGGTGGATTCTATTTATCACCATCAGTCATTTAGGACAACATTGGATCATTAAGAGATCCTCGCTGAACTTCTGGAGTGAGTTTGCTGCACTGAAAGTAAAGGGGCCGAATAATTTTGCACGCACCACTTTTCACTTTTTTATTTGCTAAAAAAGTTTAAAATATCCAATAGATTTCGTTCCACTTCACAATTGTGTCCCACTTGTTGGTGATTCTTCACCAAAAATTAAAATTTTATATCTTTATGTTTGAAGCCTGAAATGTGGCAAAAGGATGAAAAGTTCAAGGGGGCCGAATACTTTCGCAAGGCACTGTATATAGATACCGTCAGGTGCTGGCACTGGCAACTTCCAAAACCGGAAGTACCCTCCCCTATATAAGCCCCTCCCATCCGGGAGCACCTCAGTTTTGTAGCAAAGAAATAAGTGTCCCCAAAGAGGGGCGGGAGCTCTGTGTCCCGTGATGTACTCCAAGAAAAGGATTTTACAGGTAAGCTGTTATAAAAATCCTATTTTCTTTCTCGTACATCACGGGACACAGAGCGACATAGTCATTACTAATGGGATGTCCTAAAGCAATGCCCAATGAGGGGGGGATACACCATATATAAGCTGAGCGCTATCAGACATGAGGATCTTTTGCGGCCTGCAACACACTGCGCCCAAAGGCGACATCCTCCTGACTTCTAACGTCCACCTGGTAGAACCTAGTAAACGTGTGTACTGAAGACCATGTTGCGGCCTTACAAATTTGAGCCAGGGAGGCCTGGTGATGCACTGCCCATGAAGTTCCAACTGCTCTCGTGGAGTGCGCCCTAACTTTGAACGGAGGCGGTCTACTTCTCAAGCCATAGGCTTGCATTATGACCTGTCGAATCCACTTGGCTAAGTAGATTTTGACGCTGCCTGACCCCTTCTGGGGCCTTCCGGCAGAATAAACAAAGTATTCGTTCTGCAAATCTGAGCAGTGGCTTTTAGATAAGCTTTAACTGCTCTTACTACATCCAAAGAATGCAATAACTTTTCCTCTACCGAAGTAGGTTTGGGGAAAAAAGAAGGAAGAACCACGTCTTGGTTCAAATGAAACCTCGATACCACCTTAGGAAGAAAGGCTGGATGAGGGCGTAACATTACTCTATCCTTATGGATAACCAGATATGGCTCCTTACAGGACATAGCTGCTAATTCCGACACTCTTTTAGCCGAATAAATGGCTACTAGAAAAATCAATTTCCTGGTGAGAAGAACCAAAGAAATATGCTGTAATGGTTCAAATGGTTGTTTCTGTAGAACCGACAGAACCAAGTTTAGATCCCATGGACATATGGGAATATTAACCGGAGGACTAATACGCATCACTCCTTGTATAAAGGCTTTGACTAGTGAATGCGAAGCCAAGGGCCTTTGAAAAAATATTGACAAGGCCGAAATCTGACCCTTGATAGTACTCAAGGCAAGCTTCCTATCTACAGCCCATTGTAGGAAGTCCAGAATCCTACCTATTACGTTTTTACGTGGATGCCATTTCTTGGCCTCACACCAGGCGATGTACGCCTTCCAGATTCTATAGTAGATCTGCCTGGATACCGGCTTCCTGGCATTGATCATGGTAGATACCACAGAATTAGAGAGCCCTCTCTTTTTTAGAATGTGGGCTTCAATAGCCAGGCCGTCAAACCTAGGGCTGGTAAGGAAGGGTGGTATATCGGTCCTTGCGAAAGCAGGTCCGGACGGCGTGGGAGAGTCCTAGGACTCCCCACTGACATTTTACAATCTCCGCGTACCACGCTCTTCGGGGCCACGCTGGAGCCACCAGAATCACTGGTTTCTTTTCTACCCTGATTCTGCGGAATAATCGAGGTAACCATTGTGGCGGTGTGAATGCATATATCAGCTTGAACTGATCCCAAGGGAACACTAGGGCATCCGAGCCGCAAGCTAGGGGATCCCTTGTCCGAGAGACAAACCTGTCCACCTTTGCATTGAATCTGGATGCTAGAAGATCTACATCCGATGTTCCCCACCGCTGACATATTGTCCAGAAAACCTCGGGGTGAAGGGACCCTTCCTCTGGGCATAATTGCTGGCGACTTAGAAAGTCCGCCTTCCAATTCTCCACTCCTGGAATGAATACCGCAGATATGGCTGGGACATATCTTTCTGCCCATTTCAGGATGTAATTTACTTCCCTCTGGGCTGCACGACTCCTGGTGCCCCCCTGATGATTGATATATGCCACTGCTGTGGCATTGTCTGATTGAATTCTGACAGGGGACCCTTGGAGTTTGGATGTCCATGCTACTAGGGCATACCGGGCTGCTCATATCTCTAAGAGATTGATGGGCAGGGCCTTTTCTGCATCCGACCATCTGCCCTGGAGAGACTATTGCTCCAGTACTGCTCCCCAGCCTATAAGGCTGGCATCTGTAGTGACCACCTTCCAAGAAATCAGACCAAAGGATTTCCCTTTTTCCAGATTCTGGGGAACCAACCACTAACGGAGGCTCTTGCGAACGGAAGGGGACAAGGACATTGTAAGTCTAGGGCCTGAACTTTTTTGTTCCAGGCTGACAGTATGGCCCCTTGCAAATTCCTTGAATGGAATTGACCGTAGGGTACTGCTTCGAATGATGCCACCATTTTTCCCAGCAGCCTTATGCACAGGCGTATGGACGGCTGTCTTTTTTGTACCCACTAAGTGGATCAAATCTTTCAAAGACAACACCTTTCCTCGAGGCAAGAATATTCTTCTCTGGCCTGAATCCAACCTTAGCCCCAAGTATTCCAGACTTTTGACTGGTTTTTAGGGCTGACTTGTCTCGGTTGATAATCCAACCGTGAGATTCCAGATACTTGATTGTCTTGTGAACGACCACGTCTAGTTTTTTCACTGAGTGGTCTATCAGCAACAAGTCATCTAGATATGCCATTATCCTTACACCTTGTGTTCTTAGATTGGCCAATAAAGGGCCAGAATTTTTGTAAACACTCGTGGTGCTGTGGCCAAACCGAAGGGTAAGGCTCTGAACTGAAAATGGCGCCCTTCTACTGCAAAGCGTAGAAACTTTTGGTAGACTGGAAAGATGGGAATGTGCAAATAAGCATCTTTGATGTCGATCGCGGCTAACCAATCCTCCCCTTGTAGGGCAGTGGCCACCGATCGGATCGACTTCATCGGAAAGTCCTGATATACAGGAATTTGTATAGCCCTTTTAGAATTAATATGGGCCTCCCGTCCGCATTTGCTTCGGGACTGTAAAGAGGTTTGAATAAAACCTGAACCCTCATTCTTCCAGGGGAACCTCCATAATTACTCCTTGGAGCAATAGTTGTTCTAGTGCCAACAGGAGGGACTCTCTCTCCGGGGATCCCTTGGCACGTTTGACCTCAAAAATGGGAAGGAGGAGAGTCTCTTAACTCCAATCTGTATCCCAAACATACTGCGGAGAGCACCTATCTGTCTTGATCGTGTCCCGCCAGGTCTCTTGTGAACAACTGGAGTCCTCCCCCCACCCGACTGAGTGGGGGCACCCTTCAATGAATTTAAAGGAGTAGTAAAGTTACATGTTTTTTCACCTTAATGCATCCTATGCATTAAGGTGAAAAAACATTCGACAATACCGCCCCCCCCGAGCCCCCGTTTTTCTTACCTGGCCCCTCGAAAGTCCCATGCTCGTCCCCGTCATCCTCTTTGTTTTTCTGCCTGGCCGCCGATTGGCTACACTGGATAGATTGAAAGCAGCGCAGCCATTGGCTGGCGCTGCTGTCAATCACATCCAATGACGCGGCACGCCGGGGGGCGGGGCCGAGTGATACAGTCGGCGGCTATGGCCGCCGCTGTATCACGGGAGCGCGCCCGCAATCACTCCACACCATGCGAGCTCACTCGCATTAAGGTGTGGAGTCCTTGCGGGGAGGAGCCAAGACAGCCGCCGAGGGACCCCAGAAGACCAGGATCGGGGCCACTGTGTGCAAAACGAGCTGCACAGTGGAGGTAAGTATAACATGTTTGTTATTTTTAAGCAAAAAAAAAAAAAAGCTTTAGTGCTCCTTTAACTTTGGGGGAGGTTTTGTACCTCCCCTGACCCAGGGTTTCTCATTACCCTGCTATTGTCCCTGTTTTTTACCCCCGGGAATTGACCGAGGAGGCCGTCGGAACTGTTACACAGCCGATGCCCCAGGGACTGGAGAAGCAGGCCTCTTAAAGAGGGACCTCTAACTCTGTTTTTAACCGGCAAGAGCGTATTTTTACCGCTGGAAATTTTCTGGATATATTTGTCCAGGTTTTCCCTGAATAAGCGTTCACCATGAAATGGGACGCTAACCAGCCATTCCTTACAGGGAGCTTCAGCAGACCAGTTTTTGAGCCATAGAAGCCTACGCATATGTACTATAGACAGCGTTAGGCGGGAGGCCTGATGGACTGAATCCTTTATGGCGTCAACCGCAAAGCCTAAGGCTCTAGGTAGATCAGCTAGGGCAAGGCCTGCTGATCTGTCAAGTCCCTCAAGACCTGTTTTAACTGATCCTTCACTGCTTAGCAGACCCCAATAGCTGCTACTGCTGGTTGTGTCACCAAGCTTGCTGTAGAAAGAAGCACTTTCATAAGGACTCCAATCTTTTATCTATTGGGTTCTTGAACATTTGGACATTATCCACTGGACATGTCAGTGATTTATACATACAAGAGATGGCTGCGTCCACTGTAGGGACCTTCCATTTTTTTTTTTTTGATGAACTTATCCCCATGGGATAGACCACCGGAAATCTCTTGGGGGAATAAATATTTTCTCAGGACGTTCCCAATCCTGGTAAATAAGCCCTTTCAGTAAAGGGTGAAGTGGAAAAGAACAGACAGTCTGGGGGCTTCTAGCGACCCCAACGAGGAGACAGTAGTGGTTGATGGTTCCGCAAGGTGCATTTTTAAATGCTGATCGGACCATGTTAGTCAGAGACTGAACCCATAATCTTTCAGCTTGAGATGCTGAGAAAGGTTCCTCCACTGTTGATTCCTCTATAACAGAATCAACCTCATCCTGATCCCCTTCAGGCAGGTCGATCCCTGTATGGGACTGTTGCTCTGCTAACAGGCACTCTGAAGGAGGAGACGGAGATCGGGCGTGCTTTCCCTGACAGGGAGGCAGCGATCAATGTTGACAATCTCTCTCTAATCCTCCCAGAGCTGAGGAAAAAACCTCCTCTGTTACATACACAGGAGCAGGTGAACTGAGGACAGCCACAGTACCAAGTACCCCTGCGGGGTCTCTACGGTCACTTACCTCTGAACTTCAGGGGAGACTGGTGCAGCAGAAGCATGCCCAAGATCCTCAGAGCCCGATGAGACCCCCTTCGCTTCCTGGAAGATTCAGTTCCGGAGCTTCTGGACGGCATATTCCTAAGCCTAAAGCTGAGGTATTCCAGCCGTAATACACCACTTTTACTGAGAATAGTCTAGCACAATTGCTGCTATATAACAGTTGGTGTCTACTAAAGTGCCTTTCTAGGGGATGCCTGCATCAACCGCCTCTGTGTGCCTTTATCTGTTGCTAGCTCTGTCTGTGCATTCAATAGCCAGCTATAATGTGCTTTAAAACACGCTGGACGCCCGCACATGCGCAGTAGCGCCGCGGCGCACACCTGAGCGTCATCCACCCGCTCCGCCCCTTTTTTCAGATCGCCTCTATGAATAGAGGCGCGTGCACGCGCACGCGCGCGGGTACGTGCGCCTTCGGCGCCTTTTTTTTAAAAACAATAAGGAGCTAGATGGGAGCCAGGGCCCCCTTTGCCGCAGGGCCCGGGGATGGATGAGCGCAGCAACAGGGCAGAGGAGACAGCTTCCCAGCAGAGAACATACCAACTGCCTGGATTTGATTCTGGAAGAAAAAAATCCACATTACAAGAAAAAGAACCATAGCGGCCTCTAGTGTCTAACACAGGTACCGCGGTCTTACATTTTTTTTTTTTTTTTTTTTTCTTGCCTACTATTAAAATTTTTACATTTTCTCAGTAGTAACAGGCATACACAGAATATTAGCGGGAATACCTTAGGTAACAGGCAGAAAGACAAAATAGGCTTGGGGGTCCCTCAATAGAACCAAGTTCCCGAGGGCCCCCACTTACCTTTTCCTCGCCGCAGGACTTTGTTTGGTCCACAGAAGCCCAAACTTCACCTATCACGGCAGGCATTGTAATCAAACCTTCAGGGACCGGGTTCCCAAGGATTCCACTCCCCTGGACCTGTATAGCACCCTGCACAGAAAACATCTTGGTCGTGGGTATGACCAGAGCTCTGGATCCCAGGGTCCAGCTCTCCTAAGAGAAGCATTACAGGCAAAACCTTGCTCTTCTCTGCAAGGCCCGGGTACCGACCGTTTAGCTATGAAGCTTTTTTGGTCGGATCCGGAATAGCTTACTGAGGCCCAAAAGAACCTGTACGCAAGCTCAGTGAAAACACATGTTTCTTCTTGGCCAACACCTTAGACACTGGCAAAAAACTGAGGTGCTCCCGGATGGGAGGGGCTTATATAGGGGAGGGTACTTCCGGTTTTGGAAGTTGCCAGTGCCAGCACCTGACGGTATCTATATAACCCATTAGTAATGACTATGTCGCTCTGTGTCCCGTGATGTACGAGAAAGAAAGTGCCAAATGTGGTAGTGGATGGGGAGCGTGTGAACAAGCGGAGCTCCCCCTTTTGGGTGGAGCTCCACTTTAACTGTGGGCCAAGCAATGTGTAATGTGTGTGATGTTCGCTGCTTTTACTTACTAATCTGGCAGTTTTTTCTCCCTGCTTTTCAGGGAGAAGAAACAGCCAGATCACTGTTTACTGTACAAAGAGTTTTGTGTGTTTGTAAACACAGAACTCTGTTTGTGATTTCACACAGCCGATCATCAGGTTTTTGCCACAATCATTGGCTGAAATCTGCTGCCAAACTCGTGCTGTGTCCAATCACCGTCCGAACCCAGACGACAGGCGGTGGCGTACAGCTACATTGTCTGGGCTGCCAGAGGGCGGCAAGTAGTTAAATGCAAAATTTCTTCTTCAAAAGGCAACAATAAAGAGAAAATCTTCCCTTTTATTGTTGTCCTGGGAGGATGGAACATGTATCGCTATTAGATTTCCCCTCTATTCCTATTCTGGTGATATAAATAAATAATTTAATCACTGCTAATTAGATGCGATGCAGGGGCAAGCTATTTGCAATCCATTTTTTCCAGCGCATGTCTGAAACCATGGATTCTTGTTTATATTACTTATGCCCTGTACACACGATCGGAATTTCCGATGAAAAAAGTCTGACCGAATTTTTTTCATCGGATATTCCGACCGTGTGTGGGCCCCATCGGACTTTTTTCCATCAGAGTTTAGAAATAGAACATGTTTTATTTTTTTCCGATGGAAAAAAATCCGATAGGAAATTCCGATCGTCTGTGTGGAACTCCAACGGAGAAAAAAACACGCATGCTCAGAATCAAGTTGACGCATGCTCGGAAGAATTGAACTTAATTTTTCTCGGCTTGGCGTAGTGTTGTACGTCACCGCATTTTGGACGGTCGGAATTTGGTCTGACCGTGTGTATGCAAGACAGCTTGAACGGAATTCCGACGGAAAATTCCATCGGATTTTATCCAATCGGAAATTCCGATCGTGTGTACAGGGCATAAGGGGACGGCTGGCCTGGCTGGCCAAAATGATTGAGAAGTTCATAAAACAACCTGCAAATGTTTTCCTGCCCCTGCAGACCCATGTTGAACTTGGTAAGGGGCAAGGAAGTTTGGACACAACTCTGAACCCCTCAGTCCGGGATTTACCAAAGTTACATACAAAAAATGTCTCACCATCTTTGCCCTTTGATGGTTTGATGCCCTTATGTCTCCTTTGACACTGTGATCTGTGGCAGTAGAGCTTCTGGCCTTCATCACACGTGTCACTGTCAGAGTTCATAAGATCTGGTGATTTGTAGGTTGGAAGGTCGTCAGGATATGTGTGATGATATATGTCGAAATTGTGGTCGGTAGGACTTTCCATAAATTCAATCTCTGGCTCCTCCATCACCATCACCTTGGTCTCCTCCTCCAATGCCTCCTCCTTTATAATTATGGATGTATGATCACCATCATCAGGGAGGACATCTGACCTACGTCCATCCACACTACCGGCTTTGTATAGCTCCACATCATCATCATCCGAAAAATGGTCTCCTTCTGAGGCATCTGCTTCATGGTCATTCCCTTCTCCTGTAACAAACATAATGGGTAGGACACCTGTGAAACTAGCTTTTGGATAGAGAAGGTTTTTAATGCTATCTGTATCCCCATCGAGGAGAATACTCGTCACTTCCTGTCCCACAGACATGACAGGAAATTAGTAGAAATCTATCCAAAGTGAAGGAAATAGCCCCTTGTCTCTGGTACAGCTGTCCCCATTAGAGAATTTCCCCTTCTGTCACGTCCCAGTATCAAATTATTTTGGAGTGTGGGAGGAAATCTGAGGAATCCCATGAAAGCACAAAGGGAACATGCAAACTCCATACAGATAGTGTCCTGGTTGGGATTGGAACCGAAGACCCCACTGCTGCAAGCTAGAAGACTAAACCACTAAACCACCATACTGCCATGATGACATGAGTCTTTGTGACAAAAAATCAGAATGTATCCTATCAGTCACCCAAATGTGATGTTTTAGGTAGGCACTGGTCTGGGCTCTTATATCTCTGAACCTGATTTCTTAGCTCCACCCACTTGGTCATGACAAGGTCAATTCCCATCAATGCTGTTAGCATGGAGTTTGTATATCCTGCCTGGGTTTCTGTGGGTTTCCTCTGTTAACTCTCACAATTAACTAGATTTCGCCCAAGCTGGCCCAGGGTATGACTAGAGTAGTAATATTACACCGGTGTTACTCAACTTTAGTGCTGTTTGGGTATCCCTAGGGTGCCATGAACATAGGACGCAGTTTTCCCTGGATCAGCTTCATATGCTGCCATAGTGTGGGCCAATCACCAGCAAAAAAACAAAACAAAAAACAATGAAGCTCTAGAGCCAGCCACCTGCAACATGGCAAATCATGACACTGATCCAGGGCTGGTGGCATCTAAGGCCACCTCCAGAATACAGGTGAGGATGGAGTGCATCTCTGTCTAGACCTGCTCCTCCTCCTGCCCTCTGCCATCGTGCTGAAGTAAGGTAGGTCTCTGATGGGAAGACGGGACTCTGTTATGGGGGTACTCTGACATGCTGGGGGGGTACTCCCCCCCAGCCCATTATTAGCCTATTATTAAATACTTACCTTAGAACAAAGCTGTTGCAGTGGTCCCCGCACATCGCTGTCACGCTGACATCTTTCCCAGAGGTTCTTCCGGGTTCAAGGGCTCCGGCTCTGTGATTGGCCAGAGCTGAGATGACGTAACTCCCGCGCATGCGCGCGGGAGCCGCCATTCATGGCATGGGCTTGAAAGAAACCGCACATGTGGGCCATTCCTTCAAAGCGCATTTGCCAGTGATGTCACTGGCTGCATGCACTGGAAATATCTCCTAAACTATATAGGTTTAGGAGATATTTTCAATACCCATAGGTAAGCCTTATTTTAGGCTTAAAGATAGGTAAAAGTTTGCAGAGGAAGTTTACTTCCTCTTTAACTGCAATGTGTATGTCCTCCCCTCATAACTCTTCTGCACCACAATTGTACAAAATCTGGTGTGTGTGCAGATGCACTGCTGATGTCTTCTTCCATGTATCTGGGACCTGGCAGGGGCTGGCGGCCTATCTACTCAAGTGGATGATGGAGTCTGCTCATGTGCACAATTGCCACCAGCTCCTGGTGGATTGCCATTACATCGCCTGGTGGCATTTGTGCACACAAGCAGATGTGCCGCAACGTTGCGGCTTAGTAACCACACTGCCTCCTGGGATAACTGTGATGTAGCAATCCCACAAGGCAGCAACATCCACCAGCCTCACTCTCTGTAAATTGCAGCTCACTTCCTCATACAATGTTAGTAGGTTGGTCTGACAAGAAAGGTCCTTCATAAATCCATGCTGGTTGATACCTATGATATAATTTTCATAGGAAAATTCTTGAATATAGTCCATCATCATTCCTTACTATACCTTGCATACTATCGATGTAAGACTGACTGGCATACATCTCAATCCTTGCTTGGTACCAGTACCACATTTTCTTTGGCCAATTGGTTTGTACCATTCCAGTCAATAGAATCTACTTGATAAAAAGGAACAATGGCCTAGATATATAGTGTACATCAGACCATAAGAAAGGTATGAAGGTCCACACTGACCACCAGACTCATGAAGGTGAATTTATCTTAGAAAGGCTAATGTGGCATTTGTGTGAACATGCAGAAATCCACTGTGTGTGCGAAGATGTGCCGCAAAGTTGCGGCTTCGTAACCACACTGCCTCCAGGGACAGCTCTGATGTAGCAATCCCACAAGGCAGCCATGTCCACTGGCCTCACCCTCTCTAAATTGCTACTCACTTCCTCATACAGTGTTAGTAGGTTTGTCTGACAAGAAAGGTCCTTCATAAATCCATGCTGGTTGATAGTTATGATATCGTTTTCGTAGACAGATTCTTTAATATAGTCCCTTACCATGCCTTCCCATACCTTAACATACTATTGATGTAAGGCTGGCTGGTCTGAAGTTTCCCGGCATACATCTCAATCCTTGTTTGGCACCTGTACTACATGATCTTTGGCTAGTTGGTTGGTACCATTTCAGTCAATAGAATCTATTTAATAAAACAATGGCCTAGCTATATAGTGTACATCAGATCATAAGAATGGTATGAAGGTCCACACTGACCACCAAACCTATGAAGCTGAATTAATCTTAGAAAGCCTAAATTCAGTAAAGGACTCTAGGGAAGATGCTATGGCTAATTTATGTATAGACCTCCTCCCAAAAGACATGAGATGTAAGAAATGTATGAAGGGCCACACTGATCACTAGACCCATGAAGCGAAATTAATCTTAGAAAAGCTAATGAGGAAGGGTTCTATAATTATTTTATTTATAGACGTTTTTTACACAAACAAGTAAAACATGTGGTGAGCACATTTTAATGATTTTGCTCCAGCCCTAAAGTGAAGGTCGAAACCTAGGACACCTTACCCGAGAGTGACAATAAATAACAGTTCGTCAAACTTTCTCTTACCAAAAGACTTGAGGGATTTGTGATTGTCGACCATGACGTCCTTGTAGAGATCCTTGTGTCCTTCTATATACTCCCACTCCTCCATGGAGAAATAGACCGTGACATCCTGACACCTTATAGGAACCTGACACACACAATGATACAGTCACCATCCAGACACATCCCTTGTCTGTTACTGGATAATGTCCCAGAATTCCTGACACCGCTCACCTTTTTTGTCAGCAGCTCAATGATCTTATTGGTGACTTCTAGGATCCTCTTATCGTGATTTATGCTCAATCTTCTGGAAACATGGGGACGTAAATTGGGTGTCAGTCGCTCACCAGATTTCTTTAAAATTGTAAAATCCTAATTCAGGGGAGAAAAAATTAGTTACAGGGCCTTGCTGGACCACCTTAAAGCAAAATGTTCAACGGTGACACCTCCAGAACCCTCCTCACCTCTCGGGTCAGGCCTGTGTTTTATTAATAGAGATAAGAGTGATGTCATGTGATCTCCCAGAATCCTCCTCACCTCTCCGGTCAGCTCTGTGTTTTATTAATAGAGATAAGAGTGATGTCATGTGACCTCCCAGAATCCTCCTCACCTCTCCGGTCAGGTTTGTGCTTTATTAATAGAGATAAGAGTGATGTCATGTGATCTCCCAGAATCCTCCTCACCTCTCGGGTCAGCTCTGTGTTTTATTAATAGAGATAAGAGTGATGTCATGTGACCTTCCAGAATCCTCCTCACCTCTCCGGTCAGGTCTTTGTTTTATTAATAGAGATAAGAGTGATGTCATGTGACCTCCCAGAATCCTCCTCCCCTCTCCGGTCAGGTCTGTGTTTTATTAATAGAGATAAGAGTGATGTCATGTGACCTCCCAGAATCCTCCTCCCCTCTCCGGTCAGGTCTGTGTTTTATTAATAGAGATAAGAGTGATGTCATGTGATCTCCCAGAATCCTCCTCACCTCTCGGGTCAGCTCTGTGTTTTATTAATAGAGATAAGAGTGATGTCATGTGACCTTCCAGAATCCTCCTCACCTCTCCGGTCAGGTCTTTGTTTTATTAATAGAGATAAGAGTGATGTCATGTGACCTCCCAGAATCCTCCTCACCTCTCCGGTCAGGTCTGTGTTTTATTAATAGAGATAAGGGTGATGTCATGTGACCTCCCAGAATCCTCCTCACCTCTCCGGTCAGGTTTGTGTTTTATTAATAGAGATAAGAGTGATGTCATGTGACCTCCCAGAATCCTCCTCACCTCTCCGGTCAGGTCTGTGTTTTATTAATAGAGATAAGAGTGATGTCATGTGACCTCCCAGAATCCTCCTCCCCTCTCCGGTCAGGTCTGTGTTTTATTAATAGAGATAAGAGAGATGTCATGTGACCTCCCAGAATCCTCCTCACCTCTCCGGTCAGCAGGTAGATGATCTCCAGGGTGAGGTTTAATATAATCTCAGTCATGTGACTCCCGTCCGTCTCCAATCTTCTGGGATGATGCTGACATTTTGATAATGGATGATGGAGTTTGTTATGTTGACCATGAAAGCCCTGTGTGTAGTGATGCAATCTTAAATTATTATGTCAAAATAAAGTGCAATTGAAGAAACTGAAAAATAAAGTCTACTAATAAGGAGCCACACAAGGTATAGCAAGTATAATAAAAATGATAACCAAAGTGCTCTGCCGAATTACCTGGCCACTGGTCTCCTCATGACCATCTATGAAGCTACAGTCAAAACCAGCTCTAATCACACTTCAAACTGTACAGTTTATATCCAGAGCCATTCTCTGAGGAAATTTGTTGGGTATTCTAAGGCACATGTGTCAAACACAAGGGCCGCAGGCCAATCCCGGCCCGCCAGGCCATTTCATGTGGCCCCCACATCTCTCCTCCAGCTGTGGTAAAAAACCCTTGCTTCCTCCCCCACCTTATCGAAGCAGTCAGCTGCAGAGAGGAGGACAAAACTCCCTCCTCCAGATCCTGTGCTTCTCTGTGCAGCTGCAGTGAGGATCATCTCTGCCCCCCATCTCAGCAGCCGGCAGCAGAGAGGACAGAACTCCTCCTACTGACCCTGTGCTTCTCTGTGCAGCCGCAGTGAGGCTTCGTCTCTTCACACCCCCCTTCCAGCTCAGCAGTCGACAGAACAGAGGACGACAGAACTCCTCCTCCAGATCCTGTGCTTCTTCGTGAAGCCACAGTGAGGCTCATCTCTTCCCCCTCCTCCCCATCTCAGCAGTCAGCATCAGAAAGGAGGAACTCCTCCCCCAGATCCTGTGCTGCTTTGTGCAGCTGTGATGAGGCTTGTCTCTGCCCCTCCACCCCCGTCTCAGCAGTTGCCAGCAGAGAGGACAAAAAAACTTCTCCTCCAGATACTGTGCTTCTCCATGCAGCCGTGAAGAAGCTCATCTCTGCACCCCCATGCCTCAGCGGAGGACAGAACTCCTTCTCCAATGCTTCTCTGTGCAGCCACAGTGAGGCTCATCTCTTTGCCCCCGTCCCGTCCCCCCGTCTCAGCAGTTGAAGCAAAGAGGAGGACAAAACTCCTCCCACAAATCCTGCGCCCTTCTCTACAGCCGTAGCACCCCCTCGTTGCTTCCTGCCCTGGTCTCACCATTTAGCAGACTCCAGCCCTCCTATAGTCCTCCTCCAGACCCTGCTCTTTTTGCTTCCCAGCTCGGCCCCCAGCTTCTTCCTGACAACATCACACGTTAAGGGGGGTGCACTGTGATGTAAGGAAGGGTGGGAGCTCTTGACATCTGATGTAAGGGAGGGGGAGGGGTGCCCTGGACATCTGCTTATCATTATTATGAGAATACAGTGGAACCTTGGATTACGAGCATAATCCGTTCCAGGAAAATGCTCGTAATCCAAAGTACTTGCATATCAAAGCGAGTTTCCCCATTGAAATCAATGGAAACTAAAATAATTTGCTCCGCATTGACTTCAATGGCATGCAATACCGCATGCGGCCAGAGGCAGGGGGGGGGCAGAGAGCCTCGGAAACGGCCGGAAATGCCAGAGGACAGCTCGGCTTACCTCGGCAAGGCTCGGGAACAAAGTATTTCCGTGTCTTTCCGAGTCTTTCCAAACATTCCCGAACGGCGCCGATCGGCTCCCCCCACCTCAGGCCAAACGCGGTACCTCACACAGCTTTGGCTTGAATCCTGCTCGTTTTGCGAGACAACGCTCGCAAACCGAGTTAGGATTTTTTTTAGAAATACAGTGCTAGTATTGCGAAACGCTCGTTAACCGCGTTACTCGCAATCCGGGGTTCCACTGTAATACAATTCTATGCCAGGTGAAAAGGAGGGTCAAGCATCGCCGGTATCATAAAGAGTAGATACAGTAGACATAGTCTTACAGATACAACCGACCCTTTGAGGGCAACCATAGTGCTGATGCGGCTCGCAATGGAATTGAGATTGACACCCGGTCGGAATTTCCGACAAGAAAAGTTCGATGTGAGCTTTTGGTCGGAAATTCCGACGGTGTGAAGGCTCCATCGGACTTTTGCTAACGGAATTTCCACCAACAAAAGATTGAGAGCAGGTTCTCTATTTTTCCGACAGAAAAAGTTCCTATCGGAAATTCCGATCGTCTGTTCCAAATTTTGATGTGCAAAAATTCCTACGCATGCTCGGAATCAATTCGACGCATGCGCGGAAGCATTGAACTTCATTTTCTCGGCTCGTCGTAGTGTTGTACATCACCACGTTCTTGACGGTCGAAAGTTCCCAGAACTTGTGTGACCGTGTGCATGCAAGCCAAGCTTGAGCGGAATTCCGTCTGAAAAACCATCCAAAGTTTTTCCGATGGAAATTCCGATCGTGTGTACGCGGCATAAGGCTTGGAGTTCATTCAGATAGCCCTTAGTTTGGAACTACTCTTCCTGGACCGAGAAGAGCCTATTGGCCAACAAGTGCTGAGGATTCCTCCAGGTCGGAAAAGTTGACCAAAACCTAAAAGAAAAAGCAAGAAGCTTTGCCGATTTACCTGCCCACTTGTCTCCACGTGACCATCTATGAAACCATCTCTGTCCTCGCCATGCCCCGACCTATACGATTTATATCCTGAATCAAACTTGGATGAAAGCGGTTGGTCGTTCAAGGGACCCAAGTCCATGCAGATAATCTTCAGTTTGGAGCTGCCCTTCCCAGTCGGAGAAGAAGCGGCGCTTGGAGTATGGTAGACGTGGTCATGCTGAATCTTCCATGGTTCTCCGTCTTCATTGAACTCAAACTCTGGCCACTGAACCCCTTTGTCCTCCATGTTCTCATGACAGTCTGTGGAAGTGCTAGCGTGCACCACGCTCACCGTATTGTGCCGCACCGCCGTCTCTGCCGCAAAGTTGGACCAATTTGTTTTCTCGTTGTCAGCAGTGAACACGGTCGGCATGGCATCGTGTCGGAGAGACCTCCTCTTCTCTTTCGTCGAGACGTAACACTCGGGAGCGAAGTGACTGGAGCAGATGCGAAACGAGCTGTTGTTGCCGCCGTGCAGTATGAGCTGCGCCACGGCGTCCAAATCTTCCACGTCTTGCCGGATACGATGCCTACCCATGCAACGCAGCCATTGTTTTATCCGGTGGAGCTTCCTAGGGAAAGTGTGCATGACTACACCCTCCAGCATTTTGTTCTTGCCCGTTTGGTTGTGGCAGTTGTTGACGCTGCAGTACGGCATCTTGTCCTAATGGAGGAAGGGGCAGAATATTTAAAGGAGAGCTCCACTTTTACCATAAGAGTCTACACCGGTGATGGGCGAACCTTGGCACCCCAGATATGTTGGAACTACATTTCCCATGATGCTCATGCACTCTGCGGTGTAGTGGAGCATCATGGGAAATGTAGTTCCAAAACATCTGGGGTGCCAAGGTTCGCCATCAGTGGTCTAGACCAGGGGTCTTCAAACTTTCTAAACAAAGGGCCAGTTTACTGTCCTTCTGACTTTTGGGGTGCAGAACTGTGGCCATTTGGAGTAGAAAATGCCCCATCATTGGTGTCAGTGGGAGGAATTGTGTCCCATCATTGGTGTCAGTGGGAGGAATTGTGTCCCATCATTGGTGTCAGTGGGAGGAATTGTGTCCCATCATTGGTGTCAGTGGGAAGAATTGTGTCCCACCATTGGTGTCAGTGGGAGGAATTGTGTCCCATCATTGGTGTCAGTTGGAGGAATAGTGCCCCGCCCATCATTGGAGCACAGGTGTGTCAGGAGGAAGGTGCCTCTGAAGCTGCTCTGTGAGAAGGGAGTGGTGGTGAAATCTCTTCCAGCTCCCTGGCCCCCTTTCTGGGGAGGCCATGGAGGGCAGCGGGGCCTCTCCTGCTGGAGGCTCCCAGCCATCTCCTGGGCCGTCAGGTGAACTGCCTGCCTCTGCACAAGCTGATCTCTCTACCCCTGGTGAGGATGAAGGCTCGGAGGCCATTCGGGAGCGAGTGGTGGCCGGGATTAAGGTCCTGAACAGGGAGAGGGACAAGCTGTACAAGCTGAGAGCGGAGTTGAAGCGCCTGCGAAGGCAACGTGAGGGCTTACATAGCCAGAAACGGGGATCCATGGATCCGGAAATCCAGCTGGCCAAGGTCCGTGTGGATCATCAGGAAACCATCGTGGCCATGATGGAAGGCAGAGATGGGCCCTTTAAAGAGAAGTTTTGCAACGACAAGAGGTTTGGAAGGGTGACAAAGATGGAGGTGGAGGAGGAGGAGACCCCCAGTTCTGACCCCCTGCCCCCCCAGGGAGAGGTAAGAAGCCCCAGGCCTTCCCAGGACTCAGGAGGCATGCTAAGGGCCATCCAGGTAATGGAGTCTCCTATGCGGGGGGATCAGATGGTGTTTAACGAGGAAGACATTACTGATGATGTGCCTGATAAAGTAAAGCCTGCTAAGTCCCATGTTGTGGATAAGACTGTTTTTGTGCCATCTAGCACCATGACTGATAATGTGCCTAATGACAATGTTGTGCCTGCTGAGGCTGCAATGCAGCAAGACTTGCATTCAAAAAATGTCATTTCTGTAAATGAACTGCAAGTGTCAGAAGAGCCCATTAACCTTTCTTTGGCTGAGTCCAAAGCTGTTTGCCCCACTGCTGCTGAGGACTCTACAGTGCAGCATCAGGAGACAACTGGTATTGCAGCAACTGTGACTATTGCTGATGGGAATGTGTGTGTGGCTGAAAAAAATCCTCCCAGTTCAGGTGTGATGAACAATGGTCCCAGTACACGTGTGATGAACAATGGTCCCAGTACAAGTGTGATGGACAATCCTATCAACTCTGTTCATGCAGATAATGTGCAGACTAATGTGACTTCAGTGTCAGCCCTTGGCCCTGATAAACCTACATTTGCAGAGGTGGCACACTCTGCTCCTGGTAGTCCCGCTCCCAAGCGGGGTTTTCCCCTACAAGCTGCCACTTTGAGCGCCCCAGGATCTGGTCTTGGGTCTCTGGCTTCTGCTGGGGGTCCCAGACGGAATGTAGTTATTCTGAAATGGGAAGGTGGTGCCATCCCTCCAGCACGGCGTGCGGTGGTAGATATGATATTGGAGATGGGTTTTGGTGCAAATGACCTGTATGCCTTTATACACGTAGCTGGGACAAGGGACTATACGGTTAGTTTCACCAGGCCAGAGGGTCTTGACCTGTTCTGGGAGCGATATGAGGCTCGGTGCAGGTCAAGACCTGAATGGGAAGGTCTGGTCCCAGTTGCGGTTTCTCAGAGGTCAACAGTAAAAAAAATTACCATTATCCTGACCAATGAGAGTGTTCCTGCTCGGGATCTAGAGGTCTGGTTAAGGAACTATGGGGAGGTTTTGACCAAACCTAATAAAATCCATGATGAGCGTAACATCTGGACTGGGGGATGGTCGGTAACAGTCAGGTTGGCCAGGGATGGGAATGTTGTCCGTCACCTGCCCTCCTCAGCTTTCATAGGGAGGGATAGGATGACTGTTTTCTACCCTGGTCAGCCGAAGCTGTGTCACCGCTGTGGAGAAAAGGGGCACTTGAGCTCCTCCTGTTCAGCCTTGATGTGTTCAGTGTGTCGGGGGCAGGGTCATATGGCTAAGGACTGTACCAGGAAGATCAGGTGCAACCTGTGCCTGCGCCTTGGCCACCCCTACAGCAGGTGTCCTGAAGCCTGGCACAATATGGAGAAGGAGGTAGTAGATGACATGTCAAGGCTGGACAGGATGGAGGGTGAGACCCCTGGTGTACCATCCTCCTCTGCGGTGACCCCCTCCCCCGGTCCTGCTCAGGATCCCTCTCCAGTTCCTGTGGCCACCCCTCCTGTGTCTGTAAGTACTCCTTCTGTTTCTGTCTCTGTGTCCCCCCAGCCTACTGTACCCTCTCCTCTTGTGTCGGAACCTTCCAAGTCTGTGCCCCCCGAGTCTGTTACCCCCCAGGAGTCTACCCCTCCCGAGTCTGACTTAAAGGGATCACCCCCCCTGCCAGCGTGTACTAAAAAGGGCGCCCCTTCCTCTGTAAAGAAGTCTTGTGGAAAAACTTTAAAGGAAAAAGTAAGAGATGAGGGCATCTCTGAGGCTGACCTGCGGTACCTGGAGGAGAGAAGGAAGGTTGGGAGGCGGAAGAGGCAGGCGGTGAGGACGGAACGGGGACGGGAAGCTCCGGTTCCTGTCTCCAGCCGTCATAGGTCCTCCAAGTGGGATATTTCTTCATCCGGAGCTTCTTCGGAGAGAAGTTCTGATTCCGAAATGGACTTTGAGGCGGCCTCTAGAAAGAGAGAGGCTTCTGGTGATGAGCAGCAGAGGGGAGCTAAGAAGCAATCCACCCAATAACCCAAATGGCGGTTCCCCCTCCGTTAAAAGTGGTGACAATTAATGTCGCCAGCATTAAGTCAGTAAGAGCTCGTTCTATGGCCTTCTTTTTGTTCAGCCAATTAGATGCTGAAATTTTATTTTTGCAAGAGACTAGGCTCACCTCCTTGGCAGATATTCATATGGCCAAGAGAGAGTGGAGGTATGGTCCATCTTACTGGTCTCTTGCGGCCGAGCCTTACGGCGGTGTGGCGGTGTTGTTTAAAACCGGCATGGTAACTGTCCGGCGGGTTATTGAGGTGGAGATTGGGAGATGTATGGTCTTAGACGTCCTTGTGGGAGGGCAGGACCTGCGCCTAATCAATGTTTATGGGCCGCACACAAAGTGGGACAGGAAATGCCTTTTTACAAGGATCAAGCCATTTCTTTTTACATCCCGGCAAGTGGTCTTTGGAGGTGACTTTAATACAGTAACTAGGCCCAAGGACAGGAAGGACTTCAAGGACAGGCTGGGATATGATAGCGTTTTTTTAAATAGTATGGTTAGGGATGCTGGTCTTGTGGATGTGCACATTAAGCACCTCCCAGATGACACCGGGTTCACTTTTCATCGTGGTAATAGTCAGAGTAGGATAGATAGGTTTTTTTTGAAGGAGGCCTCTGCTTTCTCGCCCCCAGTGGTGCAGGCAGTAGAGTTCTCTGATCACTGTATGCTATCTGTGGTACTGAATGCTTCAGACGCCCCTCAGAGGGGCAAGGGCATCTGGAGATTAAATTCGACACTACTCAAGGAAGAACATGTTAGACAATCCTTTGAGGAATTCTTTCAGGCACAGGTGACCATCCTGGACTTTTGTAGCAGCAAGGCTGAGTGGTGGGAGCTGACCAAAAAGAGGATCGCTGGATTCTTCAGGGGCCTAGCCAATAGAAATCAGTTTAATAAATACATGACCTACCAACGTTTACGGAGGAAGCTGGATATTCTTGTCTCGAGAGGAGGAGATCCTGGGGCAATCTCCGAAGTGAAACTCCTTCTCAGAAAGTGTCAATATGACCGGCATGCCTCTTTGGTTCTGGAGAGGGACTATGGGAAGTACCACTCGCCTGACCCTTACCAGAACTGCAAACAAGGTGTAGCTGTTAAAACGGTCGTTGGCCTTAAGGACAGTACAGGTTCCTTGACAAAGTCCAGGTCAGGGATTCTGGAGGTCGTGAGGTCCTTTTATGCCGACCTTCTTGGGAGGAAAGAGCTTGATCGTGACAAGATGGAAAGCTTTTTGGACTCTACTCCAGGTCTAAATGGTGGAGATGTTCCATTGATGAATTTGACAGAGGAGATCACAGTCGAAGAGGTGATGAGGGCAATTGAACAGCTTGCCATCAAAAAGTCGCCTGGACCGGATGGCTTGACGGCTGAGTTTTACAAAGCCTTTAAGTCTATTCTGGCCCCGCATTTGGTAGAGGTTTTTAACAGTTGCCTTGCTGAGGGGGTGCTTTCCCCTTCCATGAGGCACTCGGCTGTGATTCTTCTTTCAAAGGGTAAAGATCCTTCGATGATTGAGAATTGGCGCCCCATCAGCCTTCTTAATGTCGATAGAAAGATACTGGCAAAGATATTTTTCTGGCGCCTATCGTCAGTGGCAGAGTCTTTGCTTTCTCGCCATCAGCACTGTTCGGTTCAGGGTAGGAGCACCTTCACAGCGGTTTTAGCTGTCCGGGAGGCCTTGGAGCGGTGCAGGGCTGCAGGCTGGGGAAAGTATTTGCTGACATTGGATCAGGCAAAGGCTTTTGATCGTGTTAACCATGAGTACCTGTGGTTGCTCCTTAGTAAGTACGGTCTGCCGGGTGGTTTTGTCGATTGGCTGAAAGTCTTGTATAAGGGGGCAGAAAGCTTCCCTCTTGTTAATGGTTGGGTTGGACAGTCCTTTGAGGTTGGCTCCGGGGTGCGCCAGGGTTGTCCCCTGAGTCCCCTGCTCTATGTGTTTGCAATCGACCCCTTCATCAGGAGGCTAGAGAGCGGCATGTTGTGTGGGGTACCAGTGGGGCTCCCGGGTGAGCCGCCATTGAGGGTTGTTGCCTATGCGGATGATGTGTCGGTGATTGTCACTGGGACGGATGAAGCGGAGGAGGTGGTCTCTCTGACATCACGGTATTCTGAAGCATCAGGCTCCAAGATCAATCAGGAAAAGACTGAAGTTTTCTGGATGGGAAAGGAAGGTGAGGGGTTTGATCTCCCGGACACCTTTCCAGTGCCCCAGGAAAGAATTAAGATACTAGGCATTGAATTTGGACCCGGCGATTATGGCCTCAAAAACTGGGAAGGCAGACTGGAAATTGCCAATACTAAGGTGGTCAGCTGGAAGAGATGGAAGTTATCTATGAGGGAAAGGGTTGATCTGATTAAGACTTACCTGATTCCGATCTTCTTGTATGTCAGCTTTGTCTGCATCTTGCCAGTGTCTCTCTATGCTAGGGTCAGTAGTGTGTTCTTCCAGATGCTGTGGGGGAACAGACTGAACCCCATCAAGAGGAATGTCACCTACCTATCCAGGAGGGAGGGTGGCTTAGGTATGGTCAACCCGGTTCTTTTCTTTTCACTGCTGTTTCTCAAGTTTAACATTGGTAATATGCTTGCAGTGGAACCTCCTGGATGGGTAGGCATATTTAGATCTTGGTTTAGGCCTTTTCTACGACTTTGGGAAGAAGGTGGCCAAGTGAAGAATCGCAGGGGTCATCGTGGTCAGCTACCAGCCTATGTCGCTCCGTGCCTGAAGTTACTGCGGCAGTGGCGATTGTCGGCTGAAGATCTCAGATCGGTTCCAAGGAAAATCCTTATGAGTCGAGTCTTGAGCGAAGTCTTTCATGACCCACTGGCCTTAAGGGATTGCCCGGGCCCAGTTTTGAGGGCGGGGTTAAGACTGATTAATTTGGATAGAGTACCCCCTAAATTTAGGGATCTGGCCTGGTTGTGCTTCCATGGGAAGCTCTATGTTCGGGGCAATTTGAAATTCCGCAGTGGGATGGATCGTAGCTGTCCTCGGGAGGAGTGTGCAGATGAGGAGGAGACTATGGACCATTTTCTGCTTCATTGCCCTTTTAACATAGAGGTGTACAAACAGGTGGGGCGGGCCCTCGATGTCCCTTTCCTCTCCAGGCTGGGTTATGCTGAGTGGGTGTACGGAGCATTCAATACCGGTGGAGTTTTTTGTTTGGATACACTTTTTTTAGTTAGCCTAGTAGTCCGTTATTTCACCTGGAATGCACGGTGTCAGGTCAGCATTCGGCAAAAACTCCTTCCTGTTGAGGTGGTGGTGTGTGACATTTTGCATGAGGTGGGGAAGATTCGGGAGCTTGAGAGAGACCAGCGGGGTCAGGGGGCTTGGTTGAAGGCGTGGAGGGGTTTCAAGCCTCCCTGACTGCCAGGAGTCTCTTTCCCGGGTGTGGCTGTCTGTCTCTTATCACCCTAGATTATCAGTATTTTTGATTAGTTTTTGATAAATGGCTGCGTACATAGGTGATGGGTTGTGCCTCTTAGGCCCTCTCTGCTGCTTTATGTAGATAGTTTTCTAGGGATGTTTTGGTAGTGGATTATGTATATATTGTATATATTCTGAACATGGATGTGTATTCCTTTGTTTTCTGTTGAAGTTTTGTACCATGGTTTTGTTTTTTACTTTTGTATAAAATTGGTTGCTTGATTCTTTTCAATAAAAGATCAATAGTGCTCCATCATTGGTGTCAGTGGGAGGAATTGTGTCCCATCATTGGTGTCAGTGGGAGGAATTGTGTCCCATCATTGGTGTCAGTGGGAGGAATTGTGTCCCATCATTGGTGTCAGTGGGAAGAATTGTGTCCCACCATTGGTGTCAGTGGGAGGAATAGTGCCTCATCATTGATGTCAGTGGGAGGAATAGTGCCCCGCCCATCATTGGAGCACAGGTGTGTCAGGAGGAAGGTGCCTCTGAAGCTGCTCTGTGAGAAGGGAGTGGTGGTGAAATCTCTCCCAGCTCCCTGGCCCCCTTTCTGGGGAGGCCATGGAGGGCAGCGGGGCCTCTCCTGCTGGAGGCTCCCAGCCATCTCCTGGGCCGTCAGGTGAACTGCCTGCCTCTGCACAAGCTGATCTCTCTACCCCTGGTGAGGATGAAGGCTCGGAGGCCATTCGGGAGCGAGTGGTGGCCGGGATTAAGGTCCTGAACAGGGAGAGGGACAAGCTGTACAAGCTGAGAGCGGAGTTGAAGCGCCTGCGAAGGCAACGTGAGGGCTTACATAGCCAGAAACGGGGATCCATGGATCCGGAAATCCAGCTGGCCAAAGTCCGTGTGGATCATCAGGAAACCATCGTGGCCATGATGGAAGGCAGAGATGGGCCCTTTAAAGAGAAGTTTTGCAACGACAAGAGGTTTGGAAGGGTGACAAAGATGGAGGTGGAGGAGACCCCCAGTTCTGACCCCCTGCCCCCCCCAGGGAGAGGTAAGAAGCCCCAGGCCTTCCCAGGACTCAGGAGGCATGCTAAGGGCCATCCAGGTAATGGAGTCTCCTATGCGGGGGGATCAGATGGTGTTTAACGAGGAAGACATTACTGATGATGTGCCTGATAAAGTAAAGCCTGCTAAGTCCCATGTTGTGGATAAGACTGTTTTTGTGCCATCTAGCACCATGACTGATAATGTGCCTAATGACAATGTTGTGCCTGCTGAGGCTGCAATGCAGCAAGACTTGCATTCAAAAACTGTCATTTCTGTAAATGAACTGCAAGTGTCAGAAGAGCCCATTAACCTTTCTTTGGCTGAGTCCAAAGCTGTTTGCCCCACTGCTGCTGAGGGCTCTACAGTGCAGCATCAGGAGACAACTGGTATTGCAGCAACTGTGACTATTGCTGATGGGAATGTGTGTGTGGCTGAAAAAAATCCTCCCAGTTCAGGTGTGATGAACAATGGTCCCAGTACACGTGTGATGAACAATGGTCCCAGTACAAGTGTGATGGACAATCCTACCAACTCTGTTCATGCAGATAATGTGCAGACTAATGTGACTTCAGTGTGGGCCCCTGGCCCTGAGAAACCTACATTTGCAGAGGTGGCACACTCTGCTCCTGGTAGTCCCGCTCCCAAGCGGGGTTTTCCCCTACAAGCTGCCACTTTGAGCGCCCCAGGATCTGGTCTTGGGTCTCTGGCTTCTGCTGGGGGTCCCAGACGGAATGTAGTTATTCTGAAATGGGAAGGTGGTGCCATCCCTCCAGCACGGCGTGCGGTGGTAGATATGATATTGGAGATGGGTTTTGGTGCAAATGACCTGTATGCCTTTATACACGTAGCTGGGACAAGGGACTATACGGTTAGTTTCACCAGGCCAGAGGGTCTTGACCTGTTCTGGGAGCGATATGAGGCTCGGTGCAGGTCAAGACCTGAATGGGAAGGTCTGGTCCCAGTTGCGGTTTCTCAGAGGTCAACAGTAAAAAAAATTACCATTATCCTGACCAATGAGAGTGTTCCTGCTCGGGATCTAGAGGTCTGGTTAAGGAACTATGGGGAGGTTTTGACCAAACCTAATAAAATCCATGATGAGCGTAACATCTGGACTGGGGGATGGTCGGTAACAGTCAGGTTGGCCAGGGATGGGAATGTTGTCCGTCACCTGCCCTCCTCAGCTTTCATAGGGAGGGATAGGATGACTGTTTTCTACCCTGGTCAGCCGAAGCTGTGTCACCGCTGTGGAGAAAAGGGGCACTTGAGCTCCTCCTGTTCAGCCTTGATGTGTTCAGTGTGTCGGGGGCAGGGTCATTTGGCTAAGGACTGTACCAGGAAGATCAGGTGCAACCTGTGCCTGCGCCTTGGCCACCCCTACAGCAGGTGTCCTGAAGCCTGGCACAATATGGAGAAGGAGGTAGTAGATGACATGTCAAGGCTGGACAGGATGGAGGGTGTGACCCCTGGTGTACCATCCTCCTCTGCGGTGACCCCCTCCCCCGGTCCTGCTCAGGATCCCTCTCCAGTTCCTGTGGCCACCCCTCCTGTGTCTGTAAGTACTCCTTCTGTTTCTGTCTCTGTGTCCCCCCAGCCTACTGTACCCTCTCCTCTTGTGTCAGAACCTTCCAAGTCTGTGCCCCCCGAGTCAGTTACCCCCCAGGAGTCTACCCCTCCTGAGTCTGACTTAAAGGGATCACCCCCCCCACCAGCGTGTACTAAAAAGGTTGCTTCTTCCTCTGTAAAGAAGTCTTCTAGAAAGACTTTAAAGAAAAAAGTAAGAGATGAGGGCATCTCTGAGGCTGACCTGCAGTACCTGGAAGAGAGAAGGAAGGTTGGGAGGCGGAAGAGGCAGGCGGTGAGGACGGAACGGGGACGGGAAGCTCCGGTTCCTGTCTCCAGCCGTCATAGGTCCTCCAAGTGGGATATTTCTTCATCCGGAGCTTCTTCTGAGAGAAGTTCCGATTCCGAAATGGACTTTGAGGCGGCCTCTAGAAAGAGAGAGGCTTCTGGTGATGAGCAGCAGAGGGGAGCTAAGAAGCAATCCACCCAATAACCCAAATGGCGGTTCCCCCTCCGTTAAAAGTGGTGACAATTAATGTCGCCAGCATTAAGTCAGTAAGAGCTCGTTCTATGGCCTTCTTTTTGTTCAGCCAATTAGATGCTGAAATTTTATTTTTGCAAGAGACTAGGCTCACCTCCTTGGCAGATATTCATATGGCCAAGAGAGAGTGGAGGTATGGTCCATCTTACTGGTCTCTTGCGGCCGAGCCTTACGGCGGTGTGGCGGTGTTGTTTAAAACCGGCATGGTAACTGTCCGGCGGGTTATTGAGGTGGAGATTGGGAGATGTATGGTCTTAGACGTCCTTGTGGGAGGGCAGGACCTGCGCCTAATCAATGTTTATGGGCCGCACACAAAGTGGGACAGGAAATGCCTTTTTACAAGGATCAAGCCATTTCTTTTTACATCCCGGCAAGTGGTCTTTGGAGGTGACTTTAATACAGTAACTAGGCCCAAGGACAGGAAGGACTTCAAGGACAGGCTGGGATATGATAGCGTTTTTTTAAATAGTATGGTTAGGGATGCTGGTCTTGTGGATGTGCACATTAAGCACCTCCCAGATGACACCGGGTTCACTTTTCATCGTGGTAATAGTCAGAGTAGGATAGATAGGTTTTTTTTGAAGGAGGCCTCTGCTTTCTCACCCCCAGTGGTGCAGGCAGTAGAGTTCTCTGATCACTGTATGCTATCTGTGGTACTGAATGCTTCAGACGCCCCTCAGAGGGGCAAGGGCATCTGGAGATTAAATTCGACTCTACTCAAGGAAGAACATGTTAGACAATCCTTTGAGGAATTCTTTCAGGCACAGGTGACCATCCTGGACTTTTGTAGCAGCAAGGCTGAGTGGTGGGAGCTGACCAAAAAGAGGATCGCTGGATTCTTCAGGGGCCTAGCCAATAGAAATCAGTTTAATAAATACATGACCTACCAACGTTTACGGAGGAAGCTGGATATTCTTGTTTCGAGAGGAGGAGATCCTGGGGCAATCTCCGAAGTGAAACTCCTTCTCAGGAAGTGTCAATATGACCGGCATGCCTCTTTGGTTCTGGAGAGGGACTATGGGAAGTACCACTCGCCTGACCCTTACCAGAACTGCAAACAAGGTGTAGCTGTTAAAACGGTCGTTGGCCTTAAGGACAGTACAGGTTCCTTGACAAAGTCCAGGTCAGGGATTCTGGAGGTCGTGAGGTCCTTTTATGCCGACCTTCTTGGGAGGAAAGAGCTTGATCGTGACAAGATGGAAAGCTTTTTGGACTCTACTCCAGGTCTAAATGGTGGAGATGTTCCATTGATGAATTTGACAGAGGAGATCACAGTCGAAGAGGTGATGAGGGCAATTGAACAGCTTGCCATCAAAAAGTCGCCTGGACCGGATGGCTTGACGGCTGAGTTTTACAAAGCCTTTAAGTCTATTCTGGCCCCGCATTTGGTAGAGGTTTTTAACAGTTGCCTTGCTGAGGGGGTGCTTTCCCCTTCCATGAGGCACTCGGCTGTGATTCTTCTTTCAAAGGGTAAAGATCCTTCGATGATTGAGAATTGGCGCCCCATCAGCCTTCTTAATGTCGATAGAAAGATACTGGCAAAGATATTTTTCTGGCGCCTATCGTCAGTGGCAGAGTCTTTGCTTTCTCGCCATCAGCACTGTTCGGTCCAGGGTAGGAGCACCTTCACAGCGGTTTTAGCTGTCCGGGAGGCCTTGGAGCGGTGCAGGGCTGCAGGCTGGGGAAAGTATTTGCTGACATTGGATCAGGCAAAGGCTTTTGATCGTGTTAACCATGAGTACCTGTGGTTGCTCCTTAGTAAGTACGGTCTGCCGGGTGGTTTTGTCGATTGGCTGAAAGTCTTGTATAAGGGGGCAGAAAGCTTCCCTCTTGTTAATGGTTGGGTTGGACAGTCCTTTGGGGTTGGCTCCGGGGTGCGCCAGGGTTGTCCCCTGAGTCCCCTGCTCTATGTGTTTGCAATCGACCCCTTCATCAGGAGGCTAGAGAGCGGCATGTTGTGTGGGGTACCAGTGGGGCTCCCGGGTGAGCCACCATTGAGGGTTGTTGCCTATGCGGATGATGTGTCGGTGATTGTCACTGGGACGGATGAAGCGGAGGAGGTGGTCTCTCTGACATCACGGTATTCTGAAGCATCAGGCTCCAAGATCAATCAGGAAAAGACTGAAGTTTTCTGGATGGGAAAGGAAGGTGAGGGTTTTGATCTCCCGGACACCTTTCCAGTGCCCCAGGAAAGAATTAAGATACTAGGCATTGAATTTGGACCCGGCGATTATGGCCTCAAAAACTGGGAAGGCAGACTGGAAATTGCCAATACTAAGGTGGTCAGCTGGAAAAGATGGAAGTTATCTATGAGGGAAAGGGTTGATCTGATTAAGACTTACCTGATTCCGATCTTCTTGTATGTCAGCTTTGTCTGCATCTTGCCAGTGTCTCTCTATGCTAGGGTCAGTAGTGTGTTCTTCCAGATGCTGTGGGGGAACAGACTGAACCCCATCAAGAGGAATGTCACCTACCTATCCAGGAGGGAGGGTGGCTTAGGTATGGTCAACCCAGTTCTTTTCTTTTCACTGCTATTTCTAAAGTTTAACATTGGTAATATGCTTGCAGTGGAACCTCCTGGATGGGTAGGCATATTTAGATCTTGGTTTAGGCCTTTTCTACGACTTTGGGAAGAAGGTGGCCAAGTGAAGAATCGCAGGGGTCATCGTGGTCAGCTACCAGCCTATGTCGCTCCGTGCCTGAAGTTACTGCGGCAGTGGCGATTGTCGGCTGAAGATCTCAGATCGGTTCCAAGGAAAGTCCTTATGAGTCGAGTCTTGAGCGAAGTCTTTCATGACCCACTGGCCTTAAGGGATTGCCCGGGCCCAGTTTTGAGGGCGGGGTTAAGACTGATTAATTTGGATAGAGTACCCCCTAAATTTAGGGATCTGGCCTGGTTGTGCTTCCATGGGAAGCTCTATGTTCGGGGCAATTTGAAATTCCGCAGTGGGATGGATCGTAGCTGTCCTCGGGAGGAGTGTGCAGATGAGGAGGAGACTATGGACCATTTTCTGCTTCATTGCCCTTTTAACATAGAGGTGTACAAACAGGTGGGGCGGGCCCTCGGTGTCCCTTTCCTCTCCAGGCTGGGTTATGCTGAGTGGGTGTACGGAGCATTCAATACCGGTGGAGTTTTTTGTTTGGATACACTTTTTTTAGTTAGCCTAGTAGTCCGTTATTTCACCTGGAATGCACGGTGTCAGGTCAGCATTCGGCAAAAACTCCTTCCTGTTGAGGTGGTGGTGTATGACATTTTGCATGAGGTGGGGAGGATTCGGGAGCTTGAGAGAGACAAGCGGGGTCAGGGGGCTTGGTTGAAGGCGTGGAGGGGTTTCAAGCCTCCCTGACTGCCAGGAGTCTCTTTCCCGGGTGTGGCTGTCTGTCTCTTATCACCCTAGATTATCAGTATTTTTGATGAATTTTTGATAAATGGCTGCGTACATAGGTGATGGGTTGTGCCTCTTAGGCCCTCTCTGCTGCTTTATGTAGATAGTTTTCTAGGGATGTTTTGGTAGTGGATTATGTATATATTGTATATATTCTGAACATGGATGTGTATTCCTTTGTTTTCTGTTGAAGTTTTGTACTATGGTTTTGTTTTTTACTTTTGTATAAAAATTAGTTGCTTGATTCTTTTCAATAAAAGATCAATAGTGCCATCATTGGTATCAGTGGGAGGAATAGTGCCATCATTGGTATCAGTGGGAGGAATAGTGTCCCATCATTGGTGTCAGTGGGAAGAATAGTGTCCCATCATTGGTGTCAGTGGGAAGAATTGTGTCCCATCATTGGTGTCAGTGGGAAGAATAGTGTCCCATCATTGGTGTCAGTGGGAGGAATTGTGTCCCATCATTGGTGTCAGTGGGAAGAATTGTGTCCCATCATTGGTATCAGTGGGAGGAATAGTGCCCCATCATTGGTGTCAGTGGGAGGAATAGTGTCCCGCCCATCATTGGAGCACAGGTGTGTCAGGAGGAAGGTGCCTCTGAAGCTGCTCTGTGAGAAGGGAGTGGTGGTGAAATCTCTTCCAGCTCCCTGGCCCCCTTTCTGGGGAGGCCATGGAGGGCAGCGGGGCCTCTCCTGCTGGAGGCTCCCAGCCATCTCCTGGGCCGTCAGGTGAACTGCCTGCCTCTGCACAAGCTGATCTCTCTACCCCTGGTGAGGATGAAGGCTCGGAGGCCATTCGGGAGCGAGTGGTGGCCGGGATTAAGGTCCTGAACAGGGAGAGGGACAAGCTGTACAAGCTGAGAGCGGAGTTGAAGCGCCTGCGAAGGCAACGTGAGGGCTTACATAGCCAGAAACGGGGATCCATGGATCCAGAACTCCAGCTGGCCAAGGTCCGTGTGGATCATCAGGAAACCATCGTGGCCATGATGGAAGGCAGAGATGGGCCCTTTAAAGAGAAGTTTTGCAACGACAAGAGGTTTGGAAGGGTGACAAAGATGGAGGTGGAGGAGGAGGAGACCCCCAGTTCTGACCCCCTGCCCCCCCCCAGGGAGAGGTAAGAAGCCCCAGGCCTTCCCAGGACTCAGGAGGCATGCTAAGGGCCATTCAGGTAATGGAGTCTCCTATGCGGGGGGATCAGATGGTGTTTAACGAGGAAGACATTACTGATGATGTGCCTGATAAAGTAAAGCCTGCTAAGTCCCATGTTGTGGATAAGACTGTTTTTGTGCCATCTAGCACCATGACTGATAATGTGCCTAATGACAATGTTGTGCCTGCTGAGGCTGCAATGCAGCAAGACTTGCATTCAAAAAATGTCATTTCTGTAAATGAACTGCAAGTGTCAGAAGAGCCCATTAACCTTTCTTTGGCTGAGTCCAAAGCTGTTTGCCCCACTGCTGCTGAGGGCTCTACAGTGCAGCATCAGGAGACAACTGGTATTGCAGCAACTGTGACTATTGCTGATGGGAATGTGTGTGTGGCTGAAAAAAATCCTCCCAGTTCAGGTGTGATGAACAATGGTCCCAGTACACGTGTGATGAACAATGGTCCCAGTACAAGTGTGATGGACAATCCTACCAACTCTGTTCATGCAGATAATGTGCAGACTAATGTGACTTCAGTGTGGGCCCCTGGCCCTGAGAAACCTACATTTGCAGAGGTGGCACACTCTGCTCCTGGTAGTCCCGCTCCCAAGCGGGGTTTTCCCCTACAAGCTGCCACTTTGAGCGCCCCAGGATCTGGTCTTGGGTCTCTGGCTTCTGCTGGGGGTCCCAGACGGAATGTAGTTATTCTGAAATGGGAAGGTGGTGCCATCCCTCCAGCACGGCGTGCGGTGGTAGATATGATATTGGAGATGGGTTTTGGTGCAAATGACCTGTATGCCTTTATACACGTAGCTGGGACAAGGGACTATACGGTTAGTTTCACCAGGCCAGAGGGTCTTGACCTGTTCTGGGAGCGATATGAGGCTCGGTGCAGGTCAAGACCTGAATGGGAAGGTCTGGTCCCAGTTGCGGTTTCTCAGAGGTCAACAGTAAAAAAAATTACCATTATCCTGACCAATGAGAGTGTTCCTGCTCGGGATCTAGAGGTCTGGTTAAGGAACTATGGGGAGGTTTTGACCAAACCTAATAAAATCCATGATGAGCGTAACATCTGGACTGGGGGATGGTCGGTAACAGTCAGGTTGGCCAGGGATGGGAATGTTGTCCGTCACCTGCCCTCCTCAGCTTTCATAGGGAGGGATAGGATGACTGTTTTCTACCCTGGTCAGCCGAAGCTGTGTCACCGCTGTGGAGAAAAGGGGCACTTGAGCTCCTCCTGTTCAGCCTTGATGTGTTCAGTGTGTCGGGGGCAGGGTCATATGGCTAAGGACTGTACCAGGAAGATCAGGTGCAACCTGTGCCTGCGCCTTGGCCACCCCTACAGCAGGTGTCCTGAAGCCTGGCACAATATGGAGAAGGAGGTAGTAGATGACATGTCAAGGCTGGACAGGATGGAGGGTGTGACCCCTGGTGTACCATCCTCCTCTGCGGTGACCCCCTCCCCCGGTCCTGCTCAGGATCCCTCTCCAGTTCCTGTGGCCACCCCTCCTGTGTCTGTAAGTACTCCTTCTGTTTCTGTCTCTGTGTCCCCCCAGCCTACTGTACCCTCTCCTCTTGTGTCAGAACCTTCCAAGTCTGTGCCCCCTGAGTCAGTTACCCCCCAGGAGTCTACCCCTCCTGAGTCTGACTTAAAGGGATCACCCCCCCCACCAGCGTGTACTAAAAAGGTTGCTTCTTCCTCTGTAAAGAAGTCTTCTAGAAAGACTTTAAAGAAAAAAGTAAGAGATGAGGGCATCTCTGAGGCTGACTTGCAGTACCTGGAAGAGAGAAGGAAGGTTGGGAGGCGGAAGAGGCAGGCGGTGAGGACGGAACGGGGACGGGAAGCTCCGGTTCCTGTCTCCAGCCGTCATAGGTCCTCCAAGTGGGATATTTCTTCATCCGGAGCTTCTTCTGAGAGAAGTTCCGATTCTGAAATGGACTTTGAGGCGGCCTCTAGAAAGAGAGAGGCTTCTGGTGATGAGCAGCAGAGGGGAGCTAAGAAGCAATCCACCCAATAACCCAAATGGCGGTTCCCCCTCCGTTAAAAGTGGTGACAATTAATGTCGCCAGCATTAAGTCAGTAAGAGCTCGTTCTATGGCCTTCTTTTTGTTCAGCCAATTAGATGCTGAAATTTTATTTTTGCAAGAGACTAGGCTCACCTCCTTGGCAGATATACATATGGCCAAGAGAGAGTGGAGGTATGGTCCATCTTACTGGTCTCTTGCGGCCGAGCCTTACGGCGGTGTGGCGGTGTTGTTTAAAACCGGCATGGTAACTGTCCGGCGGGTTATTGAGGTGGAGATTGGGAGATGTATGGTCTTAGACGTCCTTGTGGGAGGGCAGGACCTGCGCCTAATCAATGTTTATGGGCCGCACACAAAGTGGGACAGGAAATGCCTTTTTACAAGGATCAAGCCATTTCTTTTTACATCCCGGCAAGTGGTCTTTGGAGGTGACTTTAATACAATAACTAGGCCCAAGGACAGGAAGGACTTCAAGGACAGGCTGGGATATGATAGCGTTTTTTTAAATAGTATGGTTAGGGATGCTGGTCTTGTGGATGTGCACATTAAGCACCTCCCAGATGACACCGGGTTCACTTTTCATCGTGGTAATAGTCAGAGTAGGATAGATAGGTTTTTTTTGAAGGAGGCCTCTGCTTTCTCGCCCCCAGTGGTGCAGGCAGTAGAGTTCTCTGATCACTGTATGCTATCTGTGGTACTGAATGCTTCAGACGCCCCTCAGAGGGGCAAGGGCATCTGGAGATTAAATTCGACACTACTCAAGGAAGAACATGTTAGACAATCCTTTGAGGAATTCTTTCAGGCACAGGTGACCATCCTGGACTTTTGTAGCAGCAAGGCTGAGTGGTGGGAGCTGACCAAAAAGAGGATCGCTGGATTCTTCAGGGGCCTAGCCAATAGAAATCAGTTTAATAAATACATGACCTACCAACGTTTACGGAGGAAGCTGGATATTCTTGTCTCGAGAGGAGGAGATCCTGGGGCAATCTCCGAAGTGAAACTCCTTCTCAGGAAGTGTCAATATGACCGGCATGCCTCTTTGGTTCTGGAGAGGGACTATGGGAAGTACCACTCGCCTGACCCTTACCAGAACTGCAAACAAGGTGTAGCTGTTAAAACGGTCGTTGGCCTTAAGGACAGTACAGGTTCCTTGACAAAGTCCAGGTCAGGGATTCTGGAGGTCGTGAGGTCCTTTTATGCCGACCTTCTTGGGAGGAAAGAGCTTGATCGTGACAAGATGGAAAGCTTTTTGGACTCTACTCCAGGTCTAAATGGTGGAGATGTTCCATTGATGAATTTGACAGAGGAGATCACAGTCAAAGAGGTGATGAGGGCAATTGAACAGCTTGCCATCAAAAAGTCGCCTGGACCGGATGGCTTGACGGCTGAGTTTTACAAAGCCTTTAAGTCTATTCTGGCCCCGCATTTGGTAGAGGTTTTTAACAGTTGCCTTGCTGAGGGGGTGCTTTCCCCTTCCATGAGGCACTCGGCTGTGATTCTTCTTTCAAAGGGTAAAGATCCTTCGATGATTGAGAATTGGCGCCCCATCAGCCTTCTTAATGTCGATAGAAAGATACTGGCAAAGATATTTTTCTGGCGCCTATCGTCAGTGGCAGAGTCTTTGCTTTCTCGCCATCAGCACTGTTCGGTCCAGGGTAGGAGCACCTTCACAGCGGTTTTAGCTGTCCGGGAGGCCTTGGAGCGGTGCAGGGCTGCAGGCTGGGGAAAGTATTTGCTGACATTGGATCAGGCAAAGGCTTTTGATCGTGTTAACCATGAGTACCTGTGGTTGCTCCTTAGTAAGTACGGTCTGCCGGGTGGTTTTGTCGATTGGCTGAAAGTCTTGTATAAGGGGGCAGAAAGCTTCCCTCTTGTTAATGGTTGGGTTGGACAGTCCTTTGAGGTTGGCTCCGGGGTGCGCCAGGGTTGTCCCCTGAGTCCCCTGCTCTATGTGTTTGCAATCGACCCCTTCGTCAGGAGGCTAGAGAGCGGCATGTTGTGTGGGGTACCAGTGGGGCTCCCGGGTGAGCCGCCATTGAGGGTTGTTGCCTATGCGGATGATGTGTCGGTGATTGTCACTGGGACGGATGAAGCGGAGGAGGTGGTCTCTCTGACATCACGGTATTCTGAAGCATCAGGCTCCAAGATCAATCAGGAAAAGACTGAAGTTTTCTGGATGGGAAAGGAAGGTGAGGGGTTTGATCTCCCGGGCACCTTTCCAGTGCCCCAGGAAAGAATTAAGATACTAGGCATTGAATTTGGACCCGGCGATTATGGCCTCAAAAACTGGGAAGGCAGACTGGAAATTGCCAATACTAAGGTGGTCAGCTGGAAGAGATGGAAGTTATCTATGAGGGAAAGGGTTGATCTGATTAAGACTTACCTGATTCCGATCTTCTTGTATGTCAGCTTTGTCTGCATCTTGCCAGTGTCTCTCTATGCTAGGGTCAGTAGTGTGTTCTTCCAGATGCTGTGGGGGAACAGACTGAACCCCATCAAGAGGAATGTCACCTACCTATCCAGGAGGGAGGGTGGCTTAGGTATGGTCAACCCAGTTCTTTTCTTTTCACTGCTATTTCTAAAGTTTAACATTGGTAATATGCTTGCAGTGGAACCTCCTGGATGGGTAGGCATATTTAGATCTTGGTTTAGGCCTTTTCTACGACTTTGGGAAGAAGGTGGCCAAGTGAAGAATCGCAGGGGTCATCGTGGTCAGCTACCAGCCTATGTCGCTCCGTGCCTGAAGTTACTGCGGCAGTGGCGATTGTCGGCTGAAGATCTCAGATCGGTTCCAAGGAAAGTCCTTATGAGTCGAGTCTTGAGCGAAGTCTTTCATGACCCACTGGCCTTAAGGGATTGCCCGGGCCCAGTTTTGATGGCGGGGTTAAGACTGATTAATTTGGATAGAGTACCCCCTAAATTTAGGGATCTGGCCTGGTTGTGCTTCCATGGGAAGCTCTATGTTCGGGGCAATTTGAAATTCCGCAGTGGGATGGATCGTAGCTGTCCTCGGGAGGAGTGTGCAGATGAGGAGGAGACTATGGATCATTTTCTGCTTCATTGCCCTTTTAACATAGAGGTGTACAAACAGGTGGGGCGGGCCCTCGGTGTCCCTTTCCTCTCCAGGCTGGGTTATGCTGAGTGGGTGTACGGAGCATTCAATACCGGTGGAGTTTTTTGTTTGGATACACTTTTTTTAGTTAGCCTAGTAGTCCGTTATTTCACCTGGAATGCACGGTGTCAGGTCAGCATTCGGCAAAAACTCCTTCCTGTTGAGGTGGTGGTGTATGACATTTTGCATGAGGTGGGGAAGATTCGGGAGTTTGAGAGAGACAAGCGGGGTCAGGGGGCTTGGTTGAAGGCGTGGAGGGGTTTCAAGCCTCCCTGACTGCCAGGAGTCTCTTTCCCGGGTGTGGCTGTCTGTCTCTTATCACCCTAGATTATCAGTATTTTTGATGAATTTTTGATAAATGGCTGCGTACATAGGTGATGGGTTGTGCCTCTTAGGCCCTCTCTGCTGCCTTATGTAAATAGTTTTCTAATGTTTTGGTAGTGGATTATGTGTATATTGTATATATTCTGAACATGGATGTGTATTCCTTTGTTTTCTGTTGAAGTTTTGTACTATGGTTTTGTTTTTTACTTTTGTATAAAATTGGTTGCTTGATTCTTTTCAATAAAAGATCAATAGTGCCCCGCCCATCATTGGAGCACAGGTGTGTCAGGAGGAAGGTGCCTCTGAAGCTGCTCTGTGAGAAGGGAGTGGTGGTGAAATCTCTCCCAGCTCCCTGGCCCCCTTTCTGGGGAGGCCATGGAGGCCAGCGGGGCCTCTCCTGCTGGAAGCTCCCAGCCATCTCCTGGGCCATCAGGTGAACTGCCTGCCTCTGCACAAGCCGATCTCTCTGCCCCTGGTGAGGATGAAGGCTCGGAGGCCATTCGGGAGCGAGTGGTGGCCGGGATTAAGGTCCTGAACAGGGAGAGGGACAAGCTCTACAAGTTGAGAGCGGAGTTGAAGCGCCTGCGAAGGCAACGTGAGGGCTTACACAGCCAGAAACGGGGATCCATGGATCCGGAAATCCAGCTGGCCAAGGTCCGTGTGGATCATCAGGAGACCATCGTGGCCATGATGGAAGGCAGAGATGGGCCCTTTAAAGAAAAATTTTGCAACGACAAAAGGTTTGGAAGGGTGACAAAGATGGAGGTGGAGGAGGAGGAGACCCCCAGTTCTGACCCCCTGCCCCCCCAGGGAGAGGTAAGCAGCCCCATGCCTTCCCAGGAATCTGGAGGCATGCTGAGGGCCATCCAGGTAATGGAGTCTCCTATGCGGGGGGATCAGATGGTGTTTAATGAGGAAGACATTTCTGATGATGTACCTGATAAAGTAAAGCCTGCTAAGTCCCATGTTGTGGATAAGACTGTTTTTGTTCCTTTTAACACTGTGACTGACAATGTGCCTAATGACAATCAGGCTGCTAGTCCTGTATGCAGCAATGTTGTGCCTGCTGAGGCTGCAATGCAGCAAGAGTTACATTTAAAAAATGTCATTTCTGTGGATGGACTGCAAGTGTCAGCACAGCCCATTAACCTTTCTTTGGCTGAGTCCAAAGCTGTTTGCCCCACTGCTGCTGAGGACTCTACAGTGCAGCATCAGGAGACAGATGGTATTGCAGCCACTGTGACTATTCCTGATGGGAATTTGAATAGTTCTGTGACTGATAACAATCACCCCAGTACCAGTGTGATGAACAATCCTGCTACAGATCCTGCCATTTCAGTTCATACAGTTGATAATAATAATAATAATATACAGAGTGATGTGGCTTCAGTGTCAGCCCTTGGCCCTGATAAACCTACTTTTGCACAGGTGGCACACTCTGCTCCTGGTAGTCCCGCTCCCAAGCGGGGTTTTCCACTGCAAGCTGCCACCTTGAGCACCCCAAGATCTGGTCTTGGGTCTCTGGCTTCTGCTGGGGGTCCAAGACGTAATGTAGTTATCCTGAAATGGGAAGGTGGTGCCATCCCTCCAGCACGGCGTGCAGTGGTGGACTTGATATTGGAGATGGGTTTTGGTGCAAATGACCTGTATGCCTTTATACACGTAGCTGGGACAAGGGACTATACAGTTAGTTTCACCAGGCCAGAGGGTCTTGACCTGTTCTGGGAGCGATATGAGGCTCGGTGCAGATCAAGACCTGAATGGGAAGGTCTGGTCCCAGTTGCGGTTTCTCAGAGGTCAACAGTAAAAAAAATAACCATTATCCTGACTAATGAGAGTGTTCCTGCTCGGGATCTAGAGGTCTGGTTAAGGAACTATGGGGAAGTTTTGACCAAACCTAATAAAATCCATGATGAGCGTAACATCTGGACTGGGGGATGGTCGGTAACAGTCAGGTTGGCCAGGGATGGGAATGTTGTCTGTCACCTGCCCTCCTCAGCTTTCATAGGGAGGGATAGGATGACTGTTTTCTACCCTGGTCAGCCGAAGCTGTGTCACCGCTGTGGAGAAAAGGGGCACTTGAGCTCCTCCTGTTCAGCCTTGATGTGTTCAGTGTGTCGGGGTCAGGGTCATATGGCCAAGGACTGCACCAAAATGATCAGGTGCAACCTGTGCCTGCGCCTTGGCCACCCCTACAGCAGATGTCCTGAAGCCTGGCACAATATGGAGAAGGAGGTAGTAGAGGACATGTCAAGGCTGGACAGGATGGAGGGTGAGACCCCTGGTGTACCATCCTCCTCTACGGTGACCCCCTCCCCTGGTCCTGCTCAGGATCCCTCTCCAGTTCCTGTGGCCACCCCTCCTGTGTCTGTAAGTACTCCTTCTGTTTCTGTCTCTGTGTCCCCCCAGCCTACTGTACCCTCTCCTCTTGTGTCGGAACCTTCCAAGTCTGTGCCCCCCGAGTCTGTTACCCCCCAGGAGTCTACCCCTCCCGAGTCTGACTTAAAGGGATCACCCCCCCTGCCAGCGTGTACTAAAAAGGGCGCCCCTTCCTCTGTAAAGAAGTCTTGTGGAAAAACTTTAAAGGAAAAAGTAAGAGATGAGGGCATCTCTGAGGCTGACCTGCGGTACCTGGAGGAGAGAAGGAAGGTTGGGAGGCGGAAGAGGCAGGCGGTGAGGACGGAACGGGGACGGGAAGCTCCGGTTCCTGTCTCCAGCCGTCATAGGTCCTCCAAGTGGGATATTTCTTCATCCGGAGCTTCTTCGGAGAGAAGTTCTGATTCCGAAATGGACTTTGAGGCGGCCTCTAGAAAGAGAGAGGCTTCTGGTGATGAGCAGCAGAGGGGAGCTAAGAAGCAATCCACCCAATAACCCAAATGGCGGTTCCCCCTCCGTTAAAAGTGGTGACAATTAATGTCGCCAGCATTAAGTCAGTAAGAGCTCGTTCTATGGCCTTCTTTTTGTTCAGCCAATTAGATGCTGAAATTTTATTTTTGCAAGAGACTAGGCTCACCTCCTTGGCAGATATTCATATGGCCAAGAGAGAGTGGAGGTATGGTCCATCTTACTGGTCTCTTGCGGCCGAGCCTTACGGCGGTGTGGCGGTGTTGTTTAAAACCGGCATGGTAACTGTCCGGCGGGTTATTGAGGTGGAGATTGGGAGATGTATGGTCTTAGACGTCCTTGTGGGAGGGCAGGACCTGCGCCTAATCAATGTTTATGGGCCGCACACAAAGTGGGACAGGAAATGCCTTTTTACAAGGATCAAGCCATTTCTTTTTACATCCCGGCAAGTGGTCTTTGGAGGTGACTTTAATACAGTAACTAGGCCCAAGGACAGGAAGGACTTCAAGGACAGGCTGGGATATGATAGCGTTTTTTTAAATAGTATGGTTAGGGATGCTGGTCTTGTGGATGTGCACATTAAGCACCTCCCAGATGACACCGGGTTCACTTTTCATCGTGGTAATAGTCAGAGTAGGATAGATAGGTTTTTTTTGAAGGAGGCCTCTGCTTTCTCGCCCCCAGTGGTGCAGGCAGTAGAGTTCTCTGATCACTGTATGCTATCTGTGGTACTGAATGCTTCAGACGCCCCTCAGAGGGGCAAGGGCATCTGGAGATTAAATTCGACACTACTCAAGGAAGAACATGTTAGACAATCCTTTGAGGAATTCTTTCAGGCACAGGTGACCATCCTGGACTTTTGTAGCAGCAAGGCTGAGTGGTGGGAGCTGACCAAAAAGAGGATCGCTGGATTCTTCAGGGGCCTAGCCAATAGAAATCAGTTTAATAAATACATGACCTACCAACGTTTACGGAGGAAGCTGGATATTCTTGTCTCGAGAGGAGGAGATCCTGGGGCAATCTCCGAAGTGAAACTCCTTCTCAGGAAGTGTCAATATGACCGGCATGCCTCTTTGGTTCTGGAGAGGGACTATGGGAAGTACCACTCGCCTGACCCTTACCAGAACTGCAAACAAGGTGTAGCTGTTAAAACGGTCGTTGGCCTTAAGGACAGTACAGGTTCCTTGACAAAGTCCAGGTCAGGGATTCTGGAGGTCGTGAGGTCCTTTTATGCCGACCTTCTTGGGAGGAAAGAGCTTGACCGTGACAAGATGGAAAGCTTTTTGGACTCTACTCCAGGTCTAAATGGTGGAGATGTTCCATTGATGAATTTGACAGAGGAGATCACAGTCAAAGAGGTGATGAGGGCAATTGAACAGCTTGCCATCAAAAAGTCGCCTGGACCGGATGGCTTGACGGCTGAGTTTTACAAAGCCTTTAAGTCTATTCTGGCCCCGCATTTGGTAGAGGTTTTTAACAGTTGCCTTGCTGAGGGGGTGCTTTCCCCTTCCATGAGGCACTCGGCTGTGATTCTTCTTTCAAAGGGTAAAGATCCTTTGATGATTGAGAATTGGCGCCCCATCAGCCTTCTTAATGTCGATAGAAAGATACTGGCAAAGATATTTTTCTGGCGCCTATCGTCAGTGGCAGAGTCTTTGCTTTCTCGCCATCAGCACTGTTCGGTCCAGGGTAGGAGCACCTTCACAGCGGTTTTAGCTGTCCGGGAGGCCTTGGAGCGGTGCAGGGCTGCAGGCTGGGGAAAGTATTTGCTGACATTGGATCAGGCAAAGGCTTTTGATCGTGTTAACCATGAGTACCTGTGGTTGCTCCTTAGTAAGTACGGTCTGCCGGGTGGTTTTGTCGATTGGCTGAAAGTCTTGTATAAGGGGGCAGAAAGCTTCCCTCTTGTTAATGGTTGGGTTGGACAGTCCTTTGAGGTTGGCTCCGGGGTGCGCCAGGGTTGTCCCCTGAGTCCCCTGCTCTATGTGTTTGCAATCGACCCCTTCATCAGGAGGCTAGAGAGCGGCATGTTGTGTGGGGTACCAGTGGGGCTCCCGGGTGAGCCGCCATTGAGGGTTGTTGCCTATGCGGATGATGTGTCGGTGATTGTCACTGGGACGGATGAAGCGGAGGAGGTGGTCTCTCTGACATCACGGTATTCTGAAGCATCAGGCTCCAAGATCAATCAGGAAAAGACTGAAGTTTTCTGGATGGGAAAGGAAGGTGAGGGGTTTGATCTCCCGGGCACCTTTCCAGTGCCCCAGGAAAGAATTAAGATACTAGGCATTGAATTTGGACCCGGCGATTATGGCCTCAAAAACTGGGAAGGCAGACTGGAAATTGCCAATACTAAGGTGGTCAGCTGGAAGAGATGGAAGTTATCTATGAGGGAAAGGGTTGATCTGATTAAGACTTACCTGATTCCGATCTTCTTGTATGTCAGCTTTGTCTGCATCTTGCCAGTGTCTCTCTATGCTAGGGTCAGTAGTGTGTTCTTCCAGATGCTGTGGGGGAACAGACTGAACCCCATCAAGAGGAATGTCACCTACCTATCCAGGAGGGAGGGTGGCTTAGGTATGGTCAACCCAGTTCTTTTCTTTTCACTGCTATTTCTAAAGTTTAACATTGGTAATATGCTTGCAGTGGAACCTCCTGGATGGGTAGGCATATTTAGATCTTGGTTTAGGCCTTTTCTACGACTTTGGGAAGAAGGTGGCCAAGTGAAGAATCGCAGGGGTCATCGTGGTCAGCTACCAGCCTATGTCGCTCCGTGCCTGAAGTTACTGCGGCAGTGGCGATTGTCGGCTGAAGATCTCAGATCGGTTCCAAGGAAAGTCCTTATGAGTCGAGTCTTGAGCGAAGTCTTTCATGACCCACTGGCCTTAAGGGATTGCCCGGGCCCAGTTTTGAGGGCGGGGTTAAGACTGATTAATTTGGATAGAGTACCCCCTAAATTTAGGGATCTGGCCTGGTTGTGCTTCCATGGGAAGCTCTATGTTCGGGGCAATTTGAAATTCCGCAGTGGGATGGATCGTAGCTGTCCTCGGGAGGAGTGTGCAGATGAGGAGGAGACTATGGACCATTTTCTGCTTCATTGCCCTTTTAACATAGAGGTGTATAAACAGGTGGGGCGGGCCCTCGGTGTCCCTTTCCTCTCCAGGCTGGGTTATGCTGAGTGGGTGTACGGAGCATTCAATACCGGTGGAGTTTTTTGTTTGGATACACTTTTTTTAGTTAGCCTAGTAGTCCGTTATTTCACCTGGAATGCACGGTGTCAGGTCAGCATTCGGCAAAAACTCCTTCCTGTTGAGGTGGTGGTGTATGACATTTTGCATGAGGTGGGGAAGATTCGGGAGCTTGAGAGAGACAAGCGGGGTCAGGGGACTTGGTTGAAGGCGTGGAGGGGTTTCAAGCCTCCCTGACTACCAGGAGTCTCTTTCCCGGGTGTGGCTGTCTGTCTCTTATCACCCTAGATTATCAGTATTTTTGATGAATTTTTGATAAATGGCTGCGTACATAGGTGATGGGTTGTGCCTCTTAGGCCCTCTCTGCTGCTTTATGTAGATAGTTTTCTAGGGATGTTTTGGTAGTGGATTATGTATATATTGTATATATTCTGAACATGGATGTGTATTCCTTTGTTTTCTGTTGAAGTTTTGTACTATGGTTTTGTTTTTTTACTTTTGTATAAAAATTGGTTGCTTGATTCTTTTCAATAAAAGATCAATAGTGTCCCATCATTGGTGTCAGTGGGAGGAATTGTGTCCCATCATTGGTGTCAGTGGGAGGAATTGTGTCCCATCATTGGTGTCAGTGGGAAGAATTGTGTCCCATCATTGGTGTCAGTGGGAGGAATAGTGTCCCATCGATGGTGTCAGTGGGAGGAATAGTGTCCCATCATTGGTGTCAGTGGGAGGAATAGTGTCCCATCATTGGTGTCAGTGGGAGGAATTGTGTCCCATCATTGGTGTCAGTGGGAAGAATTGTGTCCCATCATTGGTGACAGTGGGAGGAATTGTGTCCCATCATTGGTGTCAGTGGGAAGAATTGTGTCCCATCATTGGTGTCAGTGGGAGGAATTGCGTCCCATCATTGGTGTCAGTGGGAGGAATTGTGTCCCATCATTGGCGTCAGTGGGAAAAATTGTGTCCCATCATTGGTGTCAGTGGGAAGAATTGTGTCCCATCATTGGTGTCAGTGGGAAGAATTGTGTCCCATCATTGGTGTCAGTGGGAAGAATTGTGTCCCATCATTGGTGTCAGTGGGAAGAATAGTGTCCCATCATTGGTGTCAGTGGGAAGAATAGTGTCCCATCATTGGTGTCAGTGGGAAGAATTGTGTCCCATCATTGGTGTCAGTGGGAGGAATTGCGTCCCATCATTGGTGTCAGTGGGAGGAATTGTGTCCCATCATTGGTGTCAGTGGGAAAAATTGTGTCCCATCATTGGTGTCAGTGGGAATAATTGTGTCCCATCATTGGTGTCAGTGGGAGGAATAGTGTCCCATCGATGGTGTCAGTGGGAAGAATTGTGTCCCATCATTGGTGACAGTGGGAGGAATTGTGTCCCATCATTGGTGTCAGTGGGAAGAATTGTGTCCCATCATTGGTGACAGTGGGAGGAATAGTGTCCCATCATTGGTGTCAGTGGGAAGAATTGTGTCCCATCATTGGTGTCAGTGGGAGGAATTGTGTCCCATCATTGGTGTCAGTGGGAAGAATTGTGTCCCATCATTGGTGTCAGTGGGAGGAATTGTGTCCCATCATTGGTGTCAGTGGGAAGAATTGTGTCCCATCATTGGTGTCAGTGGGAGGAATTGTGTCCCATCATTGGTGTCAGTGGGAAGAATTGTGTCCCATCATTGGTGTCAGTGGGAGGAATTGTGTCCCATCATTGGTGTCAGTGGGAAGAATTGTGTCCCATCATTGGTGTCAGTGGGAAGAATTGTGTCCCATCATTGGTGTCAGTGGGAAGAATTGTGTCCCATCATTGGTGTCAGTGGGAGGAATTGTGTCCCATCATTGGTGTCAGTGGGAGGAATTGTGTCCCATCATTGGTGTCAGTGGGAAGAATTGTGTCCCATCATTGGTGTCAGTGGGAGGAATTGCGTCCCATCATTGGTGTCAGTGGGAGGAATTGCGTCCCATCATTGGTGTCAGTGGGAGGAATTGCGTCCCATCATTGGTGTCAGTGGGAGGAATTGTGTCCCATCATTGGTGTCAGTGGGAAGAATTGTGTCCCATCATTGGTGTCAGTGGGAAGAATAGTGTCCCATCATTGGTGTCAGTGGGAATAATTGTGTCCCATCATTGGTGTCAGTGGGAGGAATAGTGTCCCATCGATGGTGTCAGTGGGAAGAATTGTGTCCCATCATTGGTGACAGTGGGAGGAATTGTGTCCCATCATTGGTGTCAGTGGGAAGAATTGTGTCCCATCATTGGTGACAGTGGGAGGAATAGTGTCCCATCATTGGTGTCAGTGGGAAGAATTGTGTCCCATCATTGGTGACAGTGGGAGGAATTGTGTCCCATCATTGGTGTCAGTGGGAAGAATTGTGTCCCATCATTGGTGTCAGTGGGAGGAATTGTGTCCCATCATTGGTGTCAGTGGGAAGAATTGTGTCCCATCATTGGTGTCAGTGGGAGGAATTGTGTCCCATCATTGGTGTCAGTGGGAGGAATTGTGTCCCATCATTGGTGTCAGTGGGAAGAATTGTGTCCCATCATTGGTGTCAGTGGGAAGAATTGTGTCCCATCATTGGTGTCAGTGGGAAGAATTGTGTCCCATCATTGGTGTCAGTGGGAAGAATTGTGTCCCATCATTGGTGTCAGTGGGAAGAATTGTGTCCCATCATTGGTGTCAGTGGGAAGAATTGTGTCCCATCATTGGTGTCAGTGGGAGGAATTGTGTCCCATCATTGGTGTCAGTGGGAGGAATTGTGTCCCATCATTGGTGTCAGTGGGAAGAATTGTGTCCCATCATTGGTGACAGTGGGAGGAATTGTGTCCCATCATTGGTGTCAGTGGGAAGAATTGTGTCCCATCATTGGTGACAGTGGGAGGAATTGTGTCCCATCATTGGTGTCAGTGGGAAGAATTGTGTCCCATCATTGGTGTCAGTGGGAGGAATTGTGTCCCATCATTGGTGTCAGTGGGAAGAATTGTGTCCCATCATTGGTGTCAGTGGGAGGAATTGTGTCCCATCATTGGTGTCAGTGGGAAGAATTGTGTCCCATCATTGGTGTCAGTGGGAGGAATTGTGTCCCATCATTGGTGTCAGTGGGAAGAATTGTGTCCCATCATTGGTGTCAGTGGGAAGAATTGTGTCCCATCATTGGTGTCAGTGGGAAGAATTGTGTCCCATCATTGGTGTCAGTGGAAAGAATTGTGTCCCATCATTGGTGTCAGTGGGAGGAATTGTGTCCCATCATTGGTGTCAGTGGGAGGAATTGTGTCCCATCATTGGTGTCAGTGGGAAGAATTGTGTCCCATCATTGGTGACAGTGGGAGGAATGGTGTCCCATCATTGGTGACAGTGGGAGGAATTGTGTCCCATCATTGGTGTCAGTGGGAAGAATTGTGTCCCATCATTGGTGTCAGTGGGAGGAATTGTGTCCCATCATTGGTGTCAGTGGGAAGAATTGTGTCCCATCATTGGTGTCAGTGGGAGGAATTGTGTCCCATCATTGGTGTCAGTGGGAAGAATTGTGTCCCATCATTGGTGTCAGTGGGAGGAATTGTGTCCCATCATTGGTGTCAGTGGGAAGAATAGTGTCCCATCATTGGTGTCAGTGGGAGGAATGGTGTCCCATCATTGGTGTCAGTGGGAAGAATTGTGTCCCATCATTGGTGTCAGTGGGAGGAATTGTGTCCCATCATTGGTGTCAGTGGGAAGAATTGTGTCCCATCATTGGTGTCAGTGGGAGGAATTGTGTCCCATCATTGGTGTCAGTGGGAAGAATTGTGTCCCATCATTGGTGTCAGTGGGAGGAATGGTGTCCCATCATTGGTGTCAGTGGGAAGAATTGTGTCCCATCATTGGTGTCAGTGGGAGGAATAGTGTCCCATCATTGGTGTCAGTGGGAAGAATAGTGTCCCATCGATGGTGTCAGTGGGAAGAATAGTGTCCCATCATTGGTGTCAGTGGGAGGAATGGTGTCCCATCATTGGTGTCAGTGGGAGGAATTGTGTCCCATCATTGGTGTCAGTGGGAAGAATTGTGTCCCATCATTGGTGTCAGTGGGAAGAATAGTGTCCCATCGATGGTGTCAGTGGGAGGAATTGTGTCCCATCATTGGTGTCAGTGGGAGGAATGGTGTCCCATCATTGGTGTCAGTGGGAAGAATTGTGTCCCATCATTGGTGTCAGTGGGAGGAATTGTGTCCCATCATTGGTATCAATGGGCCCCATTGTTGGTGTCATTGGGAAAAATTGTGTCCTCTCATTGGTGTCTTTGGGAGGAATTGTTCCCTATTGTTGGTGTCATTGGAAGGAATGTTGCCCTTTCATTAGGGTCAGCAGGGTGGAATTATGCCCCATTGTTCCTTAGTTGGTATCAGTGGATGAAATGGTGCCCCAAGGGCCAGATAAAAGCAAGCAAAGGGCCGCATCTGGCCCCCCCGGACCACAGTTTGGAGACCACTGGTCTAGACATTTGCATAACTCCTCCCAACTTCTCTAACTGTCTCATGTTACCTTCGCCTTTGTACATCTTTGTTCCCATAATGCACTGCTTCAGTAAGTCAATGGTGCGCACATTCTGTCATAGTGAGAAGCTGCTCAATAGGAAAGAAGCAAAAAGTCACAAACATAATGCCGCGTACACACGACAGTTTTTCATGCCGAGAAAAATGCCATTTCTTAATTTGGTCATTAAAAACGATCGTTGGTGGGTTCCAGAGCATTTTTCACAATGTGAAAAATGGGCATTAAAAAATTGGAACATGCTCTAATTTTTCTCGTCGTTTTTCTCGTCATGAAAAACGATAGTGTGTAGGCTTTAACGACGTGAAAAAAACGCGCATGCTCAGAATCAAGTATGAGACAGGAGCGCTCGTTCTGGTAAAACTAGCGTTTGTAATGGAGATAGCACATTCGTCACGCTGTAACGGACTGAAGAGCACGAGGCTGAAAAGCGCGAATCGTCTCTCACCAAACTTTACTAACACGAGGATCAGCAAAAAGCAGCCCAAAGGGTGGCGCCAACCGAATAGAACTTCCCCTTTGTAGTGCCGTCGTACATTTCGTACGTCACCGCGTTTTGCTCTAGCATTTTTTTTTCACGATCATGTGTAGGCAAGGCAGGCTTGAGAAGAATCACGTCGAGAAAAACTTCGTTTTTTTCAATGACATTACAAACGGTCGTGTGTACGCGGCATAACAGACCATGGGTCTAATCTGAAAATCAAAAGACAGAATCCCAAATGAAAACTGAGGGAATTTAACAAAAACGGGAGCAGACAAAATCTGGAGCAGCTGTGCATGGCAACCAATCAGCTTCTATCTGTAGCTTGTTCAGGTAAGCCTTGAAAATGAAAGCTAGAAGGTGATTGGTTACCATAAACAGCTGATCCAGATTATGGCTAATCCAGTTTTGATCAATTCCCCTTGAAAAACGGTCAGCTAACACATCAGGCTGAGGATACTTATTTATTTTAAATGACGGTTATTTTCAGTCCCAGAGCTTGACAAATTTACTTGGAATCTAGGAGCCAGCTAAAAAGGTTAGGAGCCAGGAACGCGCCCCGTCCCGCCGAGCTCGCGCGCAGAAGCGAACGCATACGTGAGCAGCGCCCGCATATGAAAACGGTCTTCAAACCACACATGTGAGGTATCGCCGCGATCGGTAGAGCGAGAGCCAAATTTCTAGTCCTAGACCGTCTCTGTAACTCCAAACATGCAACCTGTAGAATTTTTTAAACGTCGCCTATTTAGATTTTAAAGGGTAAAAGTTTGTCGCCATTCCACGAGCGGACGCAAATTTGAAGTGTGACATGTTGGGTATCAATTTACTCGGCGTAACATTATCTTTCACAATATAAAAAAAAAAAGAAATCGGACTAACTTTACTGTTGTCTTATTTTTTTAATTAAAAAAATTGTATTTTTTCCCAAAAAAGTGCGCTTGTAAGACCGCTGCGCAAATACGGTGTGACAGAAAGTATTGTAACGACCGCCATTTTATTCTCTAGGGTGTTAGAATAAAAAATATATATAATGTTTGGGGGTTCTAATTAGAGGGAAGGAGATGGCAGTGAAAACACAGGGGAAGCTTCATTAGCATTGCTGGTTGTCTTGTCGTACCAACGGCCACCACAAGATGGCGCCAGATCACAGAAGGAAGCAAAGCCTCAATTACTGGCAATTACTGGCCCAACAAGATCAC